>CM053027.1:251550085-252067585 GCA_028564925.1 Lithobates sylvaticus | reverse complement strand
CCACAATCAAATATTAGCAAAATGTTTTGACTGATGTTCTATATGTCAGATAACAATGGCAAACACAACAGTTGAAGGGTATTTCAAAGCTTTCAGAAATGGCTATGGTACTAGGAACCTTTGCATAAGTCCCACAGCATATCTGCAAAATGCATAGGAAACTGCAGCATCTGGACTGGCAGTTTTCAACCCTTACTATAATTACTTATTGTATTATGCTGAGAATACATCCTCAAAGAGATAGAAGGTGTCTTCCATTGTTTAGAGAGTTTATTGAATATACAATTAACATGTTACATTCATTAGTGCTGTTGCTAGTTTTCCCAACAATAGATATTAGGTATTGGAGACAGTTTATCTTAAAAATGATAAAAACACATTACTTAACATGTTTATTTTTTCTTTTATGCTGCATTGGCACATAAGGGGTTAAACACAATCTACCAAGCAAACAATCAATCTCCTTGAAAGCTAGTACACAGTGATTATATTAATCCAGGTCTCAGAGGGTTGATGAGTAGATTCTGGATTTATATAATCACTGTGTTACTGATGTCTTATTAAAGAATACGACTTGTAGACAGTTTAATTTTTTATTTTACTAACAGGTATTGAATTACAATTTATTAACATAAAAATGCATAAACAAATAAAATTAGATAGCACTATGAAAACAAACAAATACAGCAAGAATGGTAGAATGTGGTTTGGAATTTCAGGCACATAGTAATTTTAAGCTGTGTTTTACAAATTTTATCACTGCAACTGGGCACTTGCTTATACTTAAACAATATGAAGAATAAGTCACATATTTGTAAGCAGATATGAATACAACAGAAGACACTAACCATCCTACCCAGTAAGTTGAAGTTTTGCAAGTACACATTATACTTAACAAAGAATAAGATTGCAGACAGGAAGCAAAGTTCATGGTTAGAAGTAGAGTTGGGCCGAACACGCCAGAACTTTTGAACATCACAAAAGTTCAGACTCAAACACTGAACCCCATTGAAGTCTATAAGACCTAAACTTGAATGATCAAAAGTGCCCATTTAAAAGTCTTATATGCAAGTTATAAGGGTATGGGGGCCCAGGTACTGCCCTGGGGGACATGTATCAATGCAAATTTTTTTTTGTTTTTAACCACTTCAATACCCGCCTATTGTCAAATGACGCCCACAAGGTGGATCTCCCATCCTGGGTGGGCGTCATATGACATCCTCCCATTCCCGGCCATCTAGGGGTCGCACACATGCACCCGCGGCGTCGCTCAGTACCCTGTGTGCGGTGGGCGCGATATCCGCCGGGCACCCGTGATTGCCCGGGAACACAGTAGGACCGTGGATCTGTGTTTTTACGAACATCGCACCCACCGCGCACAGGGTACTGAGCGATGTGCAGCGGGTGCGTGCGTGCGACCCCTAGACAGCCGTCAGTGGAGAGGAGACCGATGGTGTGTTCCCAGTACAGAGGAACACCGATTGGTCTCCTCCCCTTGTGAGTCCCCTCCCCCCACAGTTAGAATCACTCCCAGGGAACATAATTAACCCCTGCAGCGCCCCTAGTGTTAACCCCTTCCCTGTCAGTCACATTTACACAGTAATCAGTGCAATTTTATAGCACTGATCGCTGTGTAAATGTTAATGGTCCCAAAAATGTGTCAAAGGTGTCCGAAGTGTCCACCGCAACATCACAATCACGAATAAAATCGCAGATCGATGCCATTACTAGTAAAAAAAAAAAATGCAATAAATCTATCCTCTATTTTATAGACGCTATAACTTTTGCGCAAACCAATCAATATACGCGTATTACTATTTTTTTTTTACCAAAAATATGTAGAAGAATACGTATCGGCCTAAACTGAGTCAAAATTTATTTATTTTTTTAATTGGATATTTATTATAGCAAAAAGTAAAAAATGTTGTGTTTTTTTCAAAATTGTCGCTCTTCTTAGAGACGAGACCTCGTTCGGAACGATCGGATTTTCCGACAACTTTGTCCGACCGTGTCTGTGCAACACAAGTTTCGGACAAAATCCGTCGAAAAAATCTGATGGATTTTGTGGTCGGAATGTCCGACCGTGTGTACAAGGCATTAGAATCACTCCCTAGGACACAAATAACCCCTACAGCGCCACCTAGTGGTTAACTCCTTCACTGCCAGTCACATTTACACAATAATCAATGCATTTTTAACTGCACTGATTGCTGTATAAATGTGAATGGTCCCAAAATCGCACCAAAAGTGTCCGATCTGTCCGCCATAATGTCGCAGTCATGATAAAAAAAGTGCTGATCACCACCATTACATTACATTGCTATTTTGTAAACGCTATAACTTTTTCGCAAACCAATCAATAAATGCTTTTTGCAATTTTTTTTTTTACCAAAGATATGTAGAAGAATACGTAGCAGCCTAAACGGAGGGAAAAAAAATGTATATATATTTTTGGGGGATATTTATTATAGCAAAAAGTAAAAAATAATGTTTTTTTTTTCAAAATTGCCGCTATTTTTTTGGTTATAGCGCAAAAAATAAAAACCGCAAAGGTAATCAAATACCACCAAAAGAAAGCTCTATTTGTGGGAAAAAAGGGACGTTAATTTTGTTTGAGAGCCACGTAGCACAACCGCACAATTGTCAGTTAAAATGCTCTGGTCTTTGGCCAGCCAAATGGCCCAGGGCTTAAGTGGTTAAATATAGTGCCTTGGGCCCCCTTAGTCTGTCTGTAAAGTGGTGCATCTGTACCGTGTATTGAACCTGCTGAAGCAAAACTGACATTTATAAAGAAAGAAAAAAGACATTTAAATAGATTTTCCCTGCAAGCTTTATAATATTTTTATATAATGGCTTGGGGAGCGAGTCTGTATGATGAGGCCACAATTTAGTGTACTGGGAACAAGATTACAGATTTTTGGATGAATTCTGGTGTCTCTTTGGCAGACTTTGGATACAAATAACACATTTACACAAATAACACACCAAAGTGAGCAATCCTTATGTGAAGAAGCCAAATTATAGTACACTCAGAAAAAATGTGTAAAAAAACTTCTTTAAATCAATAATAAACCTATAAGCAGCAACTCTCCACCAAGACATAAATACAGCTTAAAAATTGGTAAATATATAGAATTGCGCTAATATACAAACAATAAAAAACAAAATTGAATACTAGAACATCATAATAAAGTGTCCACAAGTGAAATAGTATTAAATCCTTTTGGGAGTGTTGTTAATCTTGATGTGCAACTCAGCCATTCAACACCATGGAAAGTGATCCGTGCAACAAAGCCACCAGCAAAGGCAAGAATGGCTGCTTATCAGCTCCAAATTACCTGACACCACAAGAGGTCATACCCGCTTGAGGCTATAGCCCAGCCAAGGCCTTTACTGGTTCCCGGAGCTCTCCTATACAGTGTGGACTCCTTGCCCAATGCGAGTAGGCCTTCACCCTTCATCGTCAGCCCGCTCTTCAGAGGATTCCGCCAGGGGTACTTTAGCCAGCTGACGGTTACTCTACTGTAAAGTAACTTATGAGAGTCTTGTACGTTACGGGTTTGGCGCCCGGTGTTAACCGTCCGCTGGCTACATTTAATATTATTTAATACTACTTCACTTGTGGACACTTTATTCTGATGTTCTAGTATTATATATTTTGTATTGTTTGTACATTAGCACAACTCTATATATTTACCAATATTTACCTATAGTACACTTAGGCCAAGATTAACAATTTTATTTTCAGATATTATCATCCCTCCATCCTCATCATCACTGGAGCCAACTTGGCAATACGCTGCGGCTGGGGGAACATGACTGCCGAATTGTTGTTTATCAGTGTTCTCCCCTCTCTGTAGGCTCATGTCACTCCAATCCTCAATCTCTGAATTAACATCAGAATCAATAAACGCCTTTGCATCGTCAAGGAGCAAGTGTTCAAATAATTCAGCTGACCCCTCCATGCATGATTCTGGGGCTATAGCAGTAGCTGTGGACAAGGTGGCAGAATAAGCCACTCTGTCAGCTGTGGTGGACTGTGAACTAGTCTCAGCTTGGGTGATAGAGGATGAGGAGGTTGAGGATGGTTTAGTAAGCCAGTCCACCACCTCTTCTGCATGCTGTGGCTGGATAGCAACGGAAACATCACTAAACAGAGAAAAATGTGCCCTGCCTGAGGACAGACAACGCCCACCTCTGCCTGTGGACACAGATGCTTCTGGCCCCCTCATAGTGACATGTGAATGTCTGCCTCTCCTTGCTGGCATCCCAGACATTATGGGGGGGGGGGGGGGTGTTATTACCCAAATGTAATAGATACTGGGAAAGGTATAATTGGATGCACTTTATTCAAATAAAATTGGTGTTTGGTGCACTTTAAATTGAGCACTGCCACTAACAGAAATGTAAAAACTATAAAAAAAAACGGGGGGGGGGGACACCAGTATCCCAGTCAGTAAAACTGACAATTTAAAAAAAGGAGTCCGGCACGGGACATGAAATACCCAGAAAAACGCAGCAATCAAAAAAAAGGGCTATACAGCACTGTATACAGCACTAAATGTTATGTAATGCTACACTAACATTACCCTGACACTCTACACTCAGAGTCACAATAACACACTAACTCGCTGCTCTATCTCCACTCCAACAACACACTGCAAAAGTTTTCTGTGGGAGGGAACCTTTTATAATGTGGGGTGGGGACTATGAGCACTGAGCCATGATTGGGCAGGTAGTCAGGTAGCCGTCAGGTCCATTGCTTCATCAAATTAGGGCCCTAGAATGCACTGTGCAGCGTGCAGTGCATTGTTGGGCATTCAGCCGGCGAACATCCCGTCGTACGCCCCATAAACTTGGTGTGTCTGCCAAACAGGCGAACAGACGATATTCGGGACGAACTGTTCGCCCAACTCTAGTTAGAAGCTATTCATCTAAAGCCTAAAAGTGGATCCATAAATTAACACTATACAAAACACTATACAAAATATATCATGGCATGAAAGATTGTTTTTTTTTTCTTTTTTCTAATAACTATCAGTAAAGAAATTAAATTAAAATGCATTAAAAAGGGGATCAACTCCAGAGTTAAAACGATAATTCTCCCGCTCCACAAGACTCTGGTATGGCCGCACCTAGAGTATGCTGTCCAGTTCTGGGCACCAGTCCTCAGGAAGGATGTACTGGAAATGGAGCGAGTACAAAGAAGGACAACAAAGCTAATAAAGGGTCTGGAGGATATTAGTTTTAAGGAAAGGTTGCGAGCACTGAACTTATTCTCTCTGGAGAAGAGACGCTTGAGAGGGCATATGATTTACATTTATTAATAATGTACTGGTGACCCCACAATAGGGATAAAACTTTTTTGCAGAAGTAAGTTTAACAAAACATGTGGCCACTCATTAAAATTAGAAGAAAAGAGGTTTAAACTTAAACTACGTAGATGGTTCTTTACTGTAACACACGGTTGGAAATTCTGACCACAAAATCCGTCGGATTTTTTCCGACACTGGTGTTGCATACACATGGTCGGACAAAGTTGTCGGAAAATCCGATCATCCTGAACGTGGTGACGTTCATTGCGTACGACGGGACTACGTAGAGGCTAGTAGCCAATAACTTGGTCTTGTAATGTGATCTGAGCATGCGTGGCACTTTGTCCTTCGGAAATTCGCTACACACGATCGGACTTTGTTGTCGGAAATTTTGAGAGCAGGATCTCAAACTTTTTCCATCGGAAATTCCGACGGAAAAAGTCAGATGGAGCCCACACACGGTCGGAATTTCCGACAACATGGTCCGATAGGACATTTTCCGTCGGAAAATCCGACCGTATGTACGGGGCATAAGAGGGCAAGGATGTGGAATTCCCTTCCTCAGGTGGTGGTCTCAGCAGGAAGCATCAATAGTTTCAAAAATGGTGAGGTGATCTAAAGTTCAGGGTGGATAATGTCTTAGGCCTTGCTGCCCTCCAGGATAGGGGTATCCTAGCAAATCAAAAAAGGAATAAAGAAAAGAGGGCGCACCAGCCTTGTGCATTATCCTTTGATACGTTTATTAAAAGAATAAATTAAAAACTACTCACAAGCATGTGAAAGAAAACCACAATGTAAAAGCCTTTAACTGGTGGCGATTGGTCCTTTATAATAGCAGTCTCCGGGTGATTTCAAAGGAATTCCTTCTTCAGAGCTCTGAGGAAGAAGGTATTTCTTCAAAACGCATCAGCCAGCATTGGTCCTCATGTCCTCTCCTTCGTCACCTGGAGACTGCTATTATTAGACCGATTGCCACCAGTTAAAGGCTTTTACATTGCAGTTTTCTTTTACATGCTTGTGAGTAGTTTTTAATTTATTCTTTTAATAAACAAATCAAAGTATAATGCACAAGGCTGGTGCACCCTCTTTTCTTTATTAATGTCTTCTGCATGGTGTCCTGTGCATAGGTGCAGGCTAATTCAGGGTCCTTTGCATGCACTTAGGAAATGTGCATGTGCTAATGCTCATGTGCATATGTGTGTACGCACATTTGTTGCTCATCCACGCATCTGTTGCTCGCATTGGTGCATATGAGTCTGTGCTATGCTTCAGTGCTGTCTTGAATATAACTGTAAGGCTCCATGCACACTGGAGCTCGTAAACGGACATTTTTTGGAGTTTGGGCGTTTTTTTTTCTAAAAGCCCATGAACTCCACTCTATGTTATCCTATGTGTCCATGCACACATGGACGTTGTTGGACATTTATCAGCAGTGAAGTTTATGGACTGTTTTCTGAACGCCATAAAATCACATTCAAGAGCAGTACTGGAAACACCAGACACCGGTAAAAGGTGTTTAACAAGGGTTAACTTCTGTAAAAAGAGCGTTAAGCCTTGTTCTGCGTTTCTCTGCCTCTATTTAAAATCAATGATTCCCTATGGGAGCCCATTGATTTGAATAGAAGTCGCACTAGAAGTCAGATCATCATGGTCCGACATGCGGTGCGACTTGTGTGCTGAGGATGAAAGGGAACCCCGGCAAAATAAAAAAAAAAATTGGCGTGGGATTCCCCCCTAGGACGATACCAGACCCTTTGGTCTGGTATGGATTTTAAGGGGAACCCTCTTCGCCAAAAAAACGTCACAGGGTCCCCACCCAAAAATTCATACCAGCCCCTTATCCGAGCATGCAGCCTGGCCGGTCAGGAAAGGGGGTGGGGACAAGCGAGCGCCTGAACCGCACCAGGCCGCATGCCTCCAACATGGGGGGTAGGTTCTTCTGGGCAGGGGGGGGGTGGGGGGCTTATCGGAATCTGGGAGCCTCCTTTGAGTATGCCCCCACCCTATGTGAATGAGTATGGGGTACATTGTACCCCTACCCATTCACCTTGAAAAAAGTTTCAAAAATAAAACAAACACACTACACAGGTTTTTAAAGTAATTTATGAGGCAGCTCCGGGGGTCTCTTGCGACTTTGGGGGTTTCTTTCTTCTTCTACGCGCTCTCTGGCCTCTTCTCCATGCTCTCCAGTTCTTCTGCCGATGTGCAGTATCTTCTGCCGGGCTCCTCCGCTATCTTCTGCTATTTTACACGCTCTTTTACTAGCGGTGGCCCAGCCTTCTCCATCGTCTTCTTCCCTCCCGCCCGCAGACCCCGATAACCAACAGCCAGGGTTTTCAGGAAGGGCCCTTGTCCTCATCAACATAGGGACAAGGTGCTTTGGGGTGGGGGGACGCAGAGCCCCCTTTGCCCCAAAGCACCTATCCCTCATGTTGAGGGCATGCGGTCTGGTACAGTTCAGGAGGGGGGGCGCTCGCTCATCCTCACCCCCTTTCCTGACTGGCCGGGCTGTGTGCTCGAATAAGGGTCTCGAATGGATTTTTAGAGGGGACCCCACAACATGTTTTCGGCGAAGAGGGTCCCCCTTAAAATCCATACCAGACCAAAGGGTCTGATATCGTCCGAGGGGGAAACCCCACGCCAATTTTTTTAAATTTTGCCGAGGTTCCCCTTCATCCTCAGCACACAAGTCGCACCACAAGTCGGATCATGATGATCCGACTTCTGGTTCAACTTCTATTCAAATCAATGGGCTCCCATAGGGAATCATTGATTTTGAATAGAGGCAGAGAAATGCTGCTAAAAGCTAGCGCCGCTGAACGTGCATTAAGGTCAATGCAAAACCCTATTAAAATCAAGTTTTTCAACCAGCATTTTCTGCCAGCAATCTGGCTTCCAGAAACAGCTTTTTTGAGCTCCAGTGTGCATGGAGCCTAACCCAAGAGGAAGCAAAGATATAATATAATTAATGCGTATAGCAAATTAAAATGTTCAGTATGTACCCAAATGCTAGAAGTCTTAATAATAAAAGGGAAAAACTAGAACTTTTGATACTTGATTAGGAGGTTGATTGGGAATATCAGAAACCTGGTTTGACAGCTCACATGACTGGCTTGTGACTAACCAAGGGTACACTATATTTAAGAGGGAAAGGTAAGGCAGAAGAGGGAGAGAGGTGTGTTTGTATGCCAAGATTGATTTAATAATTCAGTTGATCATGTCAACTCTTATATTCACTAAGGACAAAGTAAAGTCTTTTTGGCTGGAGCTTCAAACAGGCAAAACAAATGGTCAATTATGGCGGAAGGCTGAGAGCAATAGAAGGTACTTTTTTAAGTTAGGATATACTCTAATAGATTTTTTTTAAAACCAGAGTTTTAAAATAAACTCTTTTGTATCTAAACCTGGGAGCTCCCGCTACTTTACTTTTAGTGAGGCCTCACGTATAACTTTACTTCCTCCCATATATATCTTCTTTCTTCGCTAGCTTAAAATGACTCCTCTGATATTTGTAATCCAAAGGGTAGATGAAAAGTTAGCTTAGGGTGCTCCGGGTATAACTTCAATAACTTATACACAACGCTGGGGTACTAACGTGAAGTGGGCCCCAAGCCTGCTCAATGTCAGTTGCTCGGTTACGCCTCCGTAGAACTACAGGTTCCAGCGAGGCCTGTAAGTGAGTCTAACTGCGTGCAACAAATTAACAAACGGTGGGCCGTAACCCGCTCACCAACTGGATCGGAGTTCTGGGTGATGACTTTGATCCGGCAACTGTAGCTTGCTTCTGTATCAGCTGGGAAGATGCTCTGTGTCATTGCGCTGAATGGATCCGGTCCTCTGATAAACGTCTCTGGGCCTTGTCAGTCCAGTCACCCGCTCTCAGGCTCCGTCAAGTCACCTCACAAACAAGCAGGTTTGCACTCCGTGTTGACTGTCCGTCGCTGTCTCCGGCAAACCTCCTCACAGACCCGTACAGGCAGGCAACCTGGTCCAAAGAGACCTAAAATGGCCGTTTGGGTTTCTTTTATCTCCTACCCAGCATGCACTGCATCAGAGAGTGTTCATGGGTAGGTCACACAGACTCATGGGTAACAAGGTCAACCTTCTGAATCAAAACAACAGTACTTCCTGTAAAAGTCTTTTGTGCTTGTTCTGATGTAATAATCAAATCAGCGCATTACCAGATTTGGTCACTAGATGGGTCCAAACACTGAACCATAGCAATGTCCACAGACTTAACAGTTACATATACATTATCACATCAATAGACAAAGATGTCACCGCTACACTTTAAAATGTCACTTTAGAGGGAGAGGAGATGGGGAAGAGTTTGTCAAATAATCAATTAATCCAATCATTAAGAACTGAACAGATAGAAGAATAAAAGCGGAAACTTACAAACGTACAAAGGCACTGAGACAGGCCAGAGCTCTCTGATCAGACAAGAAAGTGGGAAGGTAAATCTATCTCAACAATACAGATAACAAATCTGAAAGTTGTATGTAAAAATGTGAGCTTTCAAATATAGCATTAGAAGCGGGACTTCACCTAAAAAGGGAACTTCTGCTTATCGTCCGCCTCCTCCCCCATATTCTCTCCTTATTGAAAACTCTTTTTTTTTCTTTAGGGGGTGGGTACTTAGTTTTGACCAGCACCAGGGACCTAAATCTGAAAAGAACCTGTCTGGGTGAAGACAGTACTGGATCCGTGGCCTGGGAAGTGTCTTTTTATTAAAAGTGAGCAGCTACAGCATTTGTAGCTGGTGACTTTTGATTTTTTTAAAAACAGAAGAGAGATATGCAACACTCATATTGCAATCTGTGATACTAGTAATACACTGATTTAACTATTCCTGTCTGTGTTTCAGAGGAACTTCTCTTTAACACAGTTAGACAGGCAGAAATTATTAACCCAGTGTACAAATGTTATCGCAGGTTGCAAGATGAAAGTTGAACAAAGGCAGGCAGGCAGATATTGTAAATCAGTGTACCAATATGATTTCAGGTTGCAAGATGAGAGTTTCACACAGTGAGGTTAATTTACTAAAGGCCAATATACTGTGCACAGCAAGTGCACTTTAAGTGCATTTTGCTCTAGATCTGAGAGGAAGCTTTGAAATAAGGGGAAGTTCTGCTGGTTTCTATCATCCAATCATGTAAAAACAAAATGCTTTTTTTTTATTTTCCTTGCATGTGATTGAGTAGTCTTTATAAAGTACAATTTTACCTAATTTACTAAGATCTGGAGCAAGTGCACTTGTAGTGCACAGATTATTTGCATTTAGTAAATCAACCTTATTGCATCTGTGAAGGAGCAGAAAAAGATGGTGATAAGTTGAATGCATGATATGCAGCTGTGTTAAAATGTGCTACACCTATGCAGAAATTATACTTCGGAAGAAATTATGATGGAAAACATGCCTGATCCCCTGCTATCACCCCTATAGACTTCAGTGTGATTCCCTGCTAAGTTTGGGTGCAGTAAATTTCAAACAGGACTCAATGAATCAAACCCACATACTCCTAGTGACAGGTTGGAGGGTCAATGTATACATTTGCCCATCTTGATCTTTTCAAGGCTATTATACAAACATCTGGTTGATTATAGAAAATCAAGAGGATTGCTTAGGACAGAGATCAGTGAGTATTACATAATCTGTAATCCTACATATACAAGTTACGTATATATCTAATTGCTTTCTCTTTGCTGCGCAGCTACCTTTTCATCATTTATAAAATGTTCTACTTAATTACTTTTTTCCAGCATTGCTTGTTTGGCTTCAGCCTAATATCATATCTGCTCTGCATACTGTATCACCTCCTAGTTCTTTTTCTGCTGCCAGGGTCTTAGAGTGAAACATCCCAGGGGCACTTTTTAGGCTGTTTACTTAACTAAAAGAGTGTCTATATAAATGCAAATAACCCTTATTATGATACAATAATAACAACATCATGAAAAATTTATAATAAAAAAAGTAATTTAGACAACTGTATTCCCACAACTACCTGTGCATGATTTAAGAAATTGCAGCAGATATTTTCATTATCGGATAATTGATTTTTTCCTTTATTTGCATGAACTGTGTTAATTATTTTTACAGTGTTTTGTGCGCCCAGTCTATGATAGTTACAGCTTAATCTTGTACCTTGTTGCAGTTAACTAATAATAATACATTTTACCACCAATAATAACAGTGAATGTTTGCCCTTTTCATCTTAGGTCTAAACCGCACACCAATTGCAGTAATATAAACTTAAATGAAAATATAATTGCCACTTATGTAGAGTTACAAAGGATGTATCTGATATGATGTGATTGGTATGACTGGAATAGCACAAACAAAATATACATAAACTGTAATCGTAAAACAGCAGGTTAACACATGCAAGAAAACCTAGCATACATAAATCACCATCATTAATGTTTCAGGGCCACCTGTGGTGAAGTAGAATTAGTAGGCTACTAATGTACCTTTTGACTAATGTACCTTTTGGCACTTTGATTAAAACATATTATTATATTTTTCTAGCAATTCTGTAAAAGAAATGGATCAGGTGTAAGGATGAAGTGCCATGTCTTTTTTTACACCAAGCATGTAGTAATAATAGCAATCGGACAATAACTGTAGTTCTCTGTTTTAACAAGGGAACATGACAACAAGAAATTGGCACAATTTTGTCAATTATTGATTTATGGACTGTTAGTTTGTAAAACTACTAAAACTATTTCCCAGCAAACATTAGCAGTTCCTTATCTCACAAATATGAATGACATATTTTAACTACTTCAGCCCCGGACCAATTGGCAGCCAAATGACCAGGCCCCTTTTTGCTATTCGGCACTGCGTCGCTTTAACTGACAATTGCGCAGTCGTGCGACAAGGCTCCCAAACAAAATTGTGGTCCTTTTTTTCCCACAAATAGAGCTTTCTTTTGGTGGTATTTGATCGCCCCTGCGGTTTTTATTTTTTGCGCTGTAAACAAAAATATAGTGACAATTTTGTAAAACAATGCAATATTTTTTGCTTTTTGCTATAATAAATATCCCCAAAAAATATATAGAAAAACATTTTTTTTTCCTCAGTTTAGGCCGATACGTATTCTTCTACATATTTTTGGTAAAAAAAAAAAAATCAAAATTAGCGATTATTGATTGGTTTGCGCAAAAGTTATAGCGTTTACAAAATAGGGGACAGTTGCCTAGCATTTTTATTAATATTTTTTTTTTTTTTTTACTAGTAATGGCGGCGATCAGCGATTTTTATTGTGACTGCGACATTATGGCGGACACATTGGATATTTTGGACACATTTTTGGGACCATTGTCATTTATACAGCAATCAATGCTATTTAAATGCATTGATTCCTGTATAAATGACAGTGGTAGTGAAAGAGTTAACCACTAGGGGGAGGGGAGGGGTTAGGGGCTGTGACGTGTGTGTGTGTTTTTTTACATTAGGGGGCGGGGCTGACGTCTGACATCATTGATCGGCTTTCCCGATGACCGGGAACAGCCGATCAATGATAGGCAGAGTAGGAAGCGCGGGGAGAGGTTTGTTTACACAGACCTCTCCCCGTTCTTCAGCTCTGTGACCCGATCGCGGTCCCGCGGCCGGGGTCACGGAGCTCCCAACCGGGTTGCGAGCGACCCACGGGCAGGCAATTAAAGGGCCACGTACAGGTACGTGATTTTGCCTGCCCGTGCCATTCTACCGCAGTATATCTGCGTGAGGCGGTCGGGAAGCGGTTAAAGACATTTGACAGTAAGTAGAAGATTGTAACATTTTACTTTTATTATTTTAGCAGAAAGGCCATCCTCTATTTCCCCCAGCAATACTGTGTATATATATATATATATATATATATATATATATATATATATATATATATATATATATATATATATATAGTAACATGGGAACCATTAGCTCTCGTGGCAGATGCGTTTGTTAGTAATTCAAGCCAGTCAGGAACTATATTTAAGGGCATGGTAGCCCATTTTTATTAAAAAGGCAAATGAAAGTCTGTGACATAAAGGTTTCCCACACAGGGGTTCTTCTCCAGCAAATAAACACTCAAAAAATGCTAGCCCACCTGGCTCTTTAGCAGTACCTCTGCTTTTTGGGATGGCTTCTCTTTAGCGCCCACAGCTTCGCTCTGGCCTTAGTCCTCAGGCTGTTGCACTGCCTCTTGCAGTCGCACGTTCTGGCTGCCTCCTGCAACCTCTCTGACTCCTGGAGACCTCCTGTCTCTCTGGGTGTGGAGCAGTCTCCAACTGGGAGCCATGAAGTCTTCCCAAAGTCTCATTATAAGTGCTGTGCTCACCTGAGCACACACCCTGCTGGTAATTTACAAAGTCTGGACACAGGGTTGGAGATCCCGTCCCACCCAAGCCACTATGGAATCTCCAAACTACAGAGCCCCATCCAGGAATACCAAAACCTGGAGAAAGCTGCAGAAGCAGTTTTCTCCCGTCCACATTTATGCTCTGTAGCCTTGCACCAAGCAAATGTGCATACCATGTGTCCCCCAAATTATAAATTTTATCTTGACAGTATCTCCTACTGTCACAATATATATATATATATATATATATATATATATAAAATTATAATATTATACTAGTGATTCGTTTTCCTTAATTTCAGAAAAATACATAATTGGATAGCCTAATGCCGCGTACACACGAAGGGACTATACCGCGGGATTGTCCGCTGGACTCGAGTCCTCCGGACAATCCCCTCGTGTGTGGGCGCCGGTGGACTTTTTTGCGCCAAAAGTCCGGCGGACTAGGTTTTAAGTTTTGTTTTAAAATTTTCCGCTGGACTTGGCAGTCCGGCGGACAATCCCACCGTTAGTAGGCTAGTCCGCCGGACTTTTGAAATGAACGGACTTGCCGCTCATCGGAAAGTCCATTCATTTAGCACGTGACTTCAGGTAGATGGAGCTAGCAAAGGCAGTGAATGCCGCCGCGCTAGCCCCGTCACCTGGCATGGATTTAAAGGGAATCCCCATGCCGAAAAAACGGCGTGGGGGTCCCCCCAAATCCATCTCAGACCCTTATCCGAGCATGCAGCCCGGCAGGCCAGGAAAGGGGTGGGGACGAACGAGCGCCCCCCCCCTCCTGAGCCATACCAGGCCGTGTGCCCTCAACATGGGGGGTGCCCTGGGGAAAGGGGGGCCGTGCGGCTCCCCCACCCCAAAGCACCTTGTCCCCATGTTGATGAGGACAAGGGCCTCTTCCCGACAACCCTGGCCGTTGGTTGTCGGGGTCTGCGGGAGGGGGCTTATCGGAATCCGGGAACCCCCTTTAATAAGGGGGCCCTCAGATGCCGGCCCCCCACCCTATGTGAATGAGTATGGGGTACGATGTACCCCTACCCATTCACCTAAGGTGTAAAATGTAAAGAAAAAAACACACAATTTTGAAAAAATATTTTATTGCACTGCTCCAGGGGTCTTCTTCCGTCTTTGGGGGTCTTCTCGCCGGACTCCTCCGCCATTTACCTAGCTCTTTTACCGAGCAGAGGAGGCCGGCTACCTTCTTCGTCGTCGACGCTGTCGTCTGGGGGTCTCGATCTGCCTTCGGGTGTCTTCCGGGTCTCTTCTGTTCTTGCCACGGTCGTCGTTTTCCGCGGCGCCGGCGCCGCCTTCTTCTTCCCGCCGCTGTCTCTGGCCGGAATGCCAGAGCCGCACTGTGCTGGGACTTATATAGGGACAAGGGGACATGGTCACATGCTCATGTCACATGGTGACCCCGCCCCCCTGTGATGTCACAGTCTCAGCATCCTCCGGGACTGTGATATCACAAGGGGGCGGGGTCACCATGTGACATGAGCATGTGACCCTGTCCCCTTGTCCCTATATAAGTCCCAGCACAGCGCGGCTCTGGCATTCCGGCCAGAGACGGGTCAACATCGGAAGAAGAAGAAGGCGGCGCCGGCGGCGCGGAAAATGACGACCGCGGCAAGAACAGAAAAGACCCCGGAAGACCCCCGAAGGCGGATCGAGACCCCCAGACGACGGCGTCGACGACAAAGAAGGTAGCCGGCCTCCTCTGCTCGGTAAAAGAGCTAGGTAAATGGCGGAGGAGTCCGGCGAGAAGACCCCCGAAGACGGAAGAAGACCCCTGGAGCAGTGCAATAAAATATTTTTTCAAAATTGTGTGTTTTTTTTCTTTACATTTTACACCTTAGGTGAATGGGTAGGGGTACATCGTACCCCATACTCATTCACATAGGGTGGGGGCCAGGGTTGTCGGGAAGAGGCCCTTGTCCTCATCAACATGGGGACAAGGTGCTTTGGGGTGGGGGGGGCTGCACAGCCCCCCTTTCCCCAGGGCACCCCCCATGTTGAGGGCACGCGGCCTGGTATGGCTCAGGAGGGGGGGCTCGTTCGTCCCCACCCCTTTCCTGGCCTGCCGGGCTGCGTGCTCGGATAAGGGTCTGAGATGGATTTGGGGGGGACCCCCACGCCGTTTTTTCGGCGTGGGGATTCCCTTTAAATCCATGCCAGGTGACGGGGCTAGCGCGGCGGCATTCACTGCCTTCGCTAGCCCTGTCTACCTGCAGTTATGTTCTAAATGAACGGACTGCTCCATGTGTGGGCAAGTCCGTTCATTTTCAAAAGTCCCGCTGACTTTTACCCGCGGATTGTCCGCCGGAGAAGTCCGGGCGTGTGTGGGCAAGTCACACTCTCGGAAGTCCGGGCGTGTGTGGGCAAGTCCCCCCTCAGAAAGTCCGGCGGATTGTCCGGTGGACAAAGTCCGAACGTGTGTACGCGGCATTAGTTTTACTAATGTGTTGGTAGGCTCTGCTTCTGAGTTGCTCCTTTCAATCCTCATGAATGAAGGTTAGGGAAAGTTAGATCATGTTGATGTTAGGATTGCATTTTTTTTCCCTTTACTGCTTTATTGCTCCAAATTTTGAAAATGAAGTAGATCTCAGTTGTTTGCTTTAGGATCTATAAATGCTTTGTAGGAGGTCTGCTTTTGTAGAAGAAGACAATTTTGGGGCCTTTATAATTTCTGGTAAACAAGACTAATAAACCATAATTTAGAGACATAATGCCACCTATGAAAAAAACTTTTCCCTAGAATTCTAAATATATTTAAAAACTTTTCCAACGTATGTCCAATCTTTGTAAATGAAAAAATGTACTAAAAAATAAAAATAAAAGTTGGATTGTGTTGTTCCAATACAACATTTCCACCCATTGTATGTCCGTTGGTACACTACCTAGAAGTACCATCTCACCAGTCTGGATGTTAGCCCACTGTGTTCCCAGTTCTAATAGGAAGGAGGACACCAAGATTATCTTTTAGCTATGACCATGCTGACTTTATATTTGAACGTGCATTTTATTTTTTGCTCTAAGATTTTTATGCTGTGTGCGATCTCCTTTTTCTCTGTCATGGTGGAGACAATTGTGATCTGGAAGTTACCAGCTATGTTATCATGATATGGACTTTTCCTTCACAGTTTTACAGCTCATCTGACCTATCTTATATACTATATATTAGTATAAGTCAGTGATGGCGAACCTTTTTGAGCCTGAGTGCCCAAACCGCGATGCAAAACCAACTTATTTATTTCAAAGTCCCAACACAGGATTAAACCTACCAGCGGCTCTGTATAGAGGATGGGACTGATCATCCATCTGAATAAGCCCTAAGGGACCAAAAATTTTACGATTCTGACAGATTTGCTCATGATGCAGGGTTCAGGAATGCGTTGTGCTCAGAATACACTGTGCAACATACACTGACCTACCTGACTATTACACTTACCTACCTAAACATCGCACGTGGGAAAAGATGACTGGCTGCCCACCCCCCTGCCGACGTCTCTGGCACTGATGCAAGGAAGGGAGCGTGCCTGCACCGTCAGTGCAAGTGACTGCCTGGCTGGGGGATTCCCCTGGCGTGCCAACAGAGAGGGCTTGGCGTGCCAGCTGTGGCACGCATGCCATAGGTTCGCCATCACTGGTATAAGTCATATATAGAAGGTGTGTATCAGTCCAAGGGAGTGGGACAACACAAGGAGTTTTTCTTCTTCACTTATGGTGTACATGGACATCTACACACAGGGTGTTCCTCTACACCAGGGGTATCCAAACTTTTTTCAAAGAGGGCCAGATTTCATGAAGTGAACATGCGTGAGGGCCGACCATTTTGCCTGACATTTTTTGAACCATTAAAATGAAATACAAATTAAATATTTTATGCAAAGTTTATTGCAAATGGCATACTATTCATTTCATAACATTGATGACAATATGATGATATATAATATATATATATCTTCTCTTCTCCGCTCAGGGTTAAAAAAATCTCTCTCTCTCCCTCTCTCTCAAGGAAAGGAACCACATTCCGGTTTGATGTGGCCCCCCAAGTATAGCCATCTGTGGCCCCCAAAGCTTGAGCGTGTTATGTTTTTTTTGCTGTTAATATATCTATCTTCTTTAGCCGGACAGATCCTAAGCGCCATGCTCATTCTTAGTATGAGCCGGGGCATGTGGCTGGGCGTGTTCACAAGTCTATGTAAAAAAAAGGGGAACAATCACGCTTGAGCTTTTGGGGCCACAGATGTATATAT
Source organism: Lithobates sylvaticus (assembly GCA_028564925.1). Classification (NCBI taxonomy): domain Eukaryota; kingdom Metazoa; phylum Chordata; class Amphibia; order Anura; family Ranidae; genus Lithobates; species Lithobates sylvaticus. The sequence continues at coordinate 252,049,675 of CM053027.1, read as the reverse complement.
ATGCAAATTCCAAGTGGGAGCTACATCAAACCGGAACGCGGTCTGCAAATGGCCAGCGGGCTGGACTTTGGGCATACCTGCTCTACACTGATTATGTGTCATTGTATGAACATTGAGTGCTTCATATTAGATATGAACACAGCATGGACATTTTGTGTTAGATACAATGGGCAGTTTATGTTTTTTTACTAAATGGACAGGTTTTTTTTTTTTTCTCTCTGGCATTGGAAGTTGTTTTTTTGCTGTGGGTTTTGATACACATATTCATTGTTCATATGTTTGGTGTATTAAGGTTGTAGCACTGCACTGTATGTGGAAAAATGTATACTTTTTTTCTTCGTAGATTCTTGTATCCCATTAATATTGTTTTTCCTTTTCTTTCCTAACATAGTCAAAACTCATGCTATCGTTTTTTTAACCATGGATAGCTTCATTTTGTTGCATTGTGGATACATGGAGCTACCATAAACCTATGGCTAGAAATTCCCTTCTTAGCTGCCATTTTTAGCATGCTAATTATACAGTTTTTCAGGGAAGCTGGTCACAGCAATAAGAAATTGTTAATTTTGAAATCTAAAGCTTGCTGTATAGAAAACAGATAGCTGCTATGGAGGTTTTTCAGTATTGATTATTTATTTTATTATAAATTATTTTATTATAAGAGGTTAATCTACAGGCCTCAGATGCCCCTTGAAATGTATTGACTTCCTTATATTTCACTAACATTTTAGATTTCATTTTTTTTTTTTAAATAAAATGCCAATTTTATTTTCAAATTACAAATTGTATTAGGGAAAAATAAAACAGGATTGCAGGCATGCAAGCTGTAATGCCCATGCTGTGCTGTCTCATACCACCCCAACAATTTCATAGATATTTGTGAAGTCTACCTTTCAACCAAGTGAAAGTTTATTCTGTGCTTGGTAAAATGGGTCAGTAGTCGTATCAGTTAATACTGCAAAGTCTTTATGTGAACCCACAAACAGGGAATCTGTTCTATGAAACCTGGTCATGGCATTCAAATACATCCTAGTTGCCTTGTCTCCATTCAAGGAAAGTAAGGCCACTTCCTTAGAGTAGACTTGCTTGGGAAACAGTGATGGAAGGACACAGTCCTTTTTCCAGTGGAAAGTTGATACCACTTTCAGAAAGAGAGAAAGTCTCAGAAATGAGACAACCATATCCCCAATGATGCAATAAATCTGGAGGCTTGCAGGACAATGCACCAGTTCAGAGACACCACAGTGATGGTCATTAAGAAAGTCACTTTCTAAAACAATGTCAGCAGCAGAATCTCACTACTATTAATGAAGGGAGGTTTCTGCAATATGAATTATAATAGATCAAAGTTCGATGATACTAGATTAAGGTTCTACAATGACAACAGTGGCCTGACCAAAGGAACAATGTGTATAACTCTAAATGAAAATGTAGACAAGTGGTAGTGATGCCAGTGGATGCTGGAACAAGACCCCCAATGTTGACATCTGACCCTTGATTATACTGGAGGCCAGGTGCTGTGCCACCATGAGCTGGAGAAAACCCAAGAGACAGGCAACTGCAAAAGAACAAGGGCATACCCCCAAGAACTTCCACATATAATGGCAAGCCTTACATGATCATATGAGAGGGGCTGGATCACCTGTTGTTGGCACTGTGGTCTATGCAGTTCCAGTGTCCACCTGTGAGGGTCCCCTAGCAGCCAGCAGGACCCAGGAATTAGTCTGAATCTGGTGCTTACTGCTGGGAAGGTATGTAGCTCCTCCTCAGTTATCTCTCAGCATTATACCTGTGTGCCCATTTGGTCTGGTGCTCTATGAACAAGTTAGCCTGATCCTGTCAGCCTGAACTTGTCTCCTGTGTACCTCATCCCCATTCTGGCTCTTTTCCTAAACCATGTTACCCATTGTCCTTTACCAGTTATCCTGATCCTGCTGCCTGTGCCTAAAGCCTTTATGCCCAATTCCAGTTCTGGCCCTGCTCCTGACCTGTCTAACCCCTTTCTTGTATCCCTGCTTGACTCTGCATTGCCAAATTCCGCCTGCTGCTTTCTATACAGTTATAGTAAAGTTGTTTGCTAGGAAAATAGATAGGTAGGCATTCACTTGTACAGGTCTTAGGTAGATAAAATTCCAATTGTATATTGTTTTTGTTTATTAGTCAGTTAAGTTGTTTTTCCAGTGTTCACATGCTGTTTGCGACATTTGCTGTGTTCTTTCATTGCATTTTCTTTACTTATTTTTGGCTCTAGTTGTCACTGTGCAGTCTAACTTCTGATTACACCTACTCTGTTGTCCTGTTGTCTGCTGTCAGCATGTGGTGTCCTAACATAACCTTAAGGACATATTGACTAGATTGGCTGCACAGTGTATCTTAGTTACTTGATCGTGTATGTTTTCTGTATTGTTTTTTTCAAGATGCTTTCAGAGGAATTATCCTATTATGTGTTGTTATTATCTGATGAAAGAGAATATTGCTACCATTTATTGCACATCTAACTAGTGAACAGCTGCTAGAATATATTTGTGCAGCTCATTCCTTAGTTGATCAGTACAGCTTTTCATTTGGTTAAGTGCAGCCACTAATTCAAATCTGTCCTGAGCTGACTTCATCAGGTACCATTATTGGTGATGACTTTTCTCCTCCTTTTAGTCTGTCTCAAAATGTGTCTTTGGTTTAGTTGTTTGAAGATAATAAACCCTATTTCTTTGAACATTGTTTGGACTGCATTAATGTGGTATATTCCTTAGTTACTCAGAATTATAAGCTGAGCTGTATTCAGCCCTTACTTCAAAGCTGGTCAAAAATATCCCCAGCCACAGCAAATGTACATCAATTCTTTCCTGTCTTCAGACACCCATGTTTCCAAAAGTCTTTATCACCATTACCATTACCCATAGCAACCACAACTGCAGCCATATACCATACACCATGATCCCAACCATATATCAGTACCTTCTCATATCAATCTTTTGTTCCTTTTCACACTAGTTTTACAGTCAATGTAGCCAGTTGCCTGACATTTCTCTCCACAGCTTCATTACCCACTGTACACTTACAGCTAAAAACTACCAAACCAGTAACTAACTCTTGAGTCAAAAGAAACACATGTTTATTACAATCCACACAATGTTGTCACTCTTTACTCCTACCTTAGCCAATGTTCAGCCAGGTTCTGTGCCAGTACTAGTCTTCATGCAGTTTAACTTTGCTCCTCCTTCAGACTAGCATGGTACTACACCAGCCTTTGACAAAGTGTTTCTCTACTAGCTCCTGTCAAACCAATGTCATCACCATCCATAACCACTTGCTTTTACCCCCCTTCATGACCAGGGCATTTTTTGCTATACAGAGCACTGTGCTACTTTAACTGTCAATTACTTGGTCATGCAACACTGTACCCAAATGAAATGTATATAATTTTCTCACATGAATAGAGCTTTCTTTTGATGGCATTTAATCAGCATTGGATCATTTACTTTTTGCTAAATAAATGAAAAAATAACAAAAATGTTGTTTCTGTTATAACATTTTGTAAACAATCTTCTTTTAAACATGTAGGTTAACATGCAGTCTGCTACATTTCTTTGGTAAAAATAACCCAAATCAGTGTATATTATTTAGTCTGTGTGAAAGTTATAGAGTCTACAACTATGGCATATACAGTGCATCCGGAATGTATGCACAGCACTTCACTTTTCCCACATTTTTTATGTTACAGCCTTTTTCCAAAATGGATTAAATTCATTATTGTTCTCAAAATTCTACAAACCATAACCCATAATGACAAAGTGAAAGAAGATTGTTTGAAAACTTTGAAAATTTATAAAAAAAAAAAAACATCCCATGTACATAAGTATTCACAGCCTTTGCTCAATACTTTGGTGAAACACTTTGGGACCAATTACAGCCTCCAGTCTTTTTGAGTATGATGCTACAAGCTTGGCACACTTATTTTTGGGCAGTTTTTGTCCATTCTTCTTTGTAGGACCTCTCAAGCTCCATCAGGTTGGAGCATCAGAGCACAGCCATTTTCAGATCTCTCCAAAAATGTTCAATTGGGTTCAAGTTTAGGCTGTGGCTGGGTCACTCAGGGACATTCACAGAGTTGTCCCGTAGCCACTCCTTTTTTATTTTGGCTGTGTGCTTAGAGTCATTGTCCTGTTGGAAGATGAACCTTTTCCCCAGTCTGAGGTCCAGAGCGCTCTGGAGTAGGTTTTCATCAAAGATGTCTCTGTACATTGCTGAATTCATCTTTTCCTCAATCCTGACTAATCTCCCAGTCACTGCTACTGAAAAACATCACCACAGTATGATGCTGCCACCACCATGCTTCACTGTAGGGATGGTATTGGCCAGGTGATGAGCGGTGTCTGGTTTCCTCCAGACATGACGCTTGTCATTCACGCCAAAGAGTTCAATCTTTGTTTCATCAGACCAGATAATTTTGTTTCTCATGGTCTGAGAGTCCTTCAGGTGCCTTTTGGCAAACTCCAGGTGGGCTGTCATGTGCTTTTTTCCAAGGAGTAGCTAACAACTGGCCAGTCTACCATACAGGCCTGATAGGTGGCGTACTGCAGAGATGGTTGTTCTTCTGAAACGTTCTCCAAGCTCTGTCAGAGTGACTATCGGGTTCTTGGTCACCTCCCTGACTAATCCCCTTCTCCCCTGATCACTCAGTTTGGCCAGGCGACCCACTCTAGGAAAAGTCATGGTGGTTTCAAACCTCTTCCAATTACAGATGATGGAGGCCACTGTGGTAATTGGGACCTTCAATGCTGCAGAAATGTTTCTGTACCTTTCCCCAGATCTGTGCCTCGATACAATCCTGTCTCAGAGGTCTACATTAGACTTCCCTAGTATTAGTATTTACATTAGTATTAGTATACTACATTAGTATTCCTTATGCCTCGTACACACGTAGGGACTTTTGCCGGCGGACCTAGTCCAGCGGACAATCCCGCGGGACTTTCCGGCTAGGTCCGCTGGACTTTCCGAGGGTGTGGACTTGCCCACACACGCACGGACTTGTCCAGCGGATAATCCGCCGGCCAAAAGTCCGCGGGACTTTTGAAAATGAACGGACTTGCCCACACACGGAGCAGTCCGTTCATTTCGAACGTAACTTCAGGTTACGTAGCTAGCGTAGGCAGTAAATGCCGCCGCGCTAGCTCCGCAAGCTGGCATGGATTTAAAGGGAATCCCCACGCCGAAAAAACGGCGTGGGGGTTCCCCCAAATCCATGTCAGACCCTCATCCGAGCACGCAGCCTGGCAGGCCAGGAAAGGGGTGGGGACGAACGAGCGCCCCCCCCCTCCTGAGCCGTACCAGGCCGCGTGCCCTCAACATGGGGGGTGCCCTGGGGAAAGGGGGGCCGTGCGGCCCCCCCCACCCCAAAGCACCTTGTCCCCATGTTGATGAGGACAAGGGCCTCTTCCCGACAACCCTGGCCGTTGGTTGTCGGGGTCTGCGGGCGGGGGCTTATCGGAATCTGGGAACCCCCTTTAATAAGGGGGCCCCCAGATCCCGGCCCCCCACCCTATGTGAATGAGTATGGGGTACGATGTACCCCTACCCATTCACCTAAGGTGTAAAATGTAAAGTAAAAAAAAACACCCACACTTTTGAAAAAATAGTTTATTGCACTGCTCCGGGGGTCTTCTTCCGTCTTGGGGGTCTTCTCGCCGGACTCCCCCGCCATTTACCAAGCTCTTTTACCGAGCGGGGAAGTCCGGCTACCTTCTTCGTCGTCGCCGCCGTCTGGGGGTCTCGATCCGCCTTCGGGGGTCTTCTTCCGTCTTGGGGGTCTTCTCGCCGGACTCCTCCCCTCTCTTCTGCTCTTTTACCTAGCTCTTTCACGAGGGGAGGAGTCCGGCTACCTTCTTCGTCGTCGCCGCCGTCGTCTGGGGGTCTCGATCCGCCTTCGGGGGTCTTCCGGGGGTCTCTTCTGTTCTTGCGGCGGTCGTCGTCTTCCGCGCCGCCGGCGCCTTCTTCTTCTTGTCCTCCTTGTTCTTCTTCTTCTTCCGATGTTGACCCGACGCTCTCTCTGCCCGGAATGCCTGTGCCGCTCTGCGCTCGGACTTATATAGGGACATGGGCGACAGGGTCACATGTTCATGTCACATGGTGACCCCGCCCCCTTGCGATGTCACAGTCCCAGCATCCTCCGGGACTGTGACAACACAAGGGGGCGGGGTCACCATGTGACATGTGCATGTGACCCTGTCGCCCATGTCCCTATATAAGTCCGAGCGCAGAGCGGCACAGGCATTCCGGGCAGAGAGAGCGTCGGAGTAAACATCGGAAGAAGAAGAAGAACAAGAAGGACAAGAAGGAGGACAAGAAGAAGAAGGCGCCGGCGGCGCGGAAGACGACGACCGCCGCAAGAACAGAAGAGACCCCCGGAAGACCCCCGAAGGCGGATCGAGACCCCCAGACGACGGCGGCGACGACGAAGAAGGTAGCCGGACTCCTCCCCTCGTGAAAGAGCTAGGTAAAAGAGCAGAAGAGAGGGGAGGAGTCCGGCGAGAAGACCCCCAAGACGGAAGAAGACCCCCGAAGGCGGATCGAGACCCCCAGACGGCGGCGACGACGAAGAAGGTAGCCGGACTTCCCCCGCTCGGTAAAAGAGCTTGGTAAATGGCGGGGGAGTCCGGCGAGAAGACCCCCAAGACGGAAGAAGACCCCCGGAGCAGTGCAATAAACTATTTTTTCAAAAGTGTGGGTGTTTTTTTTTACTTTACATTTTACACCTTAGGTGAATGGGTAGGGGTACATCGTACCCCATACTCATTCACATAGGGTGGGGGGCCGGGATCTGGGGGCCCCCTTATTAAAGGGGGTTCCCAGATTCCGATAAGCCCCCGCCCGCAGACCCCGACAACCAACGGCCAGGGTTGTCGGGAAGAGGCCCTTGTCCTCATTAACATGGGGACAAGGTGCTTTGGGGTGGGGGGGGCCGCACGGCCCCCCTTTCCCCAGGGCACCCCCCATGTTGAGGGCATGCGGCCTGGTACGGCTCAGGAGGGGGGGGGCGCTCGTTCGTCCCCACCCCTTTCCTGGCCTGCCAGGCTGCGTGCTCGGATGAGGGTCTGACATGGATTTGGGGGGAACCCTCACGCCGTTTTTTCGGCGTGGGGATTCCCTTTAAATCCATGCCAGGTCACGGAGCTAGCGCGGCGGCAGTAACTGCCTACGCTAGCTACGTAACCTGAAGTCACGTGCTAAATGAACGGACTTGCCGATGAGCGGCAAGTCCCTTCATTTCAAAAGTCCCGCGGACTTGCCCACTAACGGCGGGATTGTCCGCTGGACTTCCAAGTCCAGCGGATAATTTGAAAACAAAACTTCAAACTTTAGTCCGCCGTACTTTGGCGCCAAAAAGTCCGCCGGCGCCCACACACGAGGGGATTATCCGCTGGACTTCAGTCCAGAGGATAATCCCGCGGGATTGTCCCTTCGTGTGTACGCGGCATTAGACTTGTTTTGTGTTCTGACATGCACTGTTAATGGTGGGACCTTATAAAGACAGGTGTGTATCTTTCCAAATTATGTCCAATCAACTGACATCACCACAGGTTTACTCCAATCAAGTTGTAGAAACATCTCAAGGGTGATCAGTGGAAACAGGATGCACCTGAGCTCAATTTTGAGTGTCATGGCAAAGGCTGTGAAAACTTATGTACGTGTGATTTTTTTGTCTTTTATTTTTAATAAATTTGAAAAGATTTCAAACAAACTTTTTTTCACATTTTCATTATGGGGTATTGTTTGTAGAATTTTGAGGAAAATAATGAATTTAATCCATTTTGGCATAAGGCCGTAACATAAAAAAATGCGGAAAAAGTGAAGCACTGTGAATACTTTCCGGATGCACTGTATATTTAAAAATGTATCAATCCTAATGTACTGACTGTCTATATAATTTCTTGAGGCCCTAACATTTCAGGACAGTACTAATACCCCCCAAATGACACCTTTTTGGAAAGTAGATAGTCCCGGGGAAATGAGTAAGAGGCATGGATAGTTTTTTTGAAGTTGTAATTTGTGTCATAATGTTCTGAAAAATGAAGAAATTAAATAAAGTGATTATTTTTTTCAGAATTCCTTTTTTGACATACTGTCACCCATGCTGTACAGCGCCATCATATGTCTGGTGGATGGTGATCATGGATACTGACTGGTGACAGTATGTAAAAATAAATAAATGTCTGTTTATTCTTTTTTTTAAACTTTTTTTTTATATATATATACTGTCATATACTGACACTGTGTTACTCTAGAAGGGGGGGTGATCAGAATTTTTTTTTTTTTTACACTGTAATTGCTTGTTACAGTGATGATCACAGTAACAGCAATCATTTCAACCATCATAAATGGCTTTCATTCATGACTCATTGTGTACTAATGTGATGCTGTGGCTCCATGTAATCACTGGTGACACAGACTGGAGATCACACACATTAGTAAACAATGGATGTCATATATTGATTCAATTCATGACTCTTGTTTATTATGTGACATGTGATCACATAGTGATCACGTGATATCTGGGTGGCTCACAGCAGCCCAATACAAAGCACTGCAATCCACTGGGTCCAGTGGAAATAGCGGTTGCAGAGCATGCTCCTGCATGCCCCACCTTCAGACTTTGACATGAGTTTTAAAGGCTTGAGACATCACGGACCATCACAGATTGGGGCATGCTGGGTCAGTGATGTCACAAGGGGGTGCTGCCACCAGTTGATGTCACCAGGTGGTCCCACCACTACCTATATAAGAACTATCAAACGGTGGAGAAGGCATTGGGCGGTCATCCGTCAATGAGTTCCGGAGCTTTTTTTTTTTTCCGGGTGCCAGCGTAATTGTGATTGATGATTGATGTACATCTACAATTTTATTTTTTAATAAAGGAATTGTCAAAAACTGTCTTTGTGTGTTTTATTACTTTTTAACACTTTTTTGTGAATACAGTGTACCAGAGAATGATTTTTTTTTTTTTATTCAGTTAGGGGAAGCCCATTGACAGCTAATGACTCATCGGTTGTTAAGGACTCCACGGTCGGCTTCCCAGCCCCACTCTTTAACAACCAGCTTTGCCCAATCAGGGCACAGAATGAGTTTAGCGGGGTGAACACCTGGCAAACACCCTGTAAATTCATGTGTTTCCCCAACAGGGCGAACAGCCAATGTTCAGCCCGAACTCATGCTCAGGCAAAACCATTTTCCCAACCTTACTTTTCTGCATACCTGGCTGGTTTGAACTGCCAGGGTCACTGTCCTGTGAAGATAGAGGGTTTAAGTGACTTGGATCCCTTGTAATAAATTCCTTACAAACAAAAAAAATTATTAAGCAACTCGTTTGAAGAAAACGGAATGATCTTTCTATAGCCTACCTTTTGGACCCTAGGCTAATAACTGAGTTTTGCACTGTGAAGGGGGTTTTGGCCCCCAGTAAGAGCCACCAGCCTGGGCTGTCTTTTGTTTTTTAGTTCCACCTTGTATTGCTGTGTCCTCCAATGATAAAAAAAATTAAGATTTAACTTTTTTAAAGCAAATTAAATTTTCTGTTTACACAATACATTTAAAGTTAACACCAAATGTGTTATCTATTTATTTAACTTTTTGCTAAATATACATTATACTTTCAGAGTATTTAAATGTGTATTTTATAGTGTCTTTCTAGTATGTCTAATTTAAATGAATGTGAAAGTAACACAATCATTTTTTCATTCACTGTTTTCTACATATTGTTGCATTGCGTATATCCCCATCAGTGTATTTATGTCTGTATTCAGTAAACATAGAAGCTTTTTATGTCTCTATTTTCCTGACTTTAATAATGATGCATTTACAAAACAAAGTTTACAGAGTGCTTTCATATTTGCCTTCATTTTGAGTGTCCTTATAGCCCTAGGGAGAACTGAACCCAGCACTCAAGAATTTCAAGGACTTTGTTTTGCACCATTGCTTTTGTTATTGCCCTACTTTTGTTATCTTATTTCTTTGCTTCCTTGAATTGTTCAACAGGTGCATGGTTAAACTACTCTGGGCACTTATACAAACTATCACCTTCTATACATAAAGCTGCATAAAGCTTACAAAACCCTTATGATTAGATTTGACTCTTCTGACTCTACTGTATTAAAACCCAAATGTAAAAATAAACCATATAGTAGAAAACTATGAAAAATGCTCAATTTAGGTTTTTGCTTGTTGCAGATTTGAGAGGAAGAAAAAAAAAATCTACATGCAACACCGAAAGCATAGCAGAGAACCTGTCAGTGGTGCATGTAAAGCACTGTATTTCAAAAGATGGGGAAAGTACTTTCAGGCAGAGGGCATGGAAAGCACTATTGGGCATGGGTTGTGAAAAACACTAATATAGCTACACTACAGTGGTTCTGGGAAGGAGACAACAACCTGCCATATTCAAGGCAAATAAATAACTACTGTCACCTTACTAAAGGAAGTCCAAGCCACAGAGATATAACCAGCAGGATCATCAGGAAATATGTATTATGCTGAACTCATTTCTATGCCCTCTGCCTGAAAGTATTTTTCAAACCTTTTTGAATGGCAGTGCTCTTCATGGCTCCTGTCCAATTTTGCACTGATTGACACTGTCAGCTTTGTAACTGTTTTGCTTTATTTGCTGCTTGTAAACCATTGCAGTTTCAGCTCAACCGTACTCAAAACCACCCCAAATGTATGTACAGTATCTCACAAAAATGAGTACAACCCTCACATTAAAAAAATATATATATTATATATTTTCATGTGACAACACTGAAGAAATTACACTTTCCTACAATGTAAAGTAGTGAGTGTACAGCTTGTATAACAGTGTAAATTTGCCGTCCCCTCAAAATAACTCAATACACAGCCATTAATGTCTAAACCACTGGCAACAAAAGTAAGTACACCCTTAGGTGCAAATGTCTAAAGTGGGCCCAAAGTGTCAATATTTTGTGTGCCCACCATTATTTTTCAGCACTGCCTTAACCCTCTTGGGCATGGAGTTCACCAGAGCTTTACGGGTTGCCCCTGGAGTCCTCTTCCACTCCTCCATGAAAACATCACGGAGCTGGTGGATGTTAACCACTTGCCAACCAGCTACCGTCATATATATACTGCGGCAGGTTGGCACAATCCTGCAAATCGCCGTAGCTATACGTCGGCTCGCGGGAACAGGATAGCAGGCGCGTGCCCGCTGCACTGCGGGGGTGCCAATGCTTGTGGCCGACGGTCACGATGACCATCAGACATGAGCAATCGTGGGCACAAGAGGCAGAACAGGGACGTCTGTGTGTAAACACACAAATCCCTGTTCTGTTCTGTTCTGTGAGTAACAGGGGCGTAACTATAGGGGGTGCAGCAGTCGCAAGCGCAACCGGGCCCTGTGCTGCAAGGGGCCCATGTGGCCCCCTCTACATATGGCCGGTGGCAGCATAGGCGGTTAGGTACCGGGTGCACGGGTGGCTGGAGGTGGGGGGTGACTAGCAGAGCTCCATGCTCGACTACCGTACTGGCTGCTCTTTAGTTGTGCATTCCCCACACAACCTGTGTCCTCTGCCGCTCCTCCGGGTCCCCCACTTCTGCTCCATGCTGTGCTGCTCAGTCCGTTGTCTGTCCTCCCCGCCCCCTGAGTCCGGCTCACACTGCACTGCATGCTTCTCCCGGGCAAACAAACTTTAAGCACACAGATGCAGTGCAGCCCTATGAGAGCCGGCACCCCAAAAGACACCGCAGGCTTTTCTGCCAGCACCCCCTCCTCCCTGTACAGATGTTGACAGATCTTTCTGGGAGATATGTCCCCTAAGGACAGGGACCCTATCTCCCCTGGGGACAGGGCCCAGTTCTCCCTAAAGGACAGGGACCCAATTTCCCTGGGGGACAAGGACCCCATCTCCTCTGGGGACAGGGCCCACTTCTCCCCAGAGGACAGGCACCCCATTTCCCTTAGGGACAGGGACTCCTACTTACGTGGGGACAGGGACTCCATCTCCCCTAAGGACAAGGACCCAATCTCTCCTGGGGACAGGGCCCACTTCTCCCCAGAGGACAGGGACCCAATTTCCCTTTCCCTTCTTCCTCTTTGTCTCAAAGGTGTAACATCATAGGTCTGTTTAGACCTCTGATATCTCACCAAAGTCCCCCAACGGGACTCCTAAAAAATTGTAAAAAATATTTTAAAAAATTGCTGATACCAGTGGTGGAACTACAGGGCTCACAAAAGTGGTACCAGTTACCGAGCCCTGGAGTTCCACCACCGGACTCGGAGGGAAGGGCTTCGGCTGGGGTTCAGGGGGGCCCTTCATGGTTTCTTGCACCGGGGCCCTGAAGGTTCTAGTTACACCACTGGTGAGTAATAACAGATTGTGAGTTCCTAATAGCTAGGCACCATAATCTGTCATCCCCTCTAGTCAGTCCCCTCCCCCTACAGTTAAAAAAACACACAGGGAACACAGTTAACCCCTTGATCGCCCCCTAGTGTTAACCCCTTCCCTCCCAGTGACATTTTTACAGTGATCGCTGTATAAATGCCAATGGTCCCAAAAATGTGTCAAAAGTGTCCGATGTGTCTGCCATAATGTCACAGTCCTGATAAAAATTGCAGATCACCGCCATTACTAGTAAAAAAAAAATAATAATAATATAAATCTATCCCCTATTTTGTAGACGCTATAACTTTTGTGCAAACCAATTAATATATGCTTATTGCGTTTCTTTTTTACCAAAAATATGTAGAAGACTACATATCGGCCTAAACTGAGAAAAAATTAGCTTTTAAAAAATTGTCACTCTTTTTTGTTTATAGCGCAAAAAATTAAAACCGGCGTTCAAATACCACCAAAAGAAAGCTCTATTTGTGGGTAAAAAGGACATCAATTTTGTTAAAGCGACGCAGTGCCGAATCGTAAAAAAATGGGCTAGTCATTCAGCAGCCAAATCTTCCGGGGCTGAAGTGGTTAAAGACTTTGCACTCCTCCACCTTGTGTTTGAGGATGCCCCACAGATGCTCAATAGGGTTTAGGCCTCGAGACATGCTTGGTTGGTCCATCACCTTTACCCTCAGCTTCATTAGCAAGGCAGTGGTCGTCTTGGAGGTATGTTTGGGGTAATTATAAGGTAGCAATACTGCCCTGCGGCCCAGTCTCCGAAGGGAGGGGATCGTGCTCTGCTTCAGTATGTCACAGTACATGTTGGCATTCATGGTTCCCTCAATAAACTGTAGCTCCCCAGTGCCGGCAGCACTCATGCAGCCCCAGACCATGACACTCCCACCACCATGCTTGACTGTAGGCAAGACACATTTGTTCCAGTAATCGATGTCCTTAGTCTGATTGTCTTCAGCAAACTGTTTGCAGTCTTTCTTGTGCATCATGTTTAGAAGAGGCTTCCTTCTGGGATGACAGCCATGCAGACCAATTTGGTGCAGTGTGCGGCAGATAGTCTGAGCACTGACAGGTCGACCCCCCCCCCCTTTAACCTCTGCAGCAATGCTGGCAGCACTCATACGTCTATTTCCCAAAGAAAACCTCTGGATATGACGCTGAGCATGTGCACTCAACTTCTTTGGTCGACCATGATGAGGATTGTTCTGAGTGGAACCTGTCCTGTTAAACTGCTGTATGGTCTTGGCAACTGTGCTGCAGCTCAGTTTCAGGTATTGGCAATCTTCTTATAGCCTAGGACATCTTTATGTAGAGCAAAAATTCTTTTTTTTTCAGATCCTCTGAGAGTTCTTTGCCATGTTGAACTTCCAGTGACCAGTATGAGAGAGTGAGAGCAATAACACCAAATTTAACACACCTGCTCCCCATTCACACCAGAGACCATAACACTAACAAGTCACATGACACAGGGGAGAGAAAATGGCTAATTGGGCCCAATTTCGACATTTTCCCTTAGGGGTGTACTAACTTTTGTTGCCAGCGGATTAGACATTATTGGCTGTGTGTTGAGTTATTTTGAGGGGACAGAAAATTGACACTGTCATACAAGCTGTGCGCTCATTATTTTACATTGTAGCAAACTGTAATTTCTTCAGTGTGATCACATGAAAAGATATAATAAAATATAAGGGGTGTACTGACATGAGATGTTGTGTGCCCCCAGAGGAGCGTCTCCTAGTCTGAGGTAATGCAGCCTTGCTTTTTTTATTCTAATTTAAGAACCCACCTTCTCTCCTCAGCTAGTAATGGTAAAATTGGTTATTTACCTAGACAAGTAGAGTAGGCAAGTATATAACACCCCCCTTGGGACACATCAAATGTATAATTAGTGTCCAGCACAATTTGTAGTGCATAGTATGCATGCAAAATGTTAACATGTCTTTGGAAAACCTTATGATCCAAATACTATATCTTTTCACTAAACCACCCCCCCCCCCCCCCAAGAAATAAAAATGTTTATTAAAAATCGTAGCATATTAGCAGTGAAGGGCCTGGTATTGAATATTATATATATCATGAACATTTACCATTCTGCTAAGTCATTTCTAATATTTTTCTTACTACTACTTATTACTACTACTCTTCCTGGGTATCTTGCATCAGGTCAGACATTCACCTGTTTGAACGACTATTTCCTACTGGGTATATAAAGAATATTAGTAATTGTCCATAACACCTGCCAGGTGGAAGGAGCTAAGTTCACTTGCAATTCCTGTTAACATATGTGGGTGGAAATATCAAATAGATTTTTCAAGAAGACCCAATTCCCAAACTGCCCTGAAGTGTCAGATTCACAATCAGAATTATCAGACTGCACGAGTGATAAGGGGACATCTGATTCTAGAGGTTCGGTGTCATCAGTCTTTTCAAGGGAATCTTCAAAAAAGCAACATGGTACGGTGACAAACAAACAGAAAAAGAAAGAGAAAGGAAAAGAAGAAAAACAAGGAGAGGGAGACACAGCATCAAGAAGGACCACCCACTCCAGCCAAACAAGAAGCCAACGGAATTGACACAGGAGTTTCAGGACATAGACACTTTCCAAAATGTGGTAAATCTCTCAAAGGCCTCTATTACACCTGCAGAAATTTCCCTGCTCTCTAAAGGACTTTCCTTTGCTCCGCAATCCCATTTTGATATTTTTAGTACCTTATTAGATGTTAACAGATTTTTACGCAATATTGTTTGAGGAAACATTTTCCTTCTCCTGTTGACTCAACTCAAAGCATCCAGGAAGGTGTCTCACAGGAGACAATTTTTTCAACTCTGAATTTTCAGGATCAAACTGTTATATCTACCCTGGAAAGGCTTCATTCTGAGTCCATAGGAGGTTTGTATGGTGCCGATAAGGATTGTGTATGTGGGGGAGAAAGATATTTTTACCCAGTCAACTCCAGAAATGCAGCAATAGACACCTTTCAAGCCTTGGTAGAGCAGGATCTAGTCCAACTTGCGGATAGAGTGGCAACCCAGCCAATCTGACACAAGGACAATCTCACTAAATTAGAAAGAAGAGGCTTTGTGCCAGTTGCAAGATACTTCCACATATCGAATTTTGGATAGGGATCCCAATCCTGTCTTCAGACAGCAAATGGCCAATCTTCTGGACACAGGTGTAGAGATGGGTGTTTTAGACAGGAAAGTGGCAGACCATCTTCTAGTCAATTCACTTATAGTTCCCATTTTCCATCACATGCCCAAACTCCAAAAGAACATAGTTCCGGTACGAGGTAGACCGATAGTAGCAGGTATCGGTTCCCTTTTTGAGCATTTGCGTCTTTGGTTAGACCAGTATCTTCAACCATTGGTTGTAAGATTACCTGGCTATATCAAGGACACCACATCAGTACTGGCATCTTTACAGAATGTAGTGTGGAAAGAGGAGTACCAGTGGCTTACAATGGATGTAAAGTCACTATATTCCTGTATTCCACACAAACTTGTGATTAAAGCCATAGAACATCATCTGACATGCTACAGCACTTATGACACCAATTTGAGAGCGTTTATAATCATGTCAGTTGAATTTCTGCTTAGCCGTAATTATTTTATGTTTGATGGAGCATTCTATCTGCAATGTAGGGAAGCTTCGATGGGGGCCCGTTTTTCACCATCCCTGGCGAACCTGTACATGGGTTGGTGGGAGGAGACCGTTCTCTTCTCCCAACACAACCCATGTACAGGTTCTATAATTAGTTACGGTCGCTACATTGATGACCTTCTGATTGTATGGGACGGTTCCCTCGCGGACTGTGTCACCTTTGTATCCTTAGCAAACAACAATAATCTCAATTTAGAATTTCGTTTTGATCATCAGAAGGATGCCATTAACTTCTTAGATCTTACCTTAACAGGCTGTGCAGTCCAGGGTTTAGTTACAACATGTACCTATCGTAAGGCATGTGCAGGCAATGCCTTGCTTTTGGCTACTAGTTGCCATCCTGCACACACCAAACGATCCATCCCAATGGGGGAGTTCACCAGGGCCAGACGTAACTGCTCCACTGAGGAAGGTTTTAACAAGGAGGGCAACATTATAGCCTCACGACTCCATTCACGGGAATACGATAAATGGAATATAGATAGAGCAGTTCGTCTGGCCAGGGAGAAAAATAGAATTACCCTCTTGGAAAATGCTGGTCGCAAAAAGAGCCACAGCAATAGTAGGAGTTCTAATGACAGGAAAGCAAGTTTAGTCACTTTTGTAACAGCCTTCTCCTTGGAATTTAACAAAATAAAAAACATTATAGATAAATACTTACCAATACTTTCCACTGATGGAGATTTGGCACCAATACTTAAGTCGGGCTGTAGGTTTTCAAGCCGACGTGCGAAAACGCTAGGAGGCCTTCTGTCCCCAAGCCTGTTTGAGTCGCAGCAACATAAAAAAACTTGGTTGAATACTGTGGGCTCTTACATTTGCAGGAATAACACATGCCATTTCTGTAGTAGACACTCCAGACAACACAAGACAGTAATTTCATGTGCCACAGGATGAGAATTCATGATCCGTGAATATATCAACTGTGGCACTAGTAAAGTTGTATATGTTGTGGAGTGCAATAAATGTAACAAACAATATGTGGGTTGCACCATGAGACCACTGAGAACTCAAATCAGCGAACGTTTTCATGGTGCATTCTACAGCTCAGATAAAGGCTTATCAAATGGGTCTAAGCACTTTAAGTATAAACATAATGGCAATATGGCATCCTTCTCATACTGAGGGTTGGAAAGAGTTAAATTATCCTCAGGTGGGGGCACATCCACCGTGTACTTCTTTTACGTGAAGTTTGGTGGATTTTCCACCTACAGACCTTTTTATGAAATACGTTTTATAAAGAGTCCTGTAGCAATGGACATTGTATTATGCCCATCGCTTGTGATACACCTTGGGGTCTGGTTGACACTGCTGTGATGCAGCAGCCCTGCGAATGCACTGCGGGTTTCCACATCGCACCGAATCACACAGCGATTTGCGCTGTCATATGCAAACTGCTGGGGAGTGCCAATACATAGTCAGTGGCGCCCCCATTTCAGCTTGCGTGTCGCACTGCGGGCTGTCAGTTCGGGAACGAATCGGATCGATTGGGTCCCGTGTGATTCTAGCCTGAATGCGTTGCATTTTCAGCCATACTTCTGTGTTGCTGGAGTCGCATCGTACGAACATAGCATTTGATGTGAACTGCATTGCGGCGCAAATCACATGCGATTTTGCACCATGCAGTAGTGTGGGCCGGCCCTGAATGTGCACTATCTTTTATGTATAGTCTTTATATTTCACATCAAGCAACATGATTTTTTTTTAATCTATACATTTTTTCATTAAAGATTCTCTTATAGAGCTTTTAATATATGTTTCTCTTCACATGTCAAGATAGTCTTTGTATTTTTTGTATCTCAAGTGTTGTATTATAGCTAGACTATCTGCTTCTCATTTGTCATCTACACATCTGTTGACAATTTGCAACCAATCACCTGATTTGAATTGAACACACTATTTATTGGAGAGGAGTAGTAGTCATGTGACAGTCTTTTATGTATAAATGTTCATGCTTTTTAACATACATGAGTGCTGTGAACAAGGCTTATCGCCGAAACTAGTCTGCTGCTGACTGTACTCACTGTGAAGGCTTGAAAATAAATACGCTTGAAGTTATGGAGTTTCCAGCTGCTTTTATTCAATTCCCAAACTGCGTTGGAGCCCTGGATGGCAAACATCCTTGTATTTAAATGCCTTCTGGATCAGACTCCAGGTATTACAATAATGAGAAATATTTCCCGTTAGTCCTTATGCAATAGTGAGTACAAATTTGTTGCATTGGAAATCGGGGCATACTGCAGCACAGCTTACTCCCAAGTGTTCATGGCATCCAGAATGGGGGGAAGACTTCTAGAGGTCTGGCTGAATTTACCTTCTGACAAATCCCTGCCTGGAAATTTTGGACCCGATATGCCTCATGTCCTCATGGCTGATGAAGCTTTTGTACTCTCAAGGCATTGTCTCAGGCCATATACCAGGCACAATCTGAACAACCAAAAGAGAGTCTTCAACTACCGACTCAGTAGTGCAAGGGGGTAATTGAATGCACGTTTGGCATATTAACCAGCAAATGCGCATTTTCCACAGTGCCTTACAACTGAGTCTGAAGAATGCAGAATGTGTGATACAAGCATGCTGTGTTCTCCACAACCTAATTTGGAAGAAGGAAAGCATCAGCATGAAAGGGGAAGATGAGACACATTTGCCCTCTGTCCATTATTGTGGACTGCGTCCAAGATACTCTGATCTTGCCATATGTGACTAATTTGTAGACTAAGGTATTAAAGACAGTTTATTAACCACTTCAATACAGGGCTTTTATACACCCTTCCTTACCAGACCAATTTTTAGCTTTCAGCGCTCTCACACTTTGAATGACAATTACTCAGTCATGCTACACTCTACCCAAACCACATTTTTATCATTTTTTTCTCACAAACAGAGCTTGGTGGTATTTAATTACTGCTGTTTTTTTTTTTTTTTTTTGCAATATAAGACATTTTAGAAAAAAAAACACTTTTTTTTTGTTTCTATTGAAATTTTTGTGCAAATAAAAAATTTTTCTTCATAAATTTGGGCCAAAATGTATACTGCTACATATCTTTAGTAAAAATAACCCAAATAAGTTTATATTATTTGGTCGCTGTAAAAGTTATAGCATCTAAAACTATGGTGCAAATCATTGAAAAATCACATCTGATCACACCTGATGCACTAACAAGCCAGGAAAGTACAAATACCCCCCAAATTACCCCTTTTTGGAAAGCAGACATTCCAAGGTATTTAGTAAGAGGCATGGTGAGTTTTTTGAAGTTGTAATTTTTTCCCCACAATTCTTGGAAAAAATTAGAATTTTTTCCCCCCACAAAATTGTCATAATAACAAGTTATTTCTCTCACACAGCACATGCTTACTTGCAATGACACCCCAAAACACATTCTGCTACTCCTCCTGAGTATAGTGATACCACATGTGTGAGACTTTTACATAGCATGGCTACATACAGAAGTCTAAAATCCAAGTAGCACCGTCAGGCGTTCTACGAGCATAAATTGCACATCTCATTTGATTACAACCTATCACATTTTGAAGACCCTGGAGCACCAGGTCAATGGAAACGCCCACAACATGACCCCATTTTGGAAAGCTAACACCCCAACGTATAACCTGTGAGGCATAATGAGTCTTTTTAATGGTTCATTTTTTTCCAGTATTTGGAAACTGTGGGAAAAAATGAAAACGCACTTTTTTTTTTTTTTTTTTTACATAAAGTTGTCCATTTATAAGATATTTATAACACATAGCATGTACATAACAAAAATGACCCCCCAAAATACATTCTGCTACTCCTCCTGAGTATGGCGTTACCAAATGTGTGAGACTTTTACACAGCCTGGCCACATACAGAGGCCCAACATTGAAATAGCACCGTCAGGTGTTCTACATGCATAAATTACACATCTTATTTCTCAACCACCTATTACAGTTTTGAAGACCCTGAAGCACCAGGACAATGGAAATGCCCACAAAATGACCCCATTTTGGAAAGCTAACACCCCAACGCATAATCTATGAGGCATAATGAGTCTTTTGAACAGTTAATTTTTTTCCAGAAGTTTTTGGAATATGTGGAAAAAAAATGAAAACACATTTTTTTTATACAAAGTTGTCAATTTATAAGATATTTCCAACACATAGCATGTACATAGCAAAACTGACACCCCAAAATACATTCTGCTACTCCTCCCGAGTATGGCAATACCAAATGTGTGAGACTTTTACACAGCCTGGCCACATACAGAGGCCCAACATTCAAGTAGCACTGTCAGGTGTTCTAGGAGCATAAATTACACACATAAATTCCTGCCAACCTATCACATTGTTGAAGGCCCTTCATATTTCTAACACATAGCATGTACTGTACATACCAATTACAAACCAAAATACATTCTGCTGAGCAAAGGGTAAAGAAAAGATTACCTGTGGTTTTAGTAGTGCAGTGATCCACAGAGGAGAGCATCGGTCCAGGCAGCAGGCAGGAACGTGGACAGCGACAGCAAAACAGGCAGCAGGCAGGAATAGTCAGTACAGGTAGAGATGTTGTCAACACAGCCAATGCATTAGTCCAGATAGCAGGCAGGGATGTGGTCAGCAGCAGCAAAAGGATCAAAGGATCATCCATGCAGCAGGCAGGAATACTGTCCATAGTTAGTACATGCAGCAGGCAGAGGTATGGTCAGCACAGCCAGAGTATTTTTTCCAGGGAGCAGACAGGACCATCAAGCTTAGGGCATCGGTCAGGGAAGAATGGGGACAGGGGTAGAGGCTTCTCCCACCCAAATCTCTTTGAAGCCTCCGGACAACCAGACCCTGTTCTGGGAACACAGAAAACCAAAAACTGTTTTTCTGAACTTCGAACACTATTCTGGAGCCCCTCACATATGTGAGACCCCTGTGTAGCAGGGTAAAAGATCAGTCCAAGGGGCAGGCAAAAACATGGTCAACAGGCCGAGGTCAGTGCAGGTAAAAGGCAGAAATAGACGGTAGGCAGAGGCATAGTCGATACAGTCCAGGGTCAGTTCACGTGAAAGGCAGAAACATGGCGGATAAACAATGCAGACGGTAGGCAGAGGCATAGTCGAGAAACAGGCCAGGGTCAGTTCACATGGCAGTATTAGAAATATGGGCTAATAGTTTTCCAGAGTGTGATATCGCCTGAAGCATTCTCCCCGGCCAGGTTGGGAGGGACAATCGGGACAATATAAGCTGGTGTCTTTCCCAATTCCTCTTTTCGTCCACACCCGACATTTTTTTGGCGTCGTCTTCCGGATCCTGATGGTGGAATATGTTCCGGAAAATTACGCTCATGTAGTCTGCTGCCAGAAACTGAGCGAATGCTTTCTGGGGGGGATTCTTCTTGATAGATAAGGAAAGTGACAATGTCTTCAATATACTTTATGAAGGTGGTGGGTGTTTCTGATGATTTTTGGTAGATGATAAAAGAATTTAAAAGGGCCAAATGAAAAAAGTAAATTGCAACTTTTTTGTACCAAAAAAGGGATTTTCTTGTTGAAAGATAGGGCTGCAACATTTGGTCTTTTAAATCCACCCCCCCCCCCCCATAAATTTATTATACGCGTTGATACAGGAAGGCTTGCGAACGGGACCGCATCTTCTGTGAAGTTCCACCGAGGTGTCATTGTGGATGGTGGACATCATGTACATGTCATTACTATCCCTCCACTTCACAGCCAACACTTCCTCATTCCTCAAGCTTGCCGATTCCCCCCTTGGAATAATTGTGGTGACAAGACGCTGTGGGAAGCCCTTTCGTTTTTTCCCTGTTGTACCACAGGCCAAATTTTTTTTTAGGTACAGGTGGTGGAGAAGGGGCAAACTTGTGTAAAAGTTGTCCATATAAATATGATATCCCTTTTGGAGGAGTGGGAATGTCAACTCCCAAACAATTTTTTTACTAATTCCCATGTACGATGGACACTCAGGGGGCTGGAGCTGGGAATCTTTGCCTTCGTATACGCGGAATGAGTTCACACAATCAGTGGAGCTTTCACAGAGCTTGTTGAGCTTCAAGCCGTACCTCGCTCTCTTACTGTGGATATATTGCTTGATTCCCAGCCGGCCTGTGAAATGCACCAGGGATTCGTCCACACCTCTTGGGAAAAAAATTCATTAGGGGGCGAATTTTATATAGTTTATCAAAGTTTGGGTGATTCCGGGGGGGCACTGTGAGTTGTCACAAAAATGCAGAAAGCGCATTATAAGTTCATATTGGGACCTGGACATGGCTGATAAAAAAAACTGGCATATGATGGATGGGTTTGGTCGACCAATACTTATGTATTTCATTTTTTTTGTAAGCCCCATGTTGAGCATTAGGCCTAAAAACAATTTAAGCTCCACCATTGTTAGGGGCCGCCATTCAAAAGGGCGGGCATAGCTGGAGCTGGGGTTGGTTGCAATAAATTGTTGGGCAAAAAGGTTGGTTTGGTCCATGATGCCTTGAAGCAATTCCTCTGGGAAAAATAAATTAAAAAAATCCATTTGGGAAAACCCTGCAGTGTTGACCTACACGCCTGGCTGTGCTGTAAAAGGGGGGATCGTGGCTGACCCTGTGGTAGAAGGCAGCCACAATGGGTTTGCCAAGCCTTCTGGCAGCTGGGTTTGGGCCCTAATTCTTTGGCGTGCACTGGGCCTTTCCGCCTGGGGTCTAGCAGCGCTTGTACTGGGCCTCTCCTCCTGGGGTCTAGCAGCGCTTGAACTGGGCCTCTCCTCCTGGGGTCTACCGCTGTTGGCACGGCTGGTAGATGCCTGGGGTTCAGACCGTCTTCTTTTAGGACGGACTGCTTCCTCCTCCAATTCGGATCCTGATGTGCTGCCTTCAGGGGGCTCATATTCCGAAACGGAAACAGAACTGCCCGTTGCTCTCATCGCTCAGACTGAGTATTTGGTATGCCTCTTCTGGGGTGTACACCTTTCTGGACATTGTGGCTGTAGGTACTCTGGTGGCAGGTGGTGAGGTGGCGGGTGTTCTGGTGAAGTGGCGGGTACTCAGGTGGCGGGTATTCTGGTGGCAGGTGGTGAGGTGGCAGGTACTCTGGTGGCAGCTGGTGAGGTGGTGGGTACTCTGGTGGTACTCTGGTGGTAGGTACACTGGTGGCAGGTACTCTGGTGGCAGGTGATGAGGTGGCGGGTATTCTGGTGAAGTGGCGGGTACTCTGGTGGCAGGTGGTGAGGTGGCAGGTACTCTGGTGGCAGCTGGTGAGGTGGTGGGTACTCTGGTGGTACACTGGTGGTAGGTACACTGGTGGCAGGTACTCTGGTGGCAGGTGATGAGGTGGCAGGTAATCTGGTGGTAGGTACTCTGGTGGCAGGTGGCGGGTACTCTGGTGCCGGGTACTCTTGTGGTACTCTGGCAGGTGGTAAGGTAGCGGGTACTCTGGTGGCAGGTACTCTGGTGGGGAGGTGGCGAGTACTCTGGTGGTGGGTACTCTGTTGGCTGGTACTCTGGTGGCAGGTGGTGAGGTGGCGGGTACTCTGGTGGCAGGTACTCTGGTGAGGTGACAGGTACTCCTGATGACAGGTTCTCTTTATTTAGGGGGGTGATCTGGGCACAGTAAAGTATATACAAGGGGTACAGTATAGTAACCCACTGTTAGCTGATCTCCTCCTCACACTGGATCGGTGTGTGAAGAGGAGAACCCAGCAACAGGAGTTACTACACTTTTTTGTTTACATTTAGTGACTGGCTGTCATTGGATACAGCCAGTCACTAAATACCCAATTTCATTGGCTTTTTACACTGATCGGGGCTGAGCTGTATCCAAGGCAAAAGCCTCAGCCAGCCTCAGTCCCGATCACGGCACTGCTCGTCCCCGGGAGCGCGTGCGTGCGCAGTGCACACCGATTCCTGTCCATAGACAAGCAGCGCCAGCTAGTGACGGATCACAGCCGGTAACGCTGCTCCGCCGAACACCGCCGCCAATTCAATGTCCCGAGGGACACACTGGATCCCCGATTGCCGCTCTGCGGGCCCCCCAGGGCCCGAAAATGTGGTGGAAAGCTGAGGACATCATATGATGCCCACCCAGGATGGGAGATCCACCTTGTGGGCGCCATTTGACTATGGCTGGGTATTGAAGTAGTTAATTACAGTCTTAAGTCCATCACATTTCTTAAGATGTCCAACATTTTAAAGAAAGGGCTTCTCTTTTTTACTGGCTCCTGCACCACCACATCTAGTAATGTTTCCACATCATTGGACCACATGGTCTGCTGCAGTACCCGCATTACCATAGAAAAGTAGTCCAGCAGCTGGGACACTTTTTCCATGGCCAGGAAGGATGCAACATGGGGCTTACCACTGGAGCTGGTACATCACATTACCACAGCATATCCTGACACCTAGTGACAGTGACAGATAATTCACCTACACCCCTTCCTCCCCAATTGCCTCTTCTGGCGAGTCCTCCTCAGAGCCACTATTCCCCCCCCCCCCCCCACACACCTCCCAGCATTCTAGAATATGTGCAGCAGCTCAGGTAAAATGCTGCCACACAGTTTTGTAGATGATATGTCTAGGTGACAGGAGCCACACTGGTTTGAGATTCCGTTAGCTCTGCAGGGGCAGGCCCAGAGGCTGTTACTTTCACACCATCTTGTGCCAGGAAAGGTCACGTGTGAAAACAGCCCCAATATGCTTGCACATCCTTCATTAAGGAGAGTTTAGACATGTACCTTGTCTGATACACATACTGGGTGGTGAAGTGTTTCTTGGTTAGGTACCCTGACTTACAAGATCTTCTGAGATAGGCCAGAAGAGTTTGTAGCCATTTCAGATGGTCATACCTGGGCAGGTTATCATACTGAACTAGAGTGAACACTATCTGCCCCCAAACTGCCTGATATGTAATATGTCCATCCATGCTGCAGCAGCTATACAGAAAACAGCAGGGAATAAATGAGTACCTGTGTGAGTATGGCACAAGAAAAGCCATGACATTATACCAGTGCAAAGTTCCATAGATGGGGCGGGGCAGTGATTATAGTAGCATAATTGGAGATTAACTGTATTAAACAGGTGATAGTTCCTTTACTGTACCCACATTAGTGTTGCACCAGATTCTAGGGACAGCAAGGCTGACAGGCCTTGTGGGAGTTCAGTACAGGGGATTTGCCCCTCTAGCCACCAGTCTAGAGTACTCTCTGCGATGACGTTGTGGTACTGCTGTTAGACAAGATTTTACCACTACAAATTTCAACAAAGCTGGCAGTTGAATTGGGGTATGTACTATGAACTGTCCAGTGTACTTCCTTACCTAGACAAAGAAAATGGTGTACCCATTTATAGATATTACCACCTGGTGTGTGATGCCAAGGAGGGGTCTACCACTCTCCATATATAAGGTCAGGTGAGAAATTGTATGTTAAAATACCTATATTAAATTAAGCTTTCTTTATTTTTATTAAACTTGCCAACACTTTGCAGTTACATTTCTGTGGTCATGTTTTTCTGTTGTCTAAGCTGCTTACTTCATTTAATTTTGATAATTAAAAATAACCTAAAACAGCTTTAAAACCACTGGCTATGTAAAGGGCCAATGCTATAGAAGCTGTAAAGCCTTCTCTTAAGTTACAGGCATGCATTAGTGAACCAGGATGGAGGAAGAGAGCTTAGCAACCTCTGCTCTGTATTTTCTCTCCATTTATGATATTACACTGCTTTCAGCACTCCAAACAGCATAATAAAACCCAGCCCAAAGCATTTTATTTTACAGTACTTGCAATAAATAAATAAATAAAGAGCGAGGAATATTATCTTCTGAAAATAAATATCTGGTTTTACTTTTCTTTTTTTAAAACAAAAATTAAAACTTCACAGGCAGTACTATAAACTTGTTTTGAAGTGTATATATTCTTATTTAAGTTCAAGTTTTTCTTTAAATAAAACTCCTGTGAACACTGCGTTGCGTGGTAAATTAATAATCTATTATATATGATAATCCTACTTACTAAAATACACACACACACACATATATATATATATATATATATATATATATATATATATATATATATAGTGGGAGATTAGCTCATGGGGATCACCTTTTCTGGAAAAATAAGGTCAGCGTGCAGGCAGTTTCTTTAAAATCTGGCGGGTTGCCAGGTTTATTTAGCAGAGGTTTGTAAAGTCATGAAAAGAAAACAAAAAAACAGTAAAGTAAATCCTTGCCGTTCGGTACTAAACTATACAGTAGACTCGCTATACAGTGTGGGGCTGGTCCCCGTCACCCACAAAACATGTGGTAAAGCAAACCTTTTTAAATCCAAACAGATCTCTTCTCTCTCAGATTCCCTTCTGAGTCTCAGGCCAGTTCTTTCCTGTGCTCTCTTCCTGCTCATTTAGGCCCCTTTTCACACGGGCGGTCCGTTCATGTCCGCCTGACAGTTTTTTAGGCTGACATCCGACCCGCTCCGATCCGAAAAAGTGTGATGGAGGAAAACCCTATTTTTCCATCCGTCTGCGGATTGGATCGGGTGACGACAGACTCTATGGTCCATCGTCATCCGATCCCCCATAGGGGAGAGCGGCGCTCTGACAGGTCTGTCCCTGCACAGAGTGCAGAGACAGACCTGTCATCTTCCTGCTCAGCGGGGGATCGATGGAGCGATCCCCCGCTGTGCTGAGCGGGCTTCGTACATGGACACGTCCGTGTAAAAGAGCCCTTAAAGTCCACCTGAGCATGGACTCAAGTGGACCACAACATCCGGACCGGAACCAAGCCTGCCACAGAGGCTGGAAGAACCCGGGCTGGAATCTGATTCAGTCTCTTACAATAGAACGCATGTGAGGTGAAATATACAGATTATTCATTAACTCACCTTGCATACCGTCACTATATATATATATATATATATACACACACAAACACACTGTATATATATAGTATGTACTTCTCCACATATTTACTGATCATACACAAACTGATCACTGATTATTTTATTGAAAATATTAAAATAAGCTTGTGTTATTAAAATACTACTTATTTCTACTATCCCTTTGCCATAGGATCAATAATGTGGCTTCCTAGCTGTCTACGCCCTCCTAAATTATGTCCTCCTTTGTCAGAGTCCTGGATGCAAGACCGGATTGCGGAGAGGGCGCCCCTTGCGGCTAAGTGCAGCGTAATCCTGGTAATGAGACAGGGAGTACGGTGCCCAAAGGTGCACGGGTTGCCGAGTGCTGAGCTGGGTAGCTGGTAGCAGGGAGCTGCTGGGGTGCGCAGGTATGGTTGATGGGATAACCGTGCGAGGAGAGATCCCAGGTATGAAGCCGTGGAGCAACCAGGAACGGAGTCAGAGCCAAGCCAGAGGTCCTATACAGCAGGAATCAGTCTGAGATGAAGGTACAGCAGGATAATCAGGAGCGGAGTCGGTAGCCAAGCCAGGGGTTAAACACGAGAGGACGATCAAGGTATAGGTGCAGAGCAGGAGAATAGTCAGGTCCAAGCTGGGGTTAAATGCAGGCGGAAAACAGGAGCAGTCAGGCAAGCCATGTGATAACAGGAAGCAGGTAAACGACAGGAACAGGAGACACGGAAGCTGACCATAATCCAGCAACCAGCGTGTACCAGCAGCAGGCTTAAATAGACCAGGGGACGCCAAAGATTACCGCAATGCACGCCTGTGCGTTAGCGCGCTCCCGCTGTTGCGCATCTGTGTGCGCCCACATGCACACATGTGCACAGGGATGCGCCTGGTGCAGCCATGACGGGTACTGGCAAAATTCCCTGTCCTACGCCCATTACCCTGACACCCTTTATCACATTCTTTAGCAGTCTGGTACAGAGCACGTCACCACAAACCGTTATCGTCCCCACACACACTGTTAGCTCCTCACTTTTGCAACCTGGAATTTCCACCTGAGCTGGTACTGAGATAATTTCAGTGGTGGCTTAATAAGGCGTTATTAAGATTTGGCGATTATCTTAATAGAGACCAAGTATAATCCTTAGAACACTTTAAAGATACAATGAAATAGCCTTCTAGTTCTACTCTGATATAATCAAATTGCATCCTTTGCCAGATTTAAACTTAATTTACTAGCAGGGCCCTTTGCACTTACAGCTTCTGAGTTATCTTGCCAGACAAGGGGTCTACTGAGGGGATGTATATCTGTGATGTTTACCTCCCTCACTGAGCTGAGTTCAAAACGTTCCTATATGAATCCTATAGGAAAAGGACCTGAAACTTACATTTGATCTAACTGAGTGGCAGGACATTGCTTACACTTTGTCTAAAGTCTCCATCAATATGACTCTAGCTAAAGCTAATAAAAAAAAAACACTCCTGCGCTGATACCTGGTTCCTACCAGGGTAGCTAAAATGCATCCTTCCACATTGCCAAACTGTT
Source organism: Lithobates sylvaticus (assembly GCA_028564925.1). Taxonomy (NCBI): domain Eukaryota; kingdom Metazoa; phylum Chordata; class Amphibia; order Anura; family Ranidae; genus Lithobates; species Lithobates sylvaticus. Next base: position 252,021,243 of record CM053027.1, on the reverse strand, counting down.
TTCAACATTGTGGTCAGTTGGGGACGATGCATAATATCTGGTGGCAATGCCTCCTTGTGACTACGTTCTGGATTCAGATATTTAATCTTATAAATTCGGCGAACGGGGTGAACATCCGCAGATCCCCAGAGGCAGCCCTTTTTCATAAACCACCCGATGAAGTGCCCAGGAAGTCAGTGAAGTTGATCACATACATAATGTTAGCAGCAAGGATCACTTTTGCTAGGCATTGGAAGTAGTCAGTTATTCCCCTTGATTACGTCAAGAGTAAACTCAATTGGATTATGACAAACTCACTCATAACAACTATGAGACCCATGGATCTATTATATCTCAGGTCCCCAATGAGCCCTGGGCTGATCTTCTTCTTCTCTTTTTATTTCTTCTTCTTTTTCCTCTTCTTTCTTCCCCTTTTTTCCCTTCTCCTCAGTTGTTTACATTTAACATACATTCGGTTTACTTTAGGGCCCTTTACAGTTATGTTATCGATGGTATTCTCAAGGATTGGTATAATTTTTTTGTTTCCTGACAATGACTGATAGTACAACTAATTTCTGAAAGGCCTACCTGAGAACATTCCATGACTAGTGTATGTCTTTTTTTTCTGATGCTGGATTTTGTTCATTTTGTCCGTCATGCATTATTTACTTGTGTCTATCATATGATGACAACCCAAGAACTGGCTTTTGCTCAAAAGATATTTATGTCATTACCAGATCTTTTCAATAAAAAATATTGAAATATAAAATACTACTTTTCTGAATTGCATCAGCATATTTTAATGTATTTCCAACCAACCTGTATACAGAGGTAATACCTCTGGTAAATGTATTTCTATTTTATTTGGTTTGAGCACCTTTGGGTTGAAGTGCCATACAATTGCTGCTTCTGGACCAGAATCATGAGAGCTGGTGAGCTTATATTCACATCTCTTTTTATACTTTAAAGCGGAGCTCCGTCCTGGGGAAAAAACATATATTTTTTTTAAAATTCAGCAGCTACAAATACTGCAGCTGCTGACTTTTAAAAATCGGACACTTACCTGTCCCGGGGTCCAGCGATGTGGGGGAACGAGGACCCCCCCTCGTTCCCCGAGCCGCTCACGGCGCTGACATTCCTAATGTGGGAACCCGGCTGTGGCTTCACAGCCGGGCAACCACTGCGCATGTGCGAGCGCCATGATTTGACGCTCAGTCATCTGGGACACGTGACAGGTCCCAGATAACTGAGCGGTGCCGAGGGAGAAGTGACGTTTTGCCCGGGCAATGAAGGTGGCAGACTTCGAGGGACCCCCTAGCAACAGGCATTTAGAGGTGAGTAAAAAAATTTTTTTTTCCAATTATTTTTTTTTTATTTTTTTTATGATTTTTAAGCCCCTTTTGTTTTTTTGACCGCAACCCCACTTTAATTTGATCTGGAGTGTCAATGCCTTTCTTTGTTCACTTGCTTCCTGGCTTGCTGCTGTCTGCTGGTCTTTTGTGAAATGTCCTGGTAAGGTGACCTTTATTTTTATTATGCACTGGTGTCTTGGGCATGCTTGTGTCTTTTGGTGTGACCCATTTCATGAACTCTTCTTTCTGCTATCGGGTTCTTGCTTGCTACTCTGTCCTGGTATGGCCCACTTATCTGGAAAGATGTAATTTTTTTATAGTAACTGGAAAAGCTTGCCATGACATATCTCTCAACTTCCCACTTGCATGACTTCTCATCCCATTGTTTACTGGGTCTATACACTTGATCTATAGTCTAAACCAGTGATGGCGAACCTTGGCACCTCAGATGTTTTGGAACTACATTTCCCATTTCCCATGAAGCTCATGCACTCTGCAGTGTAGTTGAGCATCATGGGAAATGTAGTTCCAAAACCTCTGTAGTTCCAAGGTTCGCCATCACTGGTCTAAACTAACTTAGTTTGCCATACAGATGCTATCCTGTTCAAAGCCGAAAGACCATAAAATGTTATTGGGTGATTTGGGTGATACTGGTTTGTGGGGAAGCTATTTCCCTGTGGAGTAAGACATTTCATTTGTACACTCATATACTGTTGTATGATCTTTAAAACTCACTACCTACTCAAGTCAAAAAAGGCATTAGATGAAGAGGTGCTAAAATTTTGAATGGCAAAAAATCAAAGAATAAAACATGCTTATCTATTTCATTTTGGCAACAAAATGTCATTAACTTTACTTTAGTTATCATCTTTCTAGACACTGCATTTCAGTTTTTACAATTTCTTTCAGGCGCAATGAAAAACAGCACATTTTAAACCACCTTTTTAAATAATTCCCTATGTGTAATGTTATAATAGTGTATATGCTGACACTTTAGCTCTAATAAATGATATTCTAAAGTAATAAACTGTGCTAGAATGATAGCTAAATGTATGATTATATCTCCAGTGATGGGCTAGAATTTCAAGCAACTATTTTTTTTAACTATATTATTGCAGGCATTTCACTTGGTGGCTTTTTACAAGATATTTAGATTTCAATAATTTCCAATGCTTGCTTACTTTATATACACACTTATAAGATAAAATAAACTCAATGGGAGATACTACCAAATAGGTAAAAAATATGTGAGAAAAATACATGTGTGTAACTGGGAATATAATATCAGTTCAAAAGATACTTTCTTTTAAATGAGGCAATCTTGTTAAAAGACCAAAAATATGGCTTGTTAAGCAGATAGGTGATATGAACCATAACAGCATTTTTTTTTTCAAGCTAAAAATCAAAATCAAAACAATCAAAGACATTTTCCAGTCTGATAAGAACTGGACCTCTGCTGCCAATCCTTCTGTGTAATGACATGAAAGTCTGTCTCATTTCATCTCATGATTTCTCTTTGCTGTGCTTTTCTTCTAAGCATTACTTGGACCAGTATACCACTGCTGCTAGTACTTCTAATAAGGGCAATCCATTAAAGCTGGAGTATTCTTCTGCAGGGAGAAAACTTCAAATTTATATCAGCACACATTGTCACATTACAATGTTACAGTAACAATCTGTTTCATTTGAAAAACAATTCTCATGAACTAAAATGTATTTATATTATTGTATTTGGTTAAAATATGTAATCATTGTATTCTGTATATGATTTCCTTTTCTTATTAATTTAATGTTATTTATAGTTAAGCCCCATACGGTCGGACTTTTTCATGGATTTGGTGAAAAATCAGACCGTGTGTATGCACCATCGGACAGTGTTCGTCGGTTTGTCCGACGGACAAAGTCTTATCTCCTGCTGGAAAGATTTGCCGTCAACCCGGTCCGATCACACCAAACCCGATCGTGTGTATGGTTGTCCGACCGGACAAAGTGCTACGCATGCTCAGATCACATTACAAGACCAAAGCTATTGGCTACTAGCCTCTACGTAGTCCCGTCGTAGGCAACAAACGTCACCACGTTCAAAATGATCGGATTTTCCGACAACTTTGTCCGACCGTGTGTACGCAAAACCAACATCAGACAAAGTATGACGGACATGGTCCGACGGACCTGGTCCGCGGATTGTCCGACGTGTGTATGGGGCTTTACAGTGTTTGGGACAAATTCAAATTGCCAGAGGAGAACATATTTTTATTAAAGCCCATCCTAAGCTACACTTTTGAAGCCAAACATAGACAGGCAAACAGCATTCTCATACAGAGGCCATCAACGACGTTTACTAATAAACTTAAAATTAAGTGTATTTTACAGTAATGCCCCTTACACATGGTCGGATATTCCGATGGAAAAATTCAGATCGAATTATGTTGTTGGAAAATCCGATCGTGTGTGGGCTCTAGCGGGCTTTTTCTGTCGGCAAAAATTTGAGAGCAGGATCAAAAATTTTCCAACAATAAAATCCGATCGGACTTTTTCCGATCGCGTGTAGAGAATTCCGACACACAAAGTGCCACTCATGCTCAGAAGACATTTGGAGACAAAAGCTATTGGCTACTGGCCTCTACGTAATCCCGTTTTTATACGTCACCTTTATACACATTTTATACGTCACCTTGTTCAGAACGATCTGATTTTCCGACAACTTTGTCCGACCGTGTGTGTGCTACACAAGTTTCGGACAAAATCCGACGGATTTTGTGGTCAAAATGTCAGACCGTGTGTACAAGGCATTAGACTTGCTATAAGGAGCCTGTAAATGCTGACCTTTCCCTTAATTCAAAATTAACCGCGCTATAGCGGTATTCAGTCCACAGACATTCCCAGTGCTTTGACTCAGTAGCGCTGCTATTCGTTAATAGCGTTGTGTGATCTGATTGGTCCATTGCGGTTACCATGGCATTATTTAGAACCAGCGGGCCGCCTCGTCGCTACCCTACCCCACGCTGAAGAAGTCCCGCCTGGACGTAACGCATATGAGGGTCAGGGAGCATGAGTGACGTCACCCGCGGCCATCTTGGATTTTCGATTTGTATACACATACAGCGCCAGCACTCGCGATAGAGTGCTAATGAATGTGAGTTTTTTTCTTACTGCTTTTTTGTGCTTATTAAATTTAACATTTAAATGGAGAGCACTAGATTGTCCTCTCTTCTTTACATATGCATGCTGTTACTGCTGGAATTTGGTGAGGTTACTGCTGGAATTTTGGTGAGGTTTCCCCCTGTTGGAGAAGGATTCCTGATGGTGAGAGAGCAGAGTTTTAACCCACAGCATACTGCTTTGTGACCTATTGTAGGTCGAAGCAGGGAGGTGAGGGGACACCCTTACTTTTTGGTGAAGGGATCACCATCACTTAAATCTGTTACTGGACTATTATCATCACTCCACTTGAAGTTGCATTTAGTTTTTCTGCACTTGCACTTTATTCTGGGACTTTATGTATGATTATTTCTGGGACAGTCCGTGATCATTTTACGCATTTTTATTTTATTTTATCAAATTGGTTCTTGCGCTGCACTATTGCATTTTACTAGTTCTTATGAGGTGTTATTTTGAATTTACCTTGAGTGTCAGCAGGCATTTTAAATTTATTTTAGTGGTTTTATTATTTTTTATGACCGCGCTGAGTATCTCTCTCTTTTTTATAATTGTCACTGAATTCAATTATACTTAGCAGCAGTCAAATGGAGGTATTTTCATATGTGGAGAATAGAGAAATTATTCTCACCGAGGTTTTCTCCCAAGTACCTAGCCACTCCAATCAAGGAGATTTAGGTACTACTTTCAGGAAACTTGGACACTTATTCGAAAAGAATTAAAGCCTGGTGGGACATAGTATCGTTTGAGCAATATCTGTTAGCCAAAATTATCCCTAGGCGATTGCGGTGGGATTTACCCCCCAATGATGGTCTTTTCGATGAAGAATCCAATAAAGGATAGGGTGATTTCTTTGTTACAAAAGGTTTTGAAATTTAAAACTATTACTTTTGCGTAAACAACGAAAAAAGAAATGGCTGGAAGGCCAAATCAAAGAAATCACTGACCGGATTGAAAATGTTAAGGATACTGATGACTTTATACAGCTATCAGGAGAACTAAAGGTCAAGCTTATTAAATGGGACAAAGAAATACAGGATAAAAAGAGGAAAAAGTTTCTGAGAGACACCAATGATTTTGGGGGTGAGCAAATCTTTAAATGGCAGGCAACCAATGTGATGCAGCCTAATCCTGACCCGAATACAATGGACACCATGGAATCGGGTTCCATTGCCCCTTCCCAACCTGTGTATAATCAGGATAATTCTGATAATTCTTGGTCTAATGGGTACTAAGAATATGAAACACATAAACGAAATGCCACCCCCAAACATAGGGGTAGAGGTGCCCCTAAGACAAGGGGCAGGGGAAGAGGCAGAGGTCAGTATAGAAAGGATCAGACCCCACCCAAAATGGTTCCACCTATCACCCTATCAACCATGTTGACACTGCCTGGAGACCTGCACCGACCAGGGGAAGAGGGCAGCAGAGAGGTAGGGGAACCATCAAAATAAGGGTCCTCCTGTACCCATATATAATCAATATGCCCCTCTCCAAGACCATTGGGAAAGCCAACCAAATAACCATTTTTTAGGACAGGAGAGGACCCCTTGGCCTCACCTCTGGGTCAATATTTGGATTTCTTTTTGCAACCATTAGTTGTAAAAATGAGAGCATATTTGCGTGACACCAAACAAATTATCCAAATTTTAGATAAATTATCATGTACCTCCGATACTATACTTATCACTGCAGATGTGGGGTCACTTTACACCATAATAGACCACCAGGCAGCCACTGATTCAGTTAAATGGGCTCTGGCTGAGACTGATTTAACAGAAGAACACGTCCGATTTCTACTCAAATGTCTAGACTTCTGTCTTCTTAACAATTATTTCTGGTTTGATCGCAATTTTTTCTTGCAAGTACGAGGCGTTGCAATGGGTGCTAGTTTTGCTCCCAGTGTGGCCAATCTATTTATGGCCCACTGGGAGGAACAAGCTGTATTTCAGGATCACCCACCGCAGTTATTGTGTTACAAACGATACATCGATGATATTATAATGTTATGGGAAGGTGACATGTCCAGTTTGCAGTCTTTTATGGATAAACTTAATTATAACGATAAAAATATTGAGCTTACCTGGACACTTAACAATCAACAGGTCACTTTTCTTGGCCTGGAGATATTCAAGAAACACAACAAGTTCCAGACAAGGAATCATTTTAAATTAACCGACCGTAATGCTTACATCCCCCTGAGTAGTTGTCACCATCGCCTCTGGCTCTGCAATATCCCTAGGGGGCAATTTATCCATCTGTGTAGAAATTGTACAGAGGAAAATTAATTTTTAACCCAGTCTAAGATTTTATCCGAACGTTTTAAGCAAAAAGGCTATACCCATTCTGTGATTGACTCAGAGATCGAAAGGGCAAGGAACACGGATAGGAGTCTTATTTTGGCTGATAAGGTGAAAATCCCCGACATAAAGGATAATACACAAGGTTTTAAAATGATCATGGATTATAGCATTCAACATAAAAAATTCGAAAGAATCGTTGCTAAATATTGGCCTATTCTCAAACACGATCGGGTACTGGGGCCTTCTCTTCCAGATCGTCCCCAGTTCATCTACCGTAAAGCCCCCTCCTTGAGAGATAGCAGCCTAATCCTGACCCGAATACAATGGACACCATGGAATCGGGTTCCATTGCCCCTTCCCAACCTGTGTATAATCAGGATAATTCTGATAATTCTTGGTCTAATGGGTACTAAGAATATGAAACACATAAACGAAATGCCACCCCCAAACATAGGGGTAGAGGTGCCCCTAAGACAAGGGGCAGGGGAAGAGGCAGAGGTCAGTATAGAAAGGATCAGACCCCCACCCAAAATGGTTCCACCTATCACCCTATCAACCATGTTGACACTGCCTGGAGACCTGCACCGACCAGGGGAAGAGGGCAGCAGAGAGGTAGGGGAACCATCAAAATAAGGGTCCTCCTGTACCCATATATAATCAATATGCCCCTCTCCAAGACCATTGGGAAAGCCAACCAAATAACCATTTTTTAGGACAGGAGAGGACCCCTTGGCCTCACCTCTGGGTCAATATTTGGATTTCTTTTTGCAACCATTAGTTGTAAAAATGAGAGCATATTTGCGTGACACCAAACAAATTATCCAAATTTTAGATAAATTATCATGTACCTCCGATACTATACTTATCACTGCAGATGTGGGGTCACTTTACACCATAATAGACCACCAGGCAGCCACTGATTCAGTTAAATGGGCTCTGGCTGAGACTGATTTAACAGAAGAACACGTCCGATTTCTACTCAAATGTCTAGACTTCTGTCTTCTTAACAATTATTTCTGGTTTGATCGCAATTTTTTCTTGCAAGTACGAGGCGTTGCAATGGGTGCTAGTTTTGCTCCCAGTGTGGCCAATCTATTTATGGCCCACTGGGAGGAACAAGCTGTATTTCAGGATCACCCACCGCAGTTATTGTGTTACAAACGATACATCGATGATATTATAATGTTATGGGAAGGTGACATGTCCAGTTTGCAGTCTTTTATGGATAAACTTAATTATAACGATAAAAATATTGAGCTTACCTGGACACTTAACAATCAACAGGTCACTTTTCTTGGCCTGGAGATATTCAAGAAACACAACAAGTTCCAGACAAGGAATCATTTTAAATTAACCGACCGTAATGCTTACATCCCCCTGAGTAGTTGTCACCATCGCCTCTGGCTCTGCAATATCCCTAGGGGGCAATTTATCCATCTGTGTAGAAATTGTACAGAGGAAAATTAATTTTTAACCCAGTCTAAGATTTTATCCGAACGTTTTAAGCAAAAAGGCTATACCCATTCTGTGATTGACTCAGAGATCGAAAGGGCAAGGAACACGGATAGGAGTCTTATTTTGGCTGATAAGGTGAAAATCCCCGACATAAAGGATAATACACAAGGTTTTAAAATGATCATGGATTATAGCATTCAACATAAAAAATTCGAAAGAATCGTTGCTAAATATTGGCCTATTCTCAAACACGATCGGGTACTGGGGCCTTCTCTTCCAGATCGTCCCCAGTTCATCTACCGTAAAGCCCCCTCCTTGAGAGATAGCAGCCTAATCCTGACCCGAATACAATGGACACCATGGAATCGGGTTCCATTGCCCCTTCCCAACCTGTGTATAATCAGGATAATTCTGATAATTCTTGGTCTAATGGGTACTAAGAATATGAAACACATAAACGAAATGCCACCCCCAAACATAGGGGTAGAGGTGCCCCTAAGACAAGGGGCAGGGGAAGAGGCAGAGGTCAGTATAGAAAGGATCAGACCCCCACCCAAAATGGTTCCACCTATCACCCTATCAACCATGTTGACACTGCCTGGAGACCTGCACCGACCAGGGGAAGAGGGCAGCAGAGAGGTAGGGGAACCATCAAAATAAGGGTCCTCCTGTACCCATGTATAATCAATATGCCCCTCTCCAAGACCATTGGGAAAGCCAACCAAATAACCATTTTTTAGGACAGGAGAGGACCCCTTGGCCTCACCTCTGGGTCAATATTTGGATTTCTTTTTGCAACCATTAGTTGTAAAAATGAGAGCATATTTGCGTGACACCAAACAAATTATCCAAATTTTAGATAAATTATCATGTACCTCCGATACTATACTTATCACTGCAGATGTGGGGTCACTTTACACCATAATAGACCACCAGGCAGCCACTGATTCAGTTAAATGGGCTCTGGCTGAGACTGATTTAACAGAAGAACACGTCCGATTTCTACTCAAATGTCTAGACTTCTGTCTTCTTAACAATTATTTCTGGTTTGATCGCAATTTTTTCTTGCAAGTACGCAATATCCCTAGGGGGCAATTTATCCGTCTGTGTAGAAATTGTACAGAGGAAAATTAATTTTTAACCCAGTCTAAGATTTTATCCGAACGTTTTAAGCAAAAAGGCTATACCCATTCTGTGATTGACTCAGAGATCGAAAGGGCAAGGAACACGGATAGGAGTCTTATTTTGGCTGATAAGGTGAAAATCCCCGACATAAAGGATAATACACAAGGTTTTAAAATGATCATGGATTATAGCATTCAACATAAAAAATTTGACAGAATCGTTGCTAAATATTGGCCTATTCTCAAACACGATCGGGTACTGGGGCCTTCTCTTCCAGATCGTCCCCAGTTCATCTACCGTAAAGCCCCCTCCTTGAGAGATAGCCTGGCACCTGGTGTTATAGATCCCCCTAAATAAGTGAAAGTAAGCTTTTTAATTTTTTATCAGGTTTTTATGCTTGTGGTACATGTGCGACTTGTAAGCATGCAAAAAACGATATCAAAAAGCGTAAAGTTTTCATTTCTAAAACCACAGAGAAACAATATACTATTAAGGATCTCATTACATGCACTACTGTAGGAGTCGTGTATATGTTGGAATGTGACTGTGGCCTACAATATATATCGCAAGGTTTACATGTACGCATTGGAGAGCATATAAGCAACATTAAGCGAGGTATCAAAACACATAGTGTCTCCAGACATTTTAGAAATTGTCACCAGAGGGACCCTAAATGTATTAAATTTTGGGGAATAGAAAAAGTCCCAAAACATTGGAGAGGGGGACACTATATACGTCAACTAAGTCGCAGAGAGTCTTTCTGGATATATTAAACAAAAGTTATGGCTCCTGCAGGGTTAAACGTTGACTTTGATTTAAACTGTTTTATTTCTAATAGATAACTTATTTTATTATATGTTATATATATTTTTTTATATTTTTATCTATATAATTTTTATATATATATATATAATTATTTGTCATACATCCTCTGTCATGTTTTTATTCATTTTATTGACCATATCTTATTTATTATTTTTTTATGGTCATTATATGAATTGTTATAATTATTCATTTATTTTTTGTAATTTTATGTAGTGTATTTTTAAGATGGTCGCGCAATGACGTCACTCTTATGCCCCGTACACACGCTCGGATTTTCCGATGACTATTTCCGTCGGATCATTTCCGTCAGAATTTGTCCGAAGCTAGTGTTGCGTACACACGGTCGGACAACGTTGTCGGAATTTCCGGTCTTCAAGAACGCCGTGACATAAGCCGCCTTCCACGAGACTAGAAAAGGGAAGTTCAGCACCACGTCCTGCACCTGTTGGGCTCCTTCTGCTGATTCCGTGTTTATCGCGTGTTAGTAGAGGTTTGGGGACTTACGATTCGCGCTTCTCAGTTTTCTGACTCAGATCGTTACTGCTCTTCAGTTTGTGCTTGTCGTGCGTATCTGTTTATCGATGCGTGTAGTCAGTTCGCATTTGTTGGTCATTGCGGCCTATATCTTAATATAGGACGCTTTGATTTTCACTGCTTATTGTCTGCTCGTTTCTGGTATTCATTTCGTTCTTTCAGGCCTTGCTGTTTATCGGTGCTTTCTGTTTGTCCGTTCTGACCAGCCGACCGTTTGTGAGCTATGTTTCCTGTACGTACTCGTCACAGAGTTCATGCTGTACAGGGACTTGGCGTCGGGCTTTTAGCTTTGACCCAAGACCAGTCCATGAACAGGGCGAGGAGGAGTATGTGGACCAAGAATTGGTTGCTTCAGCGTGACCAATTCTCGCACATGCCTTTGCTTCGTGAGATCCGGGAGAATAATCCTGATGATTTCAGGAACTTTCTCCGGATGACGGACCCCGTTTTTCACCGTCTTTTTGCTTTGCAGACCCCTTTTATCAGCCGGCAGGATACCTGCATGAGACAAGCCATCACTCCGGGGCAGAGGCTTGTTGCCACGTTGAGGTACTTGGCGACAGGGAGAAGCCTTCAGGATCTGAAGTTCTCCACAGGTATCTCTCCCCAGGCTCTGGGAATCATTATTCCAGAGACCTGTTCTGCTATAATCCAGGTCCTGCAGGAGGACTATATTAAGGTAACTTTTCTCCTTTACTATACCCTTCTATGTATGCTCTGTTTGCTAACGACTTGTATTTTTGACCTCCTTCCCTAATTACCATGATTGCAATAATGCTCTAATATGCTGTGCCCCTTTTGTCCTACATGCATTTTTCCCTTCACTTACCTCCCCAGCATGCTCTTCTGGCCCAATAGACACCTATGTCCTAGTCACTTAAGCAATGTATTTTGTCTGCTCCATAGTATTGGTTTCCCCCAAACACCCCCTAAAATATGCACAAATGTTTGCTGTGTGTTTTACTTCATGCAGAGTCCCTTTGAATTTATGTTTGTTTTTTTGGGGTGCCAAACTCATTAGGAACCCCCCTCACCCAACTGCTCTGTCAGATGATACCAATCCTCTATCTGCTGGCTTTGCCAACCTCAATACACACTATATACCTACCTCCTTTATAGTGGTCATATTTAGGGATGAATTCAGCAAAGCATGTAGTGCAAGGGGCTGGCTCAATACTTTACAATGTTTCTTTTCTTTTTGTTTTGTTTTTTGATTTTCCTCCTCTTATTGGCTTGATAGGTAATTGCAGAATGTCAATGTCAATGTTTTGGGGGGGGGGGGGGGGATTAGGAATCTTCTTTTATCTTTCCTGTGGGCTGCCAATAGTGTTAAGTAAGGAGGGTCTGGCCAAACTAGCACACATTATTGAGCCATTTGGCTCTCAATGAAGTGGAGAGGGTTACCTGTCCAATCCCCCCCAAACCCCTAGTTATTGTCAATAGCCCATCAGAAGTGGGGGAATTGATGGGGGGTGAGTAATTACCTAAGGGGACCTTGTACTTTGCTTTGCAAATACTTTAACCACTTCCCTACCACCCACTGTCATATGACGCCCAGAAGGCGGATCTCCCATCCTGGGTGGGCGATATATGACGTCCTCCCATTCCCGGCCGCCTAGGACCCGTTAAAACAGGACCCGGCGCGTGTCCGCCGGGCACCCGCGATTGCCGGTTAAAACAGCGGGACCGTGCGGGACTGTGGCGCTGCGTGTGTAAACACACAGCTCCACCTCCTGTCAGTGGAGAGGAGGCCGATCATGTGATCCCAGTACGAAGGAACACTGATCGGTCTCCTCCCCTTGTGAGTTCCCTCCCCCCACAGTTAGAATCACTACCATAGGGAACATATTAACCCCTGCAGCGCCCCCTAGTGTTAACCCCTTCCCTGCCAGTCACATTTACACATCGGAAAATCCGACCGTGTGTATGGGGCTTTAGTGTATATATATTTTTATATACATATTTTTCTATCAACTTTTTAGTAAAAATGTGTAATTACTCCTTTTTAATAATGATTTTAATAATGTCCATGAATTCTGTGGATTATCATAAGGGTAGAGTGCCCCTTTAAACTATGCACGTCTCACCGTATTAATTGTACCAATGGGTACACTGAGTGCTGGTCTTACCGATCAATTGCTCTGAGTCATTGATTTAAATACAATATATTGTGCAATACTCTGCCCCCACTGTGCAATGCTCTGCCCCCACTGTGCAACGCTCTGCCACCACTGTGCAACGCTCTGCAACCACTGTGCAACGCTCTGCAACCACTGTGCAACGCTCTGCCCTCACTGTGCAACGCTCCGCCCTCACTGTGCAATGCTCCGCCCCCACTGTGCAACGCTCTGCCCCCACTGTGGGGGCAACGCTCTGCAACCACTGTGCAACGCTCTGCAACCACCGCAATGCTCTTCAACCACTGTGCAATGCTCTGCCACCACTGTGCAACACTGCAATACTCTGCCAGTACTCGCCAATACTCTGCCAGTACTCGCCAAGACTCTGCCAATACTCGCCAATACTCTGCCAATACTCTGCCAATACTCTGCCAATACTCGCCAATACTCTGCCAATACTCACCAATACTCGCCAATACTCTGCCAATACTCTGGCAATACTCGCCAATACTCTGCCAATACTCTGCAATAAATTTTAATAGAAACAAAGAATTTTTATTTATTTTTTTTACCGAATTTTCAGTATATTTTGATTTATAGCGCAAAAATTAAAAAAAAACAGCAGTGATTAAATACCACCAAAAGAAAGCTCTATTTGTGTGAAAAAAAAAGGACACAAAATTCATTTGGGTTCAGTGTTGCATGACTGAGTAATTGTCATTCAAAGTGTGAGAGCATCGAAAGCTGAAAATTGGTCTGGTTAGGAAGGGGGTTTAAGTGCCCAGTGGTCAAGTGGTTAAGGTTTGTGTTTGGATGTAAACCCTCACTAATACCCAGTGAAGTGAACAGCCTCAGATGATACACAGGGATGGAACAATTTCTCCTACATACATTTTACATGTATATCTGCTGTCTTAAGCTTTATATACTGTTTAGAAAGTGCACATCATGTTAGATTTTCTCTTCCTGATTCACCTGTGGGTGTGGATTCTTACCATACACTGTGAGACAGCTGATTGGAGGAAAGTCACACCCCCACCCCTCCACATAGGCAGAGCTGTGATGTGAATAGACCAGCTCTCTACTAATCTATTTATAGCACCCACTCTGACACAAATTTTGGGCTGGTTTTATCAAAGTTGAATGAGAACTTGTCAGAAGTTATCATGCTGATAACAGAAGAATGGAGCAGGAGAAAGAGATAAAAGATAAGAAAACACTGCAGATATATGTGCCCAGCTCAAATTTCATGAATGGAGTTTACATCCACTTTAATAAAATAAAAAATAAATAAATAAAAAAGCCTGACACCACCTTTGCAAGATGACAGTATTATGAGTGCTGACTATTAACACTGGGCTTGGATAGGGCAAGTTTAATTTGTCTCTGATTGTTCTGCTCTGGCAGGGAGAGTGGAGATTCAGATTACTAAAAATGGCCATTTGTACCTAGTTCTCTTTAACGGCTTGCCGACCAGCCGCCGTAATTTTACTGCAGCAGGTCGGCTCGATCCCACGAACCCTCGTAGCTATACGTCGGCTCGCGGGATGCGCCACCGAAGGCGCACGCATGCGCCCACTGCACTGCGAGGGTGCCGATGCTGGTGGCTGAGTGATCGTGAGCATGAGGGACAGAACAGGGAAGTGTGTGTGTAAACAAATCCGTGTTCTGTTCTGAGAGGAGTGACAGATCTTTTGTTCCTATTAGCTAGGAATCACGATCCGTCACTTCCTCTAGTCAGTCCCCTCCCCCTTCAGTTAGAATCACCTCCCAGGGAACACAATTAACCCCTTGATCGCTCCCTAGTGTTAACCCCTTCACCGCCAGTGACATTTTTACAGTAATCAATGCATTTTTTTTAGCACTGATCGCTGTATAAATGGTCCCAAAAATGTGTCAAAATTGTCCGATGTGTCTGCCATAAGGTTGCAGTCATGATAAAAATTGCAGATCACAGTCATTACTAGTAAAAAAAATAATAATAATGATATAAATCTATCCCCTATTTTGTAGACGCTATAACTTTTGTGCAAACCAATTAATATATGCTTATTGCGTTTCTTTTTTACAAAAAATATGTAGAAGAATAGATATCGGCCTAAACTGAGACATTTTTTAAATGGGGATATTTATTATAGCAAAAAGTACAAAATATTGTGTTTTTTTTTTCAAAATCGTCTCTCTTCTTTTGTTTATAGCGCAAAAAAAAAAAAAAAACTGCAGAGGCAATCAAATACTACCAAAAGAAAGCTCCATTTGTGGGGAAAAAAGGATGTCAATTTTGTTTGGGTGCAGCTTTGCACGACCGCACAATTGTCAGTTAAAGCGACGCAGTGCAGAATCACAAAAAATGGCCTGGTCATTCAGCAGCCAAATCTTCCAGGGCTGAAGTGGTTAAAGGAAATCTCAGCAGATTCCTTGCATTGCTGATGTGATGATGTCGGTGCCACTCTCTGTATTATAAATAGAGAGCGCCTTGGTATGGCCCTCTCAGAGGATGAAACGATGACACCCTGCATTGACAATATAGTCCTTGGGACATCTTGAGGTTAAAAGGAGATTCTGTGGGAGAAAACATCAGATTAAAGGTGGTTAATGCAGTTATGAGTTATTTTAACAGCAAAAAATCTCAGCCTGGAGTTGAGCTTTTAGGACTCCTGCCACTTAAAAATGTATGTAATGAACTATACTACAGATCCTTTCATTTTTTGATGGCACATTAATATAGAAAAAAAAAATGTATCCATTTTAATAAATGCAAATGTAAACTGTTTTTATTTAATTTTTTTACATGTGCCTATTTATTTGGAATAGGTTTTTTGACTGAGAGTTTTATTATTGAGTATATTAGATCATATATTTTAATTCATTACAATATAACTAGTGATTGCGAAGTGTTAAAAATATGCAGATGTCTTTAACTTTGCATGCAGAAAGCAAATAAAAACTGAATTTGTCTACTCTTTCAGCTACCAAGAACATAACTTGTGTTGTACTGTATGAAACCTCACTTTTATGCTTCTGTCCATGGTCCTGGATGCTATGGCACTGCTGGCAGTTTTGCAAGTGGAATGAAGTGAGGGTTTTCATGCTTCTTAGCTGCCAGATCATGACTAGCAGTATCACACTGAAAATATTTGAAGGTCTGCCACTAATCACATCATGCATGGCGGGATTTATGTTTTTGACCATAGTAAATCACATTAAAGCATATACGGAAACCATCAATTACCTTTAAGAAATTTCTGCTTTCCTTCGTTTCGAGAGATGCGGAGTGTCCGTAGCCATGCAGATTTTTGTAAGGGCTTAAAATCTACACACCCTTGAGGTGTCTGGGCTAGAGACTGTCTACCATATCAAGGCCCACGTCTCCTCTCTAGAGGGAATTACCTGCGAAGACCAAGTTATTCTTCTTGCTAGTGCCCCCTTGTCTGATGAAGACACCCTTGGCCAGAGTGGAGTATGTGATCTCAGCACTTTTGATGTTGCTGCTCATCTGCTCGGGAGTTAAAGTCTATGGTTCTCTAGCTCGTGCCTGAAAAGTCCGAGTCCAGACTCCAAAAGTGGCCAAGCAAGAGAAGAAGAAAAAGAAGACTGGCCGGGCAAAGAGCCGCATGCAATACAATAGGCGCTTTGTTAATGTTGTGCCTACTTTTGGCAAAAAGAAGGGACCCAATGCTAACTCTTAAAATGTCACAATGGGTTAATAAACAGATGTAGAACTTAAAAATAAAAAGAAATTTCTTAAGCGAGTACCGTATATACATTTTTTTTTGTACATTGTCACTGACAACAACAATGGATATAAAGCTACAGATTTAAATATTCATAACAAATTGAGAATCAGTTGTAGATTGGTCAAACATAAAGCTAATTTTTTTTTTAAGGTGCTGCAAAATAGCAAGAGCTAAATGACAGATAATGACTTATTTTCTATTTTATTACAGGTGCAGCATTTACTTGCTAGTAAAAGTTAGTGAGCACCTGCTTTTACATTGCGCCCCTTGTAACACTGTGCCCCTTATAGCAGTAGAATTGTATTAAAGCTGTGTAAACATATGGTACTCCAGCTGCTATATCCTATCAGTTATATTTCACCTTGGTCAGATGTAGCAAAGTGCATAATTAGCATTTGTTTAGACAGAAAGCCTAAAAGAGCAGTTTGCTTCCCTAAAGCTACCATTAAAGCGATAGTAAATTCTGAAAAAAAAAATACTTCTTCCTGAAAATGAATGTCATAATGTTCTAGTATGCATTGCATACTAATGCAATATATACTAATTGGGAGCATTGAGAGCTGAGAGTGGGGTTGGGTAAGTTGTAGAGGAGAGGAGTAAGGATGAGCCCGGTGTTCGATTCGAACCCATGTTCGAATCGAGCACCGGGTGTTCGCTCGCTCGGCGAGCCCAGAACTATTGGGACCGCTCGCATCAAATTCGTGTGATGCGAGCGGCCCCGCAATGCATTGCGGCCCGCGCAGTGCAATGCTGGCTGATGATTGGCCAAGCATGCACTGTGACCCCACAGCGCCGGCAGCGAGGAGAGCCATAATTGGCTACAGGCAGGATGCCTGTGCCAATTATAGCTCAGGGGCTTTAATACACGCCCCACGGTATAAGAGGCCGCCGCGGCGGCGGCCTCGCATATTATGTTTCACTCACAGTGTCAGCGTGTCAGTGTGCTGCTGACTGCTGACAATATGTTCTTTATTTCTGGGGATATGTGTGTGCATGCTGTTAGAACAGCATTGCAGTATCACATCTGGGGGGGGGGGTGTTTCCTGTGCTTAGAACTTTCCCTGCAAAAAAGTGTCATTTTTGCAGCAAGAAAGCTATTTAAATCACTCGCGGCTAATGAATTGATGGCTCCTGTAACACAGAGAGCTGTCATTCATTAATAAAACACAAAAAAAAAAGCGTAGGGGTCCCCCCCCCCCAGGTCTGGGATGGATATTAAGGGGGATCCCAGCCAAAAAAAAAAAAAAAAAAGTCCCCCTCAAAATCCATACCAGACCCTGGTATGGATTTTAAGGGGAACCCTAGCCAAAAAAAATGGCGTGGGGTCCCCCTCAAAATCCATACCAGACCCTTATCCGAGCACGCAACCTGGCAGGCCGCAGGAAAAGAGGGGGGGACGAGAGCGGCCCCCCCTCTCGCATGAACCGTACCAGGCCACATGCCCTCACATTGGGAGGATGCTTTGGGGTCTAAGACCCCTAAAGCACCTTGACCCCATGTTGATTAGGACAAGGGCCTCTTCCCCACAACCTTGGGGGTCCGGGCGGGGGGCTTATCGGAATATGGAAGCCCCCTTTAAAAGGGGACCCCCAGATCCTGTGTGAAATGGTAAGGGGGTACAAAAGTACCCCTACCATTTCACCAAAAAAGTGGCAAAAATGGTAAAAAGGACAGGAGACAGTCTTTGACAATTCCTTTATTAAAATCTTCTTTCTTCTTTCTTCTCCTTCGGTTTCTTCATCTTCTCCTTCCTTCATCTTCTTCCATCTTCTTCTTCCATTTTCTTCTTCCTCCGATCCGCTTCTTCTTGCGCTGGTCTTCTCGTCCTTCTCGTCCGGCATCGGGGTCTCTTCTTGGGCCGCTCCCGCAATGGGAGGCTCCCGCTGTTGAGGCTCCGCTCCGTCTGACAGGTCTTTTATAATGGAGGGCACCTGGTGACCCCGCCCCCCTGACGCACAGGGACGTCATGGGGAATTCCATGAAGGGGGGCGGGGTCACCATGTGCCCTCCGTTTTAAAAGACCTGTCAGATGGAGCGGAGCCTCACACAGCGGGAGCCTCCCATTGCGCGGAGCGGCCCAAGAAGACACCGACACCGACGCCGACGCCGACGGAAGAAGATGCCGGACGAGAAGGACGAGAAGACCAGCGCAAGAAGAAGCGGATCGGAGGAAGAAGAAAATGGAAGAAGAAGATGGAAGAAGATGAAGGAAGGAGAAGATGAAGAATCCGAAGGATGAAGAAAGAAGAAAGAAGATTTTAATAAAGGAATTGTCAAAGACTGTCTCCTGTCCTTTTTACCATTTTTGCCACTTTTTTGGTGAAATGGTAGGGGTACTTTTGTACCCCCTTACCATTTCACACAGGGGGGGGGCCGGGATCTGGGGGTCCCTTGTTAAAGGGGGCTTCCAGATTCCGATAAGCCCCCCGCCCGCAGACCCCCACAACCACCGGCCAGGGTTGTGGGGAAGAGGCCCTTGTCCTAATCAACATGGGGACAAGGTGCTTTAGGGGTCTTAGACCCCCCAAAGCATCCTCCCAATGTTGAGGGCATGTGGCCTGGTACGGTTCAGGCGAGAGGGGGGGCCGCTCTCGTCCCCCCTCTCTTTTCCTGCGGCCTGCCAGGTTGCGTGCTCGGATAAGGGTCTGGTATGGATTTTGAGGGGGACCCCACGCCATTTTTTTTGGCTAGGGTTCCCTTAAAATCCATACCAGACCTCAAGGGTCTGGTATGGATTTTGAGGGGGACCCTACGCCATTTATTTTTTTTTTTTTTTTTTTTTTTTGGCTGGGATCCCCCTTAATATCCATCCCAGACCTGAGGGCCTGGTTATTGAATTTGGGGGGACCCCTACGCTTTTTTTTTTTTTTCATTTTTTTTTTTTTTTATCAATGACTTTTTTTTATGAATGAGTTTCAATGAATCACTGTTCTCTGTGTTACGGGAGCCGTGAATTAACATTAGCCGCGAGTGATTTTAAATAGCTTTTTTACTTTCAAAAATGACACTTTGCGCAGAGACAGTTCTAAACACGGGAAACATGCGCCCTTTACAGGCATACTATAGACACCCCCCAGGTACGAAATTTAAAGGAATATTACACTTTTATTGTTTCAATTTAAGCATTATTAAAATCACTGCTCCTGAAAAAACGGCCGTTTTTAAAAAATTTTTTTGCATTGATACATGTCCCCTGGGGCAGGACCCAGGTCCCCAAACACTTTTTATGACATTAACATGCATATTAGCCTTTAAAATTTCGAACGTTCGCATCCATTATAACTAATAGGGTTCTAAAGCTCGCACGGACTTTAGGTCCGTTCGCGGGTTCTGGTGCGAGCCGAACGGGGGGGTGTTCGGCTCATCCCTAGAGAGGAGAAAGCGAGAACACCCCAAGGACTGTGTGACAAAGAAGAGGAGGATCGGACACAGGGCTGGGGCTAGACTATTTTGAGCCCTAGGCAAGACCAGCTACATGTGACCTCCCCAGAAAAAAAAGTTCTCTTATCATCAGTTCGCTGTCAGACACATCAAAATTTCACTCTGCGTGCCATTTCCTTTGCAAAAATCCAATTTAAAAAAAGTAAAAAAATATAATTTCTTCAATTTAGGCCAATATTCTGATACATAATTTTGGTAATAAAAATCCCAATAAGTGTATATTGATTGGTTTGCCCAAAAGCACACAAGACTTATATAATTTACTTCTGATGTCACACACTGGTCCAATCCCATCTCTTCTCTCCTCTAGATCATCAATCCAGTATCCAATATTTGTCCATGACCATACTATAATACATATGTACATGATGCCATAATACTGTACACAGGGAATGATTGCTGCAGCTGCAGACTGTGTATATTACTGTTTGTCTACATCTTGAGCCAGGCAGCAATTATCACATACCAGTACCACACTGCCCATTATTACACACACACTGACACTGTATCTTCTTTTCTCAGACAGTTTCAGCCTGACTGAGCCTCCTCTATTATTCAATCCACCTGGTGCCTTGGCCCCGGCTTTGAAGGTTTTCAGGGATCTGGTATTGACAGATCTTGATCAAATGCCTATTAAAAGAGTTAAAACTGATAGAGATATAGTCAATGGTCTAAACTCCTTATGTCAAAATAAGGAGTTGGTCATTAGGCCCGCCGATAAGGGGGGTGGGATCATCATTCTTGATAAGAAGGATTATCTCGAGGAGATGTTTAGAATAATAGGGGATTCGGACACATACACTCCCTTACGGTCTGATCCCAAATTCCAATACTTGACTGAGTTGCAGTTGTTGGTACAAAGTGGGTTTGATAGCGGGGTTCTAAATAGAAAGGAACAACTCTATCTGGTTCCGAAATCACTACGCACACCCACAATATACTACTTACCAAAAATACACAAGCACCCTACCTGCCCCCCGGGGCGTCCCATAGTCAGTGGCATAGACTCTGTTACGTCCCGTGTGGGCAGGTATATAGATTACTATATTCAACCGCTTGTTAGGAATATGCCGTCTTACATTAAAGACTCCTGTTCCGTTATCAATTTATTGGGCCAATTCACCCCCAAACCTTGTCTTTGGCTAGTGACAGCTGATGTCACGTCGCTATACACCATAATACCACATCATTTGGGATTTTTGGCCGTTAAATACTTTCTTAGACGAGATTCCGGCCTGTTCGATGAACAAGTCTCTTTCATTATACAATTACTCAGATTTGCTGCGTCATGCAGCTATTTCTGGTTTGGTGGATTTTTACAAACAAGATAGGGGAGTCGCCATGGGGTCTAAGTATGCCCCCAGATTGGCTAACCTCTTTAAGGCCCTCTGGGAGGAGGATGTCGTCTATGCCCAACAGAGACCCCAGGTGGTCCTTTGGGCTAGGTATATAGACGACATCCTTCTCCTTTGGGATGGCAGTAAAGACGATTTGGATGTTTTTATTGGAGATCTCAATATTAATGATAGGGGCATCTTTTTGAATTACGAAGCCAGCCAGACCACTATCAATTTTTTGGACCTGAGAATTGGGGTGGATAGGGGTAAATTCACTACTGCCATCCATTTTAAAGGTACGGATCGTAATTTGTATATTCCTATCGGTAGCTGCCATCACGAGGCCTGGCTGAAGTCAGTACCTAAAAGCCAGTACCTATGCCTAAAAAGGAACTGTTCGGACCCAAATGAGTTTTATGTTCAAGCTGAAATACTCACTGAACGATTCCTTGAAAAGGGGTATACAGAAGCTTCTTTGAAAGCCACTCTCGATGAGGTGGTTTTGATGAATAGAGGGGATCTCCTCAAAGAAAAAACACCTAGAGATAAAGGAAATGCTATGGTTCCCTTTATCACAGCATATACTATTCAACATAGGAATGTGGGACGGATGATTAACCAGTTAACAACCGGCCCATAGCCGAAAAACGGCTACAGGGCGGTTGCTTAACTCTAACAGGCCGTTAATTAACGGCCTTGCAGAGTTCCCCTCTTGCGCGCCCCCTGGGGCGCGCACTCGAGAACATACGTGATCTCCGGGTCCAGAGGACCCGGCGGATTACGGATCACGGTAAACGCTCATCGCGGCCGTTTACCACGTGATCGCTCCGTCAAATGACGGAGCGATCACATGTAAGCAAGCCGGCGTCATTTGATGACGCCGGTTCCTCTCCCCTCCTCTCTCTGTACCGATCGGTACAGTGTGAGAGGAGAGGGGGAGGGATCGGTGGCAGCAGTGCTGTGGATCTGTAGTGCACACAGCCTGCTCTGCATGCCACCGATCCATCCATCCATGCTCAGCCATCCCTCTATACCCTGCAATACACAGCAATAGCCTGCAGTGTATTGCAGGGTATGGAGGGATGTCTGAGCATGGATGGATGGATACCCAGCAATACTCTGCCATACCCAGCAATACTCTGCCATACTCTGCCATACCCTGCCATACCCTGCGATACCCTGCCATACTCTGCGATACCCTGCCATACCCTGCGATACTCTGCCATACCCTGCGATACTCTGCCATACCCTGCGATACTCTGCGATACTCTGCCATACCCTGCAATACTCTGCCATACCCTGCCATACCCTGCGATACTCAGCCATACCCTGCAATACTCAGCCATACCCTGCCATACCCTGCGATACTCAGCCATACTCTGCCATACCCTGCGATACTCTGCCATACCCAGCGATACTCTGCCATACCCAGCGATACTCTGCCATACCCAGCGATACTCTGCCATACCCTGCGATACTCTGCCATACCCTGCGATACTCTGCCATACCCTGCGATACTCTGCCATACCCTGCGATACTCTGCCATACCCAGCAATACTCTGCGATAACCTGCCATACCCTGCGATAACCTGCCATACCCTGCGATACTCTGCCATACCCTGCGATACTCTGCCATACCCTGCGATACCCTGCGATACCCTGCCATACTCTGCCACACCCTGCCATACTCTGCCACACCCTGCCATACTCTGCCATACTCTGCCATACCCTGCCATACCCTGCGATACTCTGTCATACCCTGCGATACTCTGCCATACCCTGCGATACTCTGCCATACCCTGCGATACCCTGCCATACTCTGCGATACCCTGCCATACCCTGCGATACCCAGCCATACTCTGCGATACTCTGCCATTCCCTGCCATATTCTGCAATACCCTGCAATACTCTGCAATACCCAGCCATACCCAGCGATACTCTGCAATACCCTGCCATATTCTGCAATACTCTGCCATACCCTGCGATACTCTGCCATACCCTGCGATACTCTGCCATACCCTGCCATACCCTGCCATACCCTGCCATACTCTGCCATACCCTGCCATACTCTGCCATACTCTGCCATACTCTGCCATACCCTGCGATATTCTGCGATACCATGCAATGCTCGCTACGATCGAAGCCAGGATCGTTTTTTTATTTTATTTCAGGCTTTCCAGCCTAGAGGTGAGATGTGAGGTCTTATTGACCCCATATCTCACTGTAAAGAGGACCTGTCATGTCAT
Source organism: Lithobates sylvaticus (assembly GCA_028564925.1). Taxonomy (NCBI): domain Eukaryota; kingdom Metazoa; phylum Chordata; class Amphibia; order Anura; family Ranidae; genus Lithobates; species Lithobates sylvaticus. The sequence goes on along the minus strand of CM053027.1, from coordinate 251,997,630 downwards.
ATTACTATTACAAGGGATGTTTACATTCCTTGTAATAGGAATAAAAGTGATCAAACTATTTTTTGGGGGAAAAAAGTGTCAAACTAAAATAAATAAAGTAAAATGAACAATAAAAATAAAAAATAAAAATGTAAAGCGCCCCTGTCCCCGTGTGCTCGCATGCAGAAGCGAACGCATACGTAAGTCCCGCCCACATATGAAAACGGCGTTCAAACCACACATGTGAGGTATCGCTGCGAACGTTATAGCGAGAACAATAATTTTGGCCCTAGACCTTCTCTGTAACTCAAAACATGTAACCAGTAAAAAATTTTAAAGCGCCGCCTATGGGGATTTTTAAGTAGCGAAGTTTGGCGCCATTCCACGAGCGTGTGCAATTTTGAAGGGTGACATGTTAGGTATCTATTTACTCGGCGTAACTTCATCTTTCACATTATGCAAAAACATTGGGCTAAATTTACAGTTTTGTTTTTTGTAAAGCACAAAACTTTTTTTTTCCAAAAAAACGCGTTCGAAAAAATGCTGCGCAAGTACCGTGCTAGATAAAAAGTTGCAACGACCGCCATTGTATTTTCTAGGGTCTTTGCTAAAAAAACATATATAATGTTTTGGGGTTCTATGTAATTTTATAGCAAATAAATGATGATTTTTACATGTAGGAGAGAAATGTCAGAATTGGCCCGGGTGCTCCAGAACACCTGATGGCGCTCCCTGCATGTTGTATGTGGCCACACTGTGTAAAAGTCTCACACATGTGGTATCGCCATACTCGGGAGTAATAGCAGAATGTGTTTTTGGGTGTAATTTGTGCTATGCATATGCTGTGTGTGAGAAATAATCTGCTAATATGACAATTTTGTGAAAAAAAAAAAAAAAGAAAAAAAAAAATCTTGAATTTGCAAAGAATTGTGGGAAAAAATTACAACTTCAAAAAACTCACCATGCCTCTTTCTAAATACCTTGGAATGTCTTCTTTCCAAAAAGGGGTCATTTGGTGGGTATTTGTACTTTTCTGGCATGTTAGGGTCTCAAGAAATGAGATAGGCCGTCAGTACTTCAGGTGTGATCAATTTTCAGATATTGGCACCATAGCTTGTGGACTCTATAACTTTCACAAAGACCAAATAATATACCCAATTTGTACTTATTTTTACCAAAGATATGTAGCAGTATAAATTTTGGCCAAAATTTATCAAGAAAAATTACAAATTTGCTAAATTTTTTAACAGAAACTAAGAAAAAATTCATTTTTTTACCAAATTTTCTGTCTTTTTTCTTTTATAGTGCAAAAAATAAAAAGCCCAACGGTGATTAAATACCACCAAAAGAAAGCTCTATTTGTGTGAAAAAAAGTACAAAAATTTCATATGGGTACAGCGTTGTATGACTGAGTAATTGTCATTCAAAATGTGAGAGCACCGAAAGCTGAAAATTGGTCTGGTTATTAAGGGTGTTTAAGTGCCCAGTGGTCAAGTGGTTAAAAAGCATTGGCATGTCCTTATCAGTGACCAGACTCTTAATACAGTCCTTCCACACAGACCTCAAATAGTGTATAGAGGGGTCCCCTCTTTAAAATGTAAGATAACCCCTAACATCCTACACCCACCCATAATAAAAAAAGTTTTTTTTGAAAATTTAACTGGCTTTTACCAGTGCAGGAAATGCAGGATCTGTTCACTGAGAGGGTGTGAGCATAGGAGGACCCATAGGTTTCTGTCAACCAGCACTAGAGCTGAATTTGAAATCAGACCGTTTATCACATGCTCGACTGAGGGGGTTGTTTACCTGCTCTAATGCCCCAATGATACATTATTTTGGAGGCCCATGGTAAAGATCCAACAAAAAAAATGTTTTTGGGGATCGACAAATATGTTCCACAGTGGAGGGGTGGCTCTCTAGTCTGTGGCATCTCCAGATTGGAGATGTCTTGGATATATAAAATTAAAAGCTACACCCCCTTTGGGTTGAATGTTGATATCGACGTTAATGTGTTCATTGATAATTCCTAATATCAACATCAACCATATTTGTTCATGGTCCCCTTTTTGTTCATGATCCCCCCCTTTTTTGGATCTTTCTGTCTGGTTTATGCCCTTTGTTTTTATCTGATATATTGTTGATGAAATTACCCCCTTATATGGTGTGTGTATTGTTATTATACACTTATGTTTGGTGTGAGTCTTCAATGGCGGATGGGGGATTCTATTCCATCCTTTCATTTACTATTTTTTATGTGGTATAGAATTTTTCCTATTTCCTATTTTTCCACATATTAATATATATAGAAAAAAAAATGTTATATCAATTTTTTATATCTTGTATAAAGGGGATATAATGCGTGATGCTTTATGTTATCATGCATCTATATTCAAATTGTGTAAGATTAATATTCCTTACACTTTCTGGATGCCTGGTGGTTATAATCTGGGCAGTGTAGTGGGTATTTATTTATTTACTGCACTTAGTTTTACACTTCCCCACCAGATGGTGCTGTGGAAGATTATCCCATTTTGATTATATATATTTTTTGACAGTTTAAGTCTGTCTTTTGTTTTTGTTACAATTTTTAGCCCTCCATAGAAGGGACATATTGCGTGATGTCTTATGCCATCATGCCTTTATATATTAATTATGCATAATTACTACCACTATACTTTACTGAATTTTCTAGAAGTACTTGGTATAAATTGTACATTACAATGGATGTTTATCTATTGCATTTCATCTTGCAATTCCCCACTAGATGGCGCTGTGTGAGGCATTCCATTGTGACTATTTATGACAGGTTAAGTCTCTTATTTTATATATTTTTTAAAGTTATTTTTTAGAACATTGCTCCTGTTGATAGGTATAGATTATTAACTCTTGTTTTTTTTTAAGTTTTTTGATCATATTTAATGATCCATACGCCGTGACAGCATCAAGTACGGAGGTTCCGGTATCCGCCATTGAGGGTTAATACCGAGGCGTGGTTACTTCCGTGTTTATAAATTTGCGATGAGTCAGTGCGTTGCCCGTTCCCCAGACGACATCAGTAGACGAAACGTGCATAGGGAGGTTGACGCGCTGACGTCATCGCGACCTGCTGTGAGCGGGTGAATGCAAGCCGGCCGGTGAACTTGCTGTTTTTTTATCCGATACGCCTGTTTATACTGCCATTGTGTAAGTGTAACTTTTTATTTTCTTTGATTACATTTATTTTATGGATTCACACTATGGGAGTTCTCGAGATTCTCTGTGCTAGAGCTGAGGAAAGGAGTCATCCAGTTTGATCCACCCCAGGAGTATATCCAGATTGATCCATCCTAATAACACAGCCTGATATTGGTCACTATTGAGTTGATGTGTGGAGTTCCCGCTGCTGATTCGACATCAGGATATCATAATCCTACAGGCTTCTCATAGCTTGCCTTCTGGTAAGCACAATATCCATGTGGTGGTGGATCACAGTGTTGGTGTCATTATTTCACACATGTCACCTATCTTCTATTGGATTTCACGGTATTATTTTATACAAGTCACCCATTTACTATTGGATTTTTGTATACGGACTTCACTGAACTTTATTGCTATATTATCAATTTTTTCCACTTGTATGCTTTATTAATAGTTAAGTACACAGCACAGCTTTTTTCTGTTATTCCTCCAAACAATCCACATAAATGTATTTGTTCACAAGCAGTTTTAGGACACCAGGCAGCTTAAGGCCCTTTCTCTCCTTGGCACTTTTTTTTCTGTGTGATGGTAAGATCTCTTTCCCAGCCATTGTAGGATGCCCTTTGTTCCTATAAGCTGAAGTGTCACCTTATGGAATTCTGTACCAAGCAGACATACAGCAGAGAGGAAATGAGCACTTGAGAACATAAAAAACACTAAGCGGTGCTGATGGAAGTTGCATAACTAATTAAACAGAGACAATAAACAGAGAAAACTATTTTTAGCCTTTGGATCTAGTATCAGGTAAATGCATTAGGCACAGTGTTAGTTTTAACACTGTACGTGCAAGTCTTAGCTATTGACAATAAGTAAGTATTTCACAATCACACACCGTGTGGACTGACAGTTCAGACAGCCAGGGACTGCGTGCGCAGGCTCCCCTGCTCTGTCGTGGGTTGGACTGGAGCCTGGAGGAGGGAATCGCATCACATTGAGGGGTGGAGTGCCACGCCCGCACTCAGCACCTCATTGGCTGGCATGGCACCTGTCCTGGGTACACAGTGCCAGACAGGGTGCATGGATTGTCAGGCGGCGGCGACTCGCTGCCAATCCGAATCATGCACAGCACACACAGCGCTGCCTAGATGGACTGCAATCAGCAATTAAGCACAGGGAGTCAGCATACACAGTGAGTGACACTCCGGATGCGCACAGAGTCAGCACAAACAGGAAACACTGAGGCAGCACTTTTGCGTTGGAGCCGCGCCAGCCACGGCTTTCGCCGGGCCCCCGACAAACTGACCCATCCGGGACAGCCTGCACCCTCCCAGCTAGCCTATGCAGCAGTGCACCCTAGGCGGCTGCCTAGTTTGCCTAGCAGGAACGCTGGCCCTGATCAGACACCAGGTACAGTCAGGAAGCAGAGGCAGGGAGAAGGATAAGGGCAACAAGATTACACCAGAGGCCGTGTGATCAGGAAGTAGAAGGAGAGGACAATGAAGAACATGTGATTAGGGAGGAGAGGATGTAGAAGGACATGTGGTTAGGGAGCAGGAGGAGAGACCCTTATCTGAGCACACAACCTGGGAGGCCGCAGGAAAAGGGGGGGGACGAGAGAGCGCCCCCCTCCTGAATCATTCCAGGCCATATGCCCTCAACATGCCAAAGCACCTTGTCCCAATGTTGATGGGAACAAGGGCCTCATCCCCACAACCCTTGCTTATTGGAATCTTTTTAACAGGATTTTTTTTCCAGGGACCATCGGCGATGTGATTGAAGATGAATGGACAATCGCAGGACACTTTTTTTTAAATAAAGGAATTGTCTAAAACAATGTACCCCTACCCATTCACATGGGGGGCGGGATCGGGGCCCCTTGTTAATGGGGGCTTCCAGATTCTGATAAGCTCCCGCCTGCAGACCCCCACAACCACCGGGCAAGGGTTGTGGGGATGAGGCCCTTGTCCCTATCAACATGGGGACAAGGTGCTTTGGGAGGGACCCCAAAGCACCCTCCCCATGTTGAGGGCATGTGTCCTGGTACAGTTCAGGAGGGGGATGCTCTCTCGTCCCCCCCTTTTCCTGCGGCATGCCAGTTTGCATGCTCGGATAAGGGTCTGGTATGGATTTTGGGAGGGGACCCCCACGCCATTTTTTTTTTACATTTTGGTGCAGGGTTCCCCTTAACCACTTCAATACACTATATTATATATACTACACTGCCTGAATATAGATTATACAATGAATAGCTAATCTACACTAAATGCAGAGTATATACTAGGCTGTGTATTTAGATATCTATCTATCTATATATATATATATATCAAATACACTGCCTACTGACTGAATATAGATTCTACACTGAATATCTAATCTACGCTAAACGCAGAGTATATATATAAGCCATCTTATGAGGCTGTTGATGAGGCTGTTCCCCATAAGGACCATGACCCCAGAGCAGAGGGTTTTTAATTACCGGCCCATGCCAGAAGAGTGGTTGAGAACGCCTTTGGCATAATGGCCAGCCGGTCCAGGCCTTTCCGTACAGCCATCAACATGGCCGAATACAAACTGAATTACATTGTGTTGAGCTGCTGTATTCTGCACAATTACCTTTGCGAGAATGCAGCCAGCTATCTCAGTTGCGACTGAGGCCAACTTTTCCCAAGAAAGTTCATCACTGACGGCGCTCGAAAGTGGCCGTCCTGGCTTGCCCCCCCAAAGCGCCTGCGAAGTCTGGCAAAACTATGTTGAGTACTTCGTGGGTAGAGGGGCAATTGATTTACAAGCAAATCTTGAAGCTGTATAATATTTTTTTTTTTTTAACTAAACTCATATTTCATTTGAATTACTGTTTGTGTTTCTTATCTGTCTCCTAGTTTCTGAAATTGCCTTTTTTTTGGGCCATTTTTTTCAATAGTGCAAGCGTAAATAATTTGATACATGAGGTGACAATCTCTTCTTCAGCTAACTATTATGTTGTGCTGTGGGTCTGCTACACACACACACAATGTTATTGTTGTTAATGTATGTAATGCATTAATGATAAAAATAATCATCCTTTTCATCTCCATGAATTAATTGCTTGGGGTCCCAAAAATGGCCTGATTTTGGCAAACTTTACAGCACAGTGTCACTGAGAGTGCACTTGTAGTGCAAATTGGATTTGCCTTTAGTAAATAACCACCATTGTCACTGTGACTATACCAACTTAAAAAAATAACCTGGTATTGAGCATTGAAAGAAGAAGTCACACATTGTTGAGTATAAAACATTTTACTCCAAGTACATTAACATGTGCGTTATAAACGGTTTTGGAACAAACCAATATCTTGGTGTATACCATGTATGTTTGACATAAATTTGCCTTTTTTTGGGCTAAACAGGCATGTTTAAAAACATAACATACACATCCTCAACTCAAAAACTTACAAAAATCAACTTTGCTAAAGTAAAGACATTAGTATGTCAAAACTGTGTTGATTTTGCCTTCATCAGATGGGATGATCTCACCCCTCTAAAAGCCACATTTTGAAGATGCACACAAATTGAGACTCAAAATTTGGATTGCCCTCATGATCCCTTGCCTAAAATGTGTGTATTTTCCCTACATCTATTTTTCTAAAGCCACAAAACACACAGTGTGTCAACATGTGCTATCTCCCATCATGGAATATCAATGTACATGTTTTGTGGGTGCAACCCCTTCCTCCAAACTAAAGTAGGTGAGAGGAAAGGGTTGCACCCCCGAAACACGTCCATTGATCGCCCATGATGGGAGCTAGCACATGTTGACACACTGGGGCTATTTTCAGAAAGGACAATCCACTTTGCCCTACAAGTGCACTTGCATTGCACTTGTAGTGCAACGTGGTTTTGCCTTTTTGAAATAAGCCTTAGTGTGTCAATATGTGCTAACTCCCATCATGGGGGATCAATGGACCTTTTTCGGGGGTGCAACCCCTTCCTCTCACCTACTTTAGTTTGGAGGAAGGGGTTGCACCCACAAAACGCATACATTGATATCCCATGATGGGATATAGCACATGTTGACACACTGTATGCATCTTCAAAATTTGGCTTTGCGATTCATTTACTAATGTAAAAACATGGACAACATAACGACAACTTGAAAAAAATGTTTTGGTTTAGATTTTGCCTAAAATATCGATGATTTTGCTCAGTCTTTTTTGAACATCATGAATGTTTTGTTTTATCTTTTCCTAATCATGATTGCACGCTATGACCTCACTGATGAGTATTTGTGTACTTGCACTGCTGAAGTGAGTTTTTTCTTCCACAACATCCAAATCACCTAAAAATAAAAAAAACACACCATGTATTATAAATATGCAGGCAACCATCTATTACCTGAAGCTGTAGTCTCAGACACTGACCTGTTGTCGACACAATTTCCACCACTTCACCCAGCACTTCCTGAACCTCTGCATCCACATGTTCATGGTGTGTGGTGAGTTCCCTTTCTTCATTTGGTATGGGGTTACTGGTGTCCTCAGATGTCCCTATTCTTTTCTCCCCTATGTAAATACAAAAAAGGTATACTTAGCAGACAGATATGTTAGGCTAGAAATAATAATATGAAACAAATTACAAGCTGAAGACATGATTTTTTCACTTTCAAAAGCTGGAATACTTACCTATTTTGTGCAAGTTTCACACATGGAGAGACCCCTAGTATCCACTGGAGCAGCTGCGTGGGACACCATAAAAAGGTTGTTATGGTGTCCACACTAGTGCTCCTGCATCCAGATGTGTAAACAGCTGCTGAGTGTCCTCTCATGACACTGAATAAAGTTGTCAATTCATTATAGTTTCAAACACATCTAGACAACAATGTAATAAACTTATTTTAATCCAAATAGGCATGAACCTCAAGCTTGGCACATGCACATGGACCAGCACAAAAGTAATAATAATAATAATAGGAACACACGACAAATGCTTACTTTTTGCAGCACTTTCCTGATCTTTCAATACTGATCTTGCTCCCTTAATTTCAGATCTGACCAGCGTTTCCTCAATTGCTCCTTGGATCGTCGTACCCCAAAATTCCTGTACAGACTTCTCACAACTTTAGCCATGATCTTGGCCTTTCTCACATTAGGATTTCTGTACGGCCTATGATTCCCATCATAGTCTGTCCTCTTCAAGATGTCCACCACCCCCACCATCTTTACAAAGGACATATTTTAGGCCTTATATCACCTCCTGGATCTGGAACTGCCTTGCTTCTGGCTTTTGTCGTTGCTGCTCTCAGCACGCACCTGCTGTGTCTCCATCATGTGCTCTCCCACTGCCCTGAAAGAGAAGAGGCGGGGGAATACACTAGAAAGAAGGACAGGGGCGAACTTTGACGCATGCACATCTGTGAGTGGAGGAAGGAGTTTTTTAGCGCCGATCGTTCAAACTAAGGTACATTTGTACCTTGGGGCACCAGTGGTTAGTGGCCTATACTGCTTATAGATTGAAGCCTATATTGGGACAAGATTATGAGAGTTTAGCCTGACATTAGGGTTTGTCTTGTGTTGTATCTTGCAGATAAAATGGTTCATAAATTTACAGCCCCTGATTTCCTGCCCAACTTTATTGACAAATACAGGGAGCTGCCATGTCTCTGGCAAGTCCAATGCAGGGACTACAGTCCCTGACAAAAGTCTTGTCGCTTCTCTATTTTATAGAAACTCCTGCTATTAACCTGACTTTTAATTAATCAATTGGTGTTAGAAATAGCTCATATGAAAAGCTAAAGCCCTCCCAAATGATGCTTAATGCACTGAAATAAATTAGTTTCACTGAAAAAAGACTTATCATTTAATCAAGACAGACAGGTCAAATTTTGGCAAGACAAAAGTTTTGTCGCCTATACAGAAATTGAACAACTTTACTGAAAATCCAAAAATATGTCAGCAAATTAAGTAGTGGTGCTGTGAGATCCAAATGTAATATCTTGTATGACTTCCATGAGCTTGAAGGACAGCATCCATGCGGTTTGGCAAGGATTCATACAATTTATTGATGAAGTCATCAGGAATTGCAACGAAAACAGTCTTGCATGCCTCCCAGAGTTTATTAATATTCTTTGGTTTCATCTTCCATGCTTCACCTTTCATCCTACACCACATATGCTCAATGATGTTCATGTCTGGTGACTGGGCTGGCCAATCCTGGAGCATCTTGATCTTCTTTGCCTTAAGGAACTTTGATGTGGAGATGGAAGTATGCGATGGAGCACCATCCTGCTGCAAAATGTGGCCTTTTTTATGGTTGGTAATATAAGAGGTAGCTAAGATTTCTTGGTATTTTAGACTATTGATGTTGCCTTCCACCCTGCAGATCCCTCGCACACCCCCATACTGGATGTAACCCCAGACCATGATTTTGCCTCCACCAAACTTCACTGTTTTCTGGGTAAATCTCGGCTCCATGCGGGTTTCAGTTGTTCCCCTGCAATATTTGCGGCGACTGTGGTGTAATTCAACAGAAGATTCATCTGAAAAATCCACCTTCTGCCACTTTTCCAGAGTCCATCCTTTTAGCAGGCTGTGGCCCTTGGCAAATGCCACACGGTTTTTCAATTGTCTTTTGTTTAGTGCTGGCTTATGGGCACTGATTTGACCATGAAGGCCATTTCGAGACAGAATCCAACAAACTGTTCTGGTTGACACAGGGACTTCAGGTGACCAGGTCTTGTGGAGCTCTGCTGCAGTGGAAAATGGGCTGGCCTTGGATTTTCGAGCCAACAAACGGTCCTCTCGAGCAGTTGTCTTATGGGGTCGGCCTGACCTGGCCTTGTCCAAAACGTCTCCAGTCTCTTCAAATCTTTTTTTTATCCTCTGAACTTGACGCTGAGACACATTGAAGGTGTCTGCCACATCAGCAGTGGATCTGGTCTTCAGCCTCTTGATAATCAACACTTTAGTCTCTGGGTGAATCTTAGACATGTTTGCAGAGGTCTAGTTGCAGTTGAGAAGGTCTAGTGTACTGGTGTTCTTTTAATACACACCTGAGACCTAATTGATCCATTATTAGTCACAGGTGAAGCTCATATAACAAGGCGACAACACTTATGTCTTGGCAAAAATTGACTCAATGGGCTTTTCCAAGCTGTGAATATTAGAATACTTTTTGTCAGTTTTGTTTTGCACTGAAACATTATTACAAAAGCTGTTGGGATTAAAATGACCCATTTCTTGTAACAAAATCTTGATTAGAAATATATTTTAGCGGCACTTCAGGTGAATTTGTACACAAGCGACAAGACTTTTGTCAGGGACTGTATTCTAACAAGCTAAAGAGGAAGGCAGTGCTGGAGAAACTGTTGGAATTAGTGAAGCCTGTGTATCCCACAGCAGACATCACCTATTTGAAGGCCAAAATTGGTAGCCTGAAGAACACATATAATAGGGAGCGCAAGAAGGTCCAGGATTCCCTGCGATCCGGAGCATCAGCAGATGACATATATGTCCCCAGGCTGTGGTACTACCACAGCCTGCATTTTTTGACCGACCAGAGGGAACCCAGGCCATCGCTCTCAACACTTTCAACATCAGCTGAGGCTCCTGAGGTCCAGCCTGAGCCTTCCACCCAGGAAGAAGATGTGGAGGAGCCCAGCTTGACCCAGGTATAGCATTGTTGAACATATTTCTTGTCAAAAATTGAATGATGTTAACTAGATGTTATTGATCACAAATTTCTGATTTAACAAAGTGGTTTCCATATCAATAGACAGTAGTAGCCAAAAATTATTGGGACACAAATGAAAAATGCAAGAAAGACTAGGAACCTGGAGGAGACCACGGCTGCTTTCCTAAGAACTGCTACTGTGGCAATTACCACGACTCCTGGTAGCCACGAGGCATTTGGATGCGTCACCGCCAGTAAATTAGAACACATGGAGGAGGCCCAATGCACTATATGCGAGGAGATAATTCTGCAGGCCATAAACAAGGGGACGAGGGGTGAACTCACACGTCAAACACACCTCTGTGAGTTGGACCATGCTCCTCCACCAACACCACAGCCACCCCACCCACCACAGCAGCATGGAAGGAAGTCTGGAAGGAAGTGTTGAGAGTGATGGCCTGGGTTTGGTTTGGTCTGGCAAAAAATGCAGGCTGTTGTAAGACCACAGCCTCGGGACATATATGTCATCTGCTGATGCAGATCTTTCGGAGTCCTGGATCGTATTGTGCTCCCTATTAAATGGACTACTCAGGTTACCAATTTTGACAGTCAAATAATTGATGTCTGCCCTGGGGTATAAAGGCTTCACCAATTCCAACTGTTACTCCATTGTTGCCTTCCTCTTTATTTTGTTATGACCTCGTGCTCTCTATTAAATGAAAAAATATTGTTGTATCTTTGAGGTTAAAAAATACAAGATCATAATGGTGTTGTGGTAACTTGACACACAAAAGGAAAAAAATATTATTCTGGCGATCACTAGAAAAAAACATAACAAAAAAATATTATTCTGGAGAACATTAGAAAAAAAACACAAACAAAAAAAATATTATGGAGATCACTAAAAGAAGAGAATGCGCTGCATTGAGAGATTTCATAATTTGCCACGTTACGAATGTGATATCTCCATTACGAACGCTAGTTTACAAGACCGAGCGCTTCCAGCTCGTACTTGATTCCAAGCATGCATGCACTTTTGTGCGACGGACTTGTGTACACACGCAAAAGCAAAATTTGAGAACCTACTAGCCAACATTTGTTGGCGGAAAGTCTGTCTGATGGAGCATACACATGGTCAGATATAACGCCAACAAGCTCACATCCAACATTTCCCTTTGGGAAGTCAGATCGTGTGTACACGGCATTAGAGTGGTAAGGATGTTGAACACCCTTCCACAATCACTGGTGTCAGAGGGAAGTGTCAACAATTAAAAAAAAAAACTCTTAAATGGTCAACTTCGTGAACGCAATATAAAGGGATATGGGAAATAGTATTGACATAGACACACACACACACGTTGAACTAGGTGGACTGGTGTCTTTATGCAACCTTACAAACTATGAAGGTTCCAATCAACAAGTTACTTACTTCTTTCCCATTTCCACTTAGAGTATAAGTGTACTTTAACAATCTATACTCTTTTTTCCTAAAGATACATTTTTTATTGTTTTTGCATAAACATAAGTACAAAGGTATAAAATTACCAAGTGTACAGAGAAAAAAAACAGAAGATAGATGATAGGGAGGATTGGAAGATATTTAAGTGCTCTAAGTGCTCTCACCAATAGGTGGTTATTAAAATGGTAAAATGGTACCTAATTCTTTAAATAGTAAATTTTGAACCATAGAACAAAAGGGGAGTTTTGTCATTTAGACCACTTCCTCAGGAGATCAGAAATGGGAGGACAGCAATCCTACAAAAAAAAGAAATATTTATATATACGTGTGTAATGAATGAAATCTATTTGGAAAAATACACCCGCCCCTGATTGCTTTCCCCGGATATTAGATGCACCACAGATGGAATGCCCAGTGAGGGGGAGGTCAAGGGGTTCCCCCAGGGTGAGTGTGGGAGCAGACAGAGAAGCCACATGTAGGTAAAATAGCAGTGTTAGTAAAAATGTCATATCTAGTAATTTGATGATACAAAGCATTTCTAGTGTAACATTGTAATGTTAAGGGGACAGTTAATCTCTACATACAAGATAATGGTGGTAATAGCTATAAATAGGATAATCCATCCATTATAGTGGCTGCTAATTTGAAGTCCCAGACACAAGACCAAAACCTAAAGTGGATCGAGTATATCCAGAGTATTGAGGTCACTGTAATATCTATAAACAGCAATAAAGTACTATAAGTAAGGATAATATATTAACAGATATTCTAAATGACCATAGTTTGAAGAGGTATACATACCAAAATGACATAAAAAAAATTTGATAATAAGCCTAAGCCACTGTGTAAGAGAATTTATTGAATAACTATGATTTTCTTAGCATAGAAAGAAAGGGAAGTGAAAAAGGAGTTTTGCACAGTTAGGTAAATCATCATCATTCAGATACCTGAGAAAATGCTAGGAAGGGTTACATATACTGTATTAGATAGTTGGAGCACAGAACCAGTAAAATCTGTAACTGCAGATAAAAAGGTACATATAACCGGACAGTCCCAGTGTCCCAGACCATATGGTAAAACGTGCCTTTGACATTTAGTGCAAGAGGGATATGGTAGTTTACCCATTCTAAATTAGAACAGAAGGAGTATACAGCAGTATATACAAATCAAAAACTTGACTTAGATTACTTTATCTCTCGAGGATGTTTATGCTGACATTCTGTTTTTTTTACCATCAGAAAATACAGTCTGTTGTGATCATACCCTGAAGAAGGAATTTATTATATTCTGAAACATGTTAGGATCTTCCACATAATTGTTTGCGGTTTGGCCTCCCACCTAGAAATCAACGTGTGTTCAAGAGCACAGTTCTGTATTGTATACATACCGTACTATGACTACCAGCTCTTGTTTTTATTCAAATAATTAGATGTAAACATGAATACCACAGATATTTTATATTTAATACAATTTTGTATTTTTATTCTACACTTTCACTTCTTTATCTGGCTTCGACCACTGCCTTCAAAGTCCCAGGGGCATTCTCTTGTTTTTCTTTCCATATTTTGGGATGTGGCATTAGGTCTCCAGTATCTTGACAAATAGTTGGCTTCACAATATATACTTTATTTCTGGAGGATAGACATGTGCAATTCCTTTCGTTTTTTTTCGTTTTTCGTTTTTTTTCGTTATTTTCGTTCGTTCGTTTCGTACGAATGAACGAATCATTCGTATCGTACGAATCCGAATAACGAATCGTAACGAATCGTTCGAATCGTACGAATCCGATTAACGAATCATTCGAATCTAACGAATCCGAAAAACAACGAAAATCCGAAAAAAACAAATTAGAAACAACGAATGTACTAATGAAGAAAATCCGAAAAACGAAAACGAACGAAAAAATTCGTACATTCGTAACTTTTTTTTTTGTTGAATTGGTAATTTTCCGTGTCCCATACAATGGTGCTGCTAAACGTGCTTCGAATGGATTGAACAAAAAAATTCGTACATTCGTAACTTTTTTTTCGATTTGTAATTTTTTTTTTTTTGATTCGTAACTTTTCGATTCGTAACTTTTTTTTTTTTTTTTCGATTAGTAATTTTCCGTTTTTTTTTCGATTCGTAACTTTTTTTTCGATTCGTAACTTTTTTTTGTCGATTCGTAACTTTTTTTTTCGATTCGTAAATTATTAAAATGTAATAATAGCATACACATTACATAAAATTATGAATAATGCTCCGATTACGAATCTACGAATGTTAAGAATGTACGAATAAATACGAATGCGTCCGAAAATTAAACAAAATAACGAAAAAATAACTCTTACGAATGTACGAATCGTTACGAATACGAACACTGACGACTTACGAATGTACGAATCCGAACACTGACGACTTACGAATGTACGAACCGTTACGAATCAACGGAAACGAAAAAAACGAAATGAAAAAAAACGATTTTTTTTCGGAAACGAAAAAAACGAAACGAAAAAAAAAAAAAATTTTTTTGTTGTGCACATGTCTACTGGAGGATAGGACATCAGAAACCTGAGAAGACTGAATTTCCTGCTAGGCAATCTGTTATGTTTAAAGCGTAACACCCCTTTTGTGGTGAAAAAAAATATCAAATATAGAAAAAATATTATAGCATATACAATTGCGACACAAGTCACATTGTAATTGAATGTTATTAATAATGACCTTTCCTTTTTAATCTGCAGCCACTGTAATTTTCTGAAAATGCAATGCAACATGGCTACCTGGAGATATTCTGTACACAGAATGTGTACAGGACGCTTCCCATTAAAATAATTTCCTGTTTGGGTGATTGGCTCACTAATTTTCCCAGAAGTCTGCACTAAGATGCAAGTCAGATTTCAGGCATCCCTGCAACACAAATGTCATTTTTGGTGCAATACTCCCAATAGGAACACATCTAAAAGGGATGCAGGTCCAGTAGCTTTCCTCATTAGTGCCCTAAAGCTGCTGCAGTTGATTAATAATTATGAAACCACTCCCATTAGATTCACTTTCCCACATGGGCACAGAGAAACACACAGGGATGTCTTCAGAATGACAAAAGGTAGAAATCTGCAACAAAGTTTGTTAAAATCCCTGCATGTACAGTGGTGTGAAAAAGTGTTTGCCCCCTTCCTCATTTCCTGTTCCTTTGCATGTTTGTCACACTTAAGTGTTTCGGAACATCAAACCAATTTAAACAATAGTCAAGGACAACACAAGTAAACACAAAATGCAATTTGTAAATGAAGGTGTTTATTATTAAAGGTGAAAAAAAATCCAAACCATCATGGCCCTGTGTGAAAAAGTGATTGCCCCCCTTGTTAAAACATACAATAACTGTGGTTGTCCACACCTGAGTTCAATTTCTCTAGCCACACCCAGGCCTGATTATTGCCACACCTGTTCACAATCAAGGCATCACTTAAATAGGAGCTGCTTGACACAGTAAGGTCCACCAGAAGATCCTTAAAAGCTACACATCATGCCGAGACCCAAAGAAATTCAGGAACAATTGAGAAAGAAAGTAATTGAGATCTATCAGTCTGGAAAGGGTTATAAAGCCATTTCCAAAGCTTTGGGAATCCAGCGAACCACAGTGAGAGCCATTATCCACAAATGGCGAAGACATGGAACAGTGGTGAACCTTCCCAGGAGTGGCCGGCCGCCCAAAATTACCCCAAGAGCGCAGCGACGACTCATCCAAGAGGTCACAAAAGACCCCACAACAACGTCCAAGGAACTGCAGGCCTCACTTGCCTCAGTTAAGGTCAGCGTTCATGCCTCCATCATCAGGAAAAGACTGGGCAAAAATGGCCTGCATGGCAGAGTTCCAAGGAGAAAACCACTGCTGAGCAAAAAGAACATCAAAGCTCGTCTCAATTTCTCCACAACACATCTTGATGATCCCCAAGACTTTTGGGACAACATTCTGTGGACCGATGAGACAAAAGTGGAACTCTTTGGAAGGTGTGTGTCCAAGTATATCTGGCGTAGAAAGAACACTGCATTTCAGAAAAAGAACATTATACCAACAGTAAAATATGGTGGTGGTAGTGTGATGGTCTGGGGCTGTTTTGCTGCTTCAGGACCTGGAAGACTTGCCGTGATAAAAGGAACTATGAATTCTGCTGTCTACCAAGAGATCCTGAAGGAGAATGTCCGACCATCTGTTCGTGTACTCAAGCTGAAACGAACTTGGGTTCTGCAGCAGGACAATGATCCTAAACACACCATCAAGTCCACCACCGAATGGCTGAAGAAAAGCAAAATGAAGACTTTGGAGTGTCCTAGCCAAAGTCCTGACCTGAATCCTATTGAGATGTTGTGGTATGACCTTAAAAAGGCCGTTCATGCTCGAAAACCCTCTAATGTAACTGAATTAGGACAATTCTGCAAAGATGAGTGGGCCAAAATTCCTCCAGGACGCTGTAAAAGCCTCATTGCACGTTATCGCAAACGCTTGGTTGCAGTTGTGCTGCTAAGGGTGGCCCAACCAGTATTAGGTTTAGGGGGCAATCACTTTTTCACACAGGGCCATGATGGTTTGGATTTTTTTTCACCTTTAATAATAAACACCTTCATTTACAAATTGCATTTTGTGTTTACTTGTGTTGTCCTTGACTATTGTTTAAATTGGTTTGATGTTCCGAAACACTTAAGTGTGACAAACATGCAAAGGAACAGGAAATGAGGAAGGGGGCAAACACTTTTTCACACCACTGTACATGGATCTCTTACTCTTTAATGATAGTTACTCTTACTCTCTTACTCTTTAATGATAGTATTTTAATACAAGGGTGTTAATTCTGATGTTAATTCTGGTAGTATTATAGGATTTTTTTGTTTTGTTTAGTTTTGTTTTGTGATTGTATTATATGTTACAAATGCAAAAACCAACAAAGTCAGCCTTGTACCCCAATCCGAGAGTTATGATTTATAGCCTGTGATACCTGTCTGAAGCTGCATTTGATACCAGTCTGAAGTTGCATCTGATACCTGCATCTGGGTCTGCCTGTGTTTTGCTTCCCTGTTTTGGGACCGCTCTATCTGACCTGACTGATATACTCAGGGGTCCATCTGTGGAGGAGAGGGGCCATTACTATCGAAGGTGGAGGGTGTCACTCAAGTCACCATTTTCTGATGTTCTTATCACTTATATCACTGGATAAAGTTTTATTGCACTCCTGCTGGATTCACCGATTTTTTTTGTTTTTGTTTTTGAAATTTTCAAATGAATGGACGGACTATTGTCTTTGTTTACATTTTTTCTAATTATATTTTTTTGATCACATTTCTTTGATTACAGTTGTTTGTATTCAGTATATTTGATTTATTATTCTTATTTATACATTTTTTGCACTGTACTGCTTTTTTACAATATTCACTTTAGGGATTTGATATTTTGACCCTCAGTATTTCAGCAGCATTATTTTAGGGTGTGTTATTATTTTAGCGCTGGTTGAACTGTGTTTTCATATAGTATGAACACTCAATCTGTCTCCTCTCCCCTGAGAGAACTGGGATCTGTGTGTTTACTAGACATGTGCACACTGAAATATTTAGTTTCGGAATTTCGTTTTCGTACGAAAATAAATTTATTTGGTTACTCCCGAAATTCGTTTTTATTTATTTTGTTTTGCTAAAAAATGCATTCGTCCGAAAATCCGAAATAATTAAGCTTGAATCTGTCATCGAATGCTTATGGTGTCTGTCCAATGTTCTAAGAAGATTCGACGTAGCAGCTAAACTGTATGACGCCGCAATCATGCATTTCCGGTTGAATGTTCCGCCTACAAGCTATAGTAGAATTCTAATATTGTATGACACTAGTAATAATTATATTTATTAATTATTATTACTAGTCAACCAACATTAGAATTCTTCTATAGCCTATGGGCAGAGCATTTGACCATGAATGTCTGCTCGCGCCGACTGCTTCGTCAAATCTTTATGTCCAATTTTTTCTCTCTATGTCGAATAATCTTGGACTAATAGAGTTAGGTTAGGCACATTCAACCTTTTTTGCTATTATCTCTATAATGTTGAATCTTTTCTCTCTATGTCAAAGCTTTTCTCTCTATGTAGAATAATCTTGGACTAATATAGCTAAGGTTAGGCACATTCGACCACAGGTTCGATGGACACAGATCACTATTGTCAGCGCCATGTTGAATCTCCTATCTATATCAAACTGTTGTCACAATGAAAACTATAATAAAGCATTTGTTTATGTTAGATCGTTCGGTTTTCGGATTCTGCACGTTCGTAATTGTTTGTTAAAATGATAATGAAAATACCCGAACATTTGGACAATAACGTATTCGGGCAAAAATGAATGCACATGTCTACTGTTTGCACACACAGACCCTGGTTCTCATTCTGTCACAAGCGATCGCCGGTGTCCGGCGGTCATCGCGCCCGCCGGGCACTTGCAATGTCCCAGGCGAGCCACGGGCATGCGTGTGCAACCCTGAGTTGCCAAAAGGCAAAGTGGCGTAAGGTAACATTGTTTTGCCCAGGGGAGCCAACCTGCTGCAGTACAACTGCGGCGGCTGGTCGGGAAGGGGTTAAACACTGCTATGTTAATGCTATTGACAGATAGTATCATATGTGTCATTTTTTACTTTGCCCATAGTTACACATTAAGTTATACAGACACTCATTAAAATAGCCTTCAGCATGCAAGGAGAAAAAACTATTTCTAAACATCCATTCTAAACAGTAGAATAATCAAAGTCTTTAAAAACACTCCCATGGGACTGTACAACCCCACAAACAACCACCCTCATTCAACCCACCCCATAACCGTCTGACCAATTATGATAGTAAAATAAAAAACAAGAAAACTGAAGTGTGGAAAATTACGGCAAAGCCCTTTTATTTGGGTTTTAGAACAGAATATGAATAACCTTGAACTTTTAATTTTACTTGATCATTAACACTGAAGACACAGACCAATACCACCGTTAAAACTTTCATCAAATCACCTGCTCAGTCTTTCAGGACTCGAGCAGCCAAAAAGTTATGACCTGGCACCCCCCAACGCCACGGCCAACTCGATCATGAACTGGAGACCAGCATTAAAAATATGACAGATGCCCCAAACTATTCCGCTACTGGATGGAGGTGGTGGAAATAATTGTCCAGGTCTTCGATGTGTCTATAGACATGGAGCCTAGGGTGTGTGTACTCGGGTGGCTAGACAGAAAGGGTAGGCCAAAAGACAGTAAGCTGGCAATCCTGAGATGTCTCTTTCAAGCCAGGAAACGTATTGCTCAGAACTGGCAGTCCTCCACCCCTCCATCCAGTTGGGGAATGGGAACAGTGTGGTGATCCTCAAGGAAAGAACACTATATATTAGGCAGGGATGTGTCAATAAATTTGATAAAATCTGGAAAAAGTGGTGTGAGAAAAAGGAAAACGGATGTACCAATGCATAAAAGAGGTAGGGTTCGAGAAAGAGATGAGGGGAATTAACTGTGAGCCTGGGTTCAGACTAGTGCGTTGCATTTTCAGGGCCCTGCCTGACTGCGCAGTGAAACGCCGGCTGTTCTGCGGATTGTACGCGTTTTCGGTGCGAAGCCGCAGCAAATTCATTAGTAACCCTTCCTGCCTAATTTGAGTTGCTAATTTTGTGCTGACCAAGCTTTTTGGCTGATTGTGCGGCTGCTTATAAAACCTGGGAGCTCAGTCTCCACTTTCTGGTTGTCCAGCAGTCTGTACCTGTGTTGTGTGTGTTTCGTTGCAAGATGTGTGCTGCTCTGCCAATGATCATGCCAACTGTTGTTGCTGCCACAGCAGCAATCTTGCTGGAAGAAGATTCATCCCATCATTGCAAATCGAGAAGAAAGAGGCCAGTTCATGATATTGTATGGGCACCTCCGTGGGCATGAAGGCAAATTTTTCAATTTCACCCGCATGTCAATTAGTAGGTGAGTACTGTGTAGATGTAGATAACCCTAATAAATGGGTTATCTCAACCCCGCGCTTGGAGGAGAGAAACTGTACAATCAGAAAATTAAATATAGGATGTTGTAATATTGCGGTGGTGATAGAGCGCTACACGAGCACTAATTTATCACCCCTATTCAATTAAATGTCGTTTAACTACATAAAGCTGCTCCCTTTAAAATCCGTAGATTTGATGAATGATGAGGTTTTGGTATTTGGGGCGCTAAAGATCTATAACAATCTAAAGATAGTTGTAAATAATATGAAATATAAAATATAACTCTCAGATGAGGTGTAGGTGCCTCTAATTATGGTGTAAAAATCCCTGGTGCGAAGCTCATGTACAAGATTAATGTGAACCTCCTATTACATCATATAATTTGATGGTGAGTAATAACAAACTTGATATAATAATAAGTAAATAAGAGAAAAACAATTTCTATAATAATGTCGGATAATCAACCGAATATTGTGACATTCAACATGTCCAATATAAAAATACTAACACCAATAATGACCTTTAGGTCGTGACCAAGTGCTATTATATGTGTTTACACAATCTACAAAAAAGAAGAAACAATATTTTGGTGCTCCCACAGAGAAAATATTGATCACTGAATATATATATAATTGAAAAAACACAAAAAAAAAAAAAAAAAAAAAAAAAAAAAACAGTGTACCACAGCAGTGGTAAATAAGAGTCACACCAAATGATAAAACCACTTGTCCTTAACAATATAACAAACAAAGCCAAATGGCCACTCACGCTGCCGGGCGGGCACCGGAGAATGTGAGTGGCCATTTGGCTTTGTTTGTTATATTGTTTTTAAAAATAAAAAGCAAAATTACACTATGAAGTGTCTTTTTAACTCCACATATACACCCATCCATGACCTGATCTGAGCAAATCTGAGAGGAGGAGGAGGAGGTGTCTCAAAGTTTTTTCCTTTGGTGTATCCAAACAGGCTATGCCCTGTAACAAGCGCATGTGATTGTTTTTTAGTTAAAACAATCAACACCTTTTGGTAAGCGGCCAGCTTTACTATTGCTATCACCTGGGTGAAAGAAGAGTTTATCTATGCGGTGAAGGGATTCACAGTTACTAAGAAAAAGTGCAATTCAACACTCAACTGATGCTAATTATTCTATGAACTTTCGATTTAAAATATTTTTTTTGTTTTTATGGTGACTTTTTTCCTTTGTTTATTTCCATATTTTTTTAGAGACACTATTTTTTACCACTATTTATATACATGTCCAGTCTATTGGTGGGCTTTGGATCTGGTCTCTATTAAGGACAAGTGGTTTTATCATTTGGTGTGACTCTTATTTACCACTGCTGTGGCACACTGTTTTTTTTTTTTTTATTTTTTTTTTTTTGTGTTTTTTCAATTATATATATATTCAGTGATCAATATTTTCTCTGTGGGAGCACCAAAATATTGTTTCTTCTTTTTTGTAGATTGTGTAAACACATTTAATAGCACTTGGTCACGACCTAAAGGTCATTATTGGTGTTAGTATTTTTATATTGGACATGTTGAATGTCACAATATTCGGTTGATTATCCGACATTATTATAGAAATTGTTTTTCTCTTATTTTCTTATTATTATATCAAGTTTGTTATTACTCACCATCAAATTATATGATGTAATAGGAGGTTCACATTAATCTTGTACATGAGCTTCGCACCAGGGATTTTTACACCATAATTAGAGGCACCTACACCTCATCTGAGAGTTATATTTTATATTTCATATTATTTACAACTATCTTTAGATTGTTATAGATCTTTAGCGCCCCAAATACCAAAACCTCATCAGTAGGTGAGTACTGTTTCTGCCAAACCATACTTAATTTGTAGCCCTAGATGTATAGTGTTTTATATATTTGCAAGACCCAAGTCCATCCAGTCTAACCTATGTGTGATTATGTTATGTTAAGATTATTGTAACTAATAAGCCTTGTCCCCCCCTCCCCAAAATACCAACTGTACATTATTTCAGCATGCAACCTTAAGGGCACTAAATTATCCTCACCTTGCACCCCCCTCCTGGTGTAAGCCAGGTCCTATTTTTTTTTTTGGATGTTTTACCCCCCAAATACCTTGGCCCAAAATTGCTAGTTGCTTTGTGGGTGGTGGTGCTGCCACGCGGCTTTGTTTAGCATTTTTGGCTCAGACAATTGTTACTGTTAATTTAAAAGGCCAGTGGGCTTTTTTTTTGGTTCCTGTCACTTATTTAGCCATAATTAGATTGGAACTAAGGATGCCTGCCTTGTTACCCTAAATAATGTCCTTAACCACTTACCTTACTTTTTTTTTTACAGTATGCACCAATGTTTTTCCCACATGTATTTATGATGTTTTTTTTTTAACTCAGTTTTGACGAATTGCTTGGCTTAATCTCCCCTCGCTTGCAGCGTCAGAACACGAGCTTCAGAAAAAGTATCCAGCCTGCTGAAAGATTATTGATCGCATTAAGGTAATTATCATCACTCATGTCATTTGTTATGCGTTATATTGACCATGTTTTTGTTGTTTTTTATGTTTTTTAACCTGGGTATTTGTTAAAACATGACCGCACAAAAAATGTAGGAATAATTATTTATTCACTTATCATAAAATATGATAAAAATATAAACTTTACCCATGTATAAAACATAAATTAACTCTGCAATAACTTAAAATCAAAAAACTTGCCTGTCAAGTAGGCCTCTTCCCTGTTCTATCAAAATGTGTCATGTTGGTCCTTAACCATGAACAGACCTCATCACAGATTTTGATATGTTTTTTGGAAAGGGGCGTCATAGGAGTATTCAGTAGCAGAAGCTGGGTCATCACTGGCAGTGTGGTGAGCAGGCCTAGCCTCCCCATGTTGACTTTGCCCATACATACCCTGAGTTTGGGGGGGGGGGGCCTAATTGAAGGAAGTGGGGATGGGATGGGATAGGGAAGGTTACTGGGTGGCCCATCATATCTGGAGATTGGCCTGTCATAACTTGAGGGATATGATGGTGGATTATAGGGGTAAGGATGGTGTTGCTGCTCAGGGTAGTGCGGGTATCTTGGGTAGTGATGGGGAGGTCTTGGTTGGGGCACATTTGGGTATTTAAATGCAGCTTCCTCCTGTGGCTGGGAGAAGGAGTGCAGCATTTTTTCTATAGTTTTGCGCATTTCATAGTACCGCTCTGGGGGTATCTTTTTAATAAGGGGTACAAAACTGAGCGCCAGGATTGTATCGGGACATAAAAATGCATCCACCTTTCCGGTCATGTTTTTTAACATGTCTAATAAGCGCTCACTTAGGTCTGGTTGGGATATTTCTGGGCGCCTCCGTGGCACTCTGCCAGGCTGATCAATTTGTGCAGGAGCAGAGGATGGTCCAGGAACAGCCTCCTCTGCCCCTGAACATTCGTCTTCTGGCTGAGTTTCCCAGAGACTGGAAGAGGTTTGGATTAGTGCTAAATCCTCTGTGTCTTCTGGAATATCAATGGGTGCTTCCTCCTCTGTTTGTTGTTCTTGTTCTTCCTCCAAAACATCTTGCTCCTCCCAACTAGATTCTGTCCTGTTTTTTACAGTAAAAATTTTAAAAATTATCTCGGCATATTGATGATTACCAGATTGTGCGTTACATAGATGATGTAAATGAAAACGTACTCCCTCATCTCCACTATGGGTTGTAGAAAATCCAAGTCCCTGGCATACATATAGGGTACCCTAGGCGCTGCCCCCGAGCCACTCCGTTTTTCTCTGAGGTGCCTCATGTATTTTCTGTAAGCATCACGCATGCTACTTGCGTACAGGGGGGAACCAAATGCGCAAACCACCAAGGAAAGATCAATATAAAGAAACAATATAACAACTAAATATAAATAGCTGCCGCAGCCACCATTAAAGTGTTCACACACCAAAAATAGATGAAAAAATATAAGAAATGTGGCGCTGGCCAATTACAGACACTGTCAAATGTAATAAATACCAATAAGATTAGATTATGTAGATAAAACAATATTAAAATTAGTGATATACTTATATATAGAATTAATGAGTAAAAATATAACCAATATATGGCGCTTGAACAATGGATTAAAAGATATAAAGAAAAAATCTTAAATGAGAATAAATTTATAGAATTACTATAAAAAATGTGGCGCTTTAATCCAGACCCAGAAACCAATCCTAAGGGGGAGGGAAACTCCAAAGAATGGTTCCACAGAAGCGTCTGCTAGTTACTGTCAAAATTCCAACATGTATAGCAACAACGTACCAAACCGTGCTATATTAATGCATATGAGATAGATCAGACTGATCAATCCAAAGTGAGGCGTGCAACAATAAATAAAAAAATTAATCCATAAATAATGAATAGATATCAATAAATAAATAATAAAGCGTATAAATAAATACACCCAACCAATGCGTAAATCAATAAATGAGTAACGTGAATAGTACGTAAATATATACGTACTAAATTGTGTGCAAAATGCGAATTAGTGAAAGAAGATATTCAATTAGTGCAAGAAATAGCAAAAAACATGCAATCAAATAATGTGAAAAAATCAATCATAAAAAATGTGTGTGAAAGTCCAAATAACTGTGTAAATAAATAGACATCCAGTGCACTCTAAATTGCTGTGCTAAAATAAAGTGTCCAGTGCAATCCAAATTGCCAATATCGATTTAGTTCCCATACACGATGCAATCGATATCTCCTGTGCAGTGGCTCTTCCTATTCAGAATATATCCTTTATATGGTGGTAGTGACCTTTTCCATGCAAGAAAGTGCCGATCCAAATTAGTTTCCCCCAGCCTCTTACCTTAAGGCAAGAGGGTAACAGCCTTTCAATAACAGGGAAGACAGATCACCTCCGTTGGACTTCTCCAGATGGGTATCCTCACTACCCTCTTACACTCTCTCCATAGATCCCGTGGATATGGGAACAGAAAGAGGGAGACATTCCATTGTGTAGAAGTAAAAACCGGATTTTATTAAAATAAAAGAACTTACAGTTGATGCATAAAATTACAAGCGGCAGTAGTTACAGAGCGCGACCCCGGCCGAGATCCTCTGAATAGGAAGAGCCACTGCACAGGAGATATCGATTGCATCGTGTATGGGAACTAAATCGATATTGGCAATTTGGATTGCACTGGACACTTTATTTTAGCACAGCAATTTAGAGTGCACTGGATGTCTATTTATTTACACAGTTATTTGGACTTTCACACACATTTTTTATGATTGATTTTTTCACATTATTTGATTGCATGTTTTTTGCTATTTCTTGCACTAATTGAATATCTTCTTTCACTAATTCGCATTTTGCACACAATTTAGTACGTATATATTTACGTACTATTCACGTTACTCATTTATTGATTTACGCATTGGTTGGGTGTATTTATTTATACGCTTTATTATTTATTTATTGATATCTATTCATTATTTATGGATTTATTTATTTATTTATTGTTGCACCGCCTCACTTTGGATTGATCAGTCTGATCTATCTCATATGCATTAATATAGCACGGTCTGAGGGGGCGTGACCGGACATGAGATGTGGTGCGGTGTGAGAATGTGAAGGTGAGAGCGTGTATGTGCTCATCTCCACCCTCTGTCCTATGATAACGCCGAGACCCGTGACTGCCTCCTCGTAGCGGCATACTGTATCCAGGCCGGAGATCCCCGAGCTAGCCGGAGGTATCCAGCACAGTTAAGCGGCATACCCAGTGCAGAACCGCAGCGTGGCCAGACGGAAACAGCCGAAGCGGGCCGAAGGTGACGTCACACGCTATCTCCTGCCTCGCCGCCAGTGAGAGAGAGCGGCGGGACATTCGAATCTACACGCCGGTTCTTGGAGCTGAACACACCGCGGAAGGGGGAAGAAAGGACACCGGAGGAGGGGGGACCCCTAAGGAGACTTTCAGCCTTCCTAAGAGAGGTGAGAAGACACTGCATACCCCCCCCCCCCTTTCATTGTAATTAGTGGATCGGTGCTTTCTTCTGTCTGCTTCTCTGCTGCAAAGAAAGAAAGGAGAAAAGAAGGAAAAGGGAAAAAGCAACATACAAACTGTGATTGTGTGTGATTGTGTGATTTGCACATTTGCCCAGCTTTTGTTCTTGCATCGCTTCACTTGAGGACTGTTAGAGATACAGGATAAGAGGTGCTGTGTATGTTATCTGGCTCCTGTAAGACAGAACCCTGAGGACTGGTTTTTCTTTTTTTTTTCCCTTCCCATTTTTTTTTTTTTTTTTTTCTTCCCCGTGGCTGCGCTGTGCTTGGGTATTGGCGTCCTCCCAAACTCCTTCTTAACCGCAAACGCTGGCTGAGGACTGATACCCATAAAATATAAACTGCTTGAAAAACATTGTGATGTGCATATCTGCCTCTTAACATGCTCTGCTGCAATTAAGGACTGCAAATAGTAACGTTGTGTTGTGCATATATACGTGAATACACGTGAATATATACGTACTCTTCTGTACTCGTACCCTCCTTTAATTTTAACCACCCTGGCCCGGTCGTAGGCTGTGATTTACATATAGGATTGTCCACCTTGTCCTGCTATTTGGCTTCCCCCCCTTTTTTTTTTTTTTTTAGGGCTACCAGAGGACTGCTTTTTATAAAGTTTATCCTAAAGCCGGTATTTGACTGGGTCGGACCCCAGAGGGGGCCAGGGGGGGCAACATGTCAGCAAGGAGGAGAGGGGAAGAGCAGGCCAACCTGGAGAGTGTCGGGACACAATCACTAAGATCAGCTAAGGATAAGGAAAAAGGGTCCCAGCCCACATTAACAAATGGGGCATCAGCAGTCGCAGCAAAGCTGGAAAAGTATGCTCATACCCCAGTCCATAGTCCAACTAATGGGGGACAACAAATTCAGGCGAAAGTGTCAAATGACAGAAAGAGCCAAGGGCAAATAAACAACCAGACAGCCGTTGCGGGGGCCGTTATAGGTGGAGCAAAGAACACAACCAATAAAAATGTAGGAGCCCCTGGAAAATCAGACTTGGCTTCAGCTCAGGCACCAACGGCTGAAGGAGAGCCGACACTAAAGGACGTATTGGCGGCAGTTAACACATGTAAACAGTCCCTAGGGGAGCTATGTGACCAAATGAAAAATATTAAAGAGGAACTGTCCCTGATGCGCCATGAGTTGGAAAGGACGGCTGACAGAATAACAGCAGCAGAAGGGAGAATCAGCCAAATAGAGGATGACATGTACCCAATAAGTCAAGAGGTTAAAACCTTAAAAGAACAATCAGACAAGTTCGCAGGAAAACTGGACGAAATGGAGAACAGACTCCGAAGGGACAATGTGAGGCTGGTAGGCCTCCCGGAAAAAAGTGAAGGACCGGATCCAATTGTATTCATGGAAAAGTGGCTTATTGAAATGTTTGGAAGAGAGACTTTCTCACAACAGTTCTCAGTTGAAAGGGTGCATAGGGTCCCGTTTAGACCCCCACCCCAGGGAGGGCATCCTAGATCTATACTAATGAAATTTTTGAACTTTAAGGACAAAGTTATGCTCCTCCGTAGGGCCAGAGAGATGGGGAGTATTTTCTACAAGGGAGCCAAAATTTCACTGTACCCTGATTTTTCACCTGACTTGCAGAAGCGCAGAGCAGATTTTATAGAAATCAAACGCAAACTGCAGAAATTTGATGTTACTTATGCTTTACTGTACCCAGCTAGGCTACGTGTGGTAGCAATGGGAGAGACTCTTTTTTTTGATTCTCCAGCAAATGTGGCTACATGGCTGGAAGACCGGAAAGATGAATTACTGATTAAAACGAGGGGATGATGGGTCTAGAGATAGAGAAACAAATATAGAGGGATGAGAGGGGAGGTGGTTCAGGGGAAGATATATGCACAGGGATTAGAGGGTGGAAGGAGCCATATAGCACTAAAGTAAGGAATGAAAGGGCGGGGGGAGGGGCAAAACATAGTTGTCAGTGTGTGTAAGGATGGGGACGGGGTGGGAGGGCGAGAGTGGATTTGTATATAAGCATAGGGGGGGAGGGGGGGGGAAGTTTGTAGGTAAAGGGTGTGTGGTAACGGTCACAAAAAAAGTCCTTAGGGATAACCTAGAATGGTATAAGGGGGGAGGGGGGGGGTGAAGATGCAACGAAGAAAAACACGGGAAAAATATTTAATTTACACGGGAGTAAGCAGTAAGCTAAAAATACTGCCAGATAAACACTTAGAAAAAAGATTAGCACTTTTTTACGTAGAGAAGAATATTAAGATAGGTAAAAGATTTCCTTTTGTTCACACGGGGTATTCCCTCTGGTTAAAGGCTTGGTTACCTTCCCCTTTCTTCTCATCGCTCCTTTGTTTTTTTTTGTTTTTTTGTTTTTCTTTTTGTTTTTTTTTGCTACTTTGTATATTTTATAATTCCTCTCTTCCGGACCCTAGGTAGCGGTAGGATGGGCGAGCATTATAGTACAAGTATAAATATAAGATGGGATAAAATGACCTCTGCACTAGAATCTTCTACCCCTTATAGTCTTCACTCCTCTAACAAGGGCAGGGGGGGTAGAGTACCTAGGACATAGCATTTTCTTTTTGTGTACATATCCCTTTTTTTTTTTTCCTCTCCTCTTCTTTCTCTCCCACGCTAAAGCATGCAGACTAGGATACTGAGTATTGGCTCCTGGAATGTACAGGGGCTGGGCACACCGGCAAAGAGAGCAGCAGTGGTAGAGACCTTGGAGAGGAGTGGGGTAGGACTGATCTGCCTACAGGAGACGCACCTAACTCAAGACTCTAAGTTACAAAACCAAAGCAAGAAATATCAATGCCAATTCCACTCAGTCCACACCTCTTATTCAAGAGGAGTGGCTGTGATGGTAAGGAAAGAGTTGGGGTTTTCCTGTCGGCAGGTCAGTATAGACAGAGAAGGACGGTATATTTTTCTGCACTGTGTAATTGAAAACCGAGAATATGTTCTAGCAAATATTTACATTCCCCCTCCGTTCAAACTTGATGTAATGTATAGGCTTTTGGAATTTCTAACAGATAAAGGTGGGGTACCGGTTATAGCAGTAGGGGACTTTAACGAGGTTATCAATAGAAAACTTGACAGGTTCCCTCTGGGTATACATGGCCAGAAAGTAGATGAGAGTCGATTATATCAGTTCTTACAGGAAGCAGGGCTCTTTGACATGTGGAGGGCGCGGAATCCAGGTGTGCTGCAATTCTCATGTTACTCAAGCTCCTATTCCACGCTCTCAAGGATAGACCTAGCCTTGGGAAACGAAGAAGCATGCCAAACCATTAGGGATATAGAATATCACCCCAGAGGAATATCTGATCATGCATTACTGGTTGTCTTAATAAACTTAGAAGGGAAAAAATCCCCTGTAGTATGGAAAATGAACCCAGTTTGGTTTGAATTAATAGGGGACCCAAATGAGGTGTTATTAAAACTGGAAGAATTTATAAAATTTAATAATGAGTCGGTGACAAGAGGAATAATGTGGGACGCATTGAAGGCATATCTAAAGCCCCATACACACGCGCGGACAATCCGTGGACCAGGTCCGTCGGACCATGTCCGTCATACTTTGTCTGATGTTGGTTTTGCGTACACACGATCGGACAAAGTTGTCGGAAAATCCGATCATTCTGAACGTGGTGACGTTTGTTGCCTACGACGGGACTACGTAGAGGCTAGTAGCCAATAGCTTTGGTCTTGTAATGTGATCTGAGCATGCGTAGCACTTTGTCCGGTCGGACAAGCGTACACACGCTCGGATTTGGTGTGATCGGACCGGGTTGACGGGAAATCTTTCCAGCAGGAGATAAGACTTTGTCCGACGGACAAACCGACGAACACTGTCCGATGGTGCATACACACGGTCTGATTTTTCAACAACCTTGTCCGATCGGACCAAATTGATGAAAAAGTCCGACCGTGTGTATGGGGCTTAAGAGGTATTCTCATTCAATCAGTATCAATAATCAAAAAAAACACAAGGGAATGGGAGAGTAGGATTAAGAGAGAGTTGATGAAAGCAGAGGGAGATTATGTCAATAACCCCGCACCGGATACACAAAGCGTATGGCTAACTAAACAACAGGAATATAAAGACACAGTCATTAAGAAATCAGAGAATAAGAGATTGTTCCAGAAATAGGTAGCTTACGGAGAGGGGGAAAAGGTTGGGAAAATGTTGGCACATTTAGTGAGAACCAATTCCCCTCCATCCAGTGTCCCCGTGATTAAGACTGAAAAAGGTGAAATATCATCTGAAAAGTCAGTAATTACAGAAACTTTTAGATTATATTACGAAAAACTGTATAGATCGCATGGGACGGTGGAGGAAGGGGAAATGGATATATTCTTTAGAAACGTCGACATCCCGGCTCTCACAGATGAAGAAAGAGGGATAATGGAGGCACCGCTAACGTTGGAGGAAATCCAACTGGCGGTGAAAGAAATGGCCAATCAGAAATCACCAGGACCAGACGGCCTCCCAGTAGAAACCTATAAACAATACGGGAAAGTACTACTGCCAGAGCTTCTTAAAGTATTCAACTGGGCGAAAGAGGAGGGGACGTTGCCAACGTCTATGACGGAAGCAACAATAATAGTTTTACATAAGGAGGGGAAGGACCGCTAGAGACTAAGTCTTACAGACCTATTTCCTTGCTCTGTGCGGATGCTAAAATACTTGCGAAAGTTATAGCAATCAGACTAAATAAAATCATTTCTAGACTTATACACCCGGACCAAACAGGATTTATCCCCTGTAGATCCACCAGTATAAATATCAGGAGGCTGTATCTCAATATGCAGATACCAACAGAGGATACAGGGACAAGGGTGGTTATGGCCTTAGATGTGGTCAAAGCTTTTGATAGTTTAGAATGGGGATATCTATGGCGTGTGTTAAGGGAATTTGGATTTGGCCCCTCATTCATTGAATGGATTAAAACCTTGTATAAGGGTCCCAGCGCTAAAATCAGGGTTAATAATGATTTCTCTGACAAAATTCAATTAGAGAGGGGGACAAGACAGGGGTGCCCATTGTCCCCCTTGCTTTTTGCTTTGGCAATGGAGCCGCTGGCCAGCGTAATTAGATCAGATACGAATATACAGGGGTTTAGAAGAAAGGGGGGAGAAGAATCGCATTATATGCGGACGATGTCCTCCTCTTCCTGGGGGACGCGGAGCAATCCCCCAGGCAGGTGATGAACATCCTCATAGATTTTGGGAAAATTTCAGGGCTGACCATAAATTGGGAAAAATCTGCACTAATGCCTATAGACCCCCTAGGAAACCAGAGGACACCGGATAGCCTACAGCTAGAAGTGGTCGAACAAATTAAATATTTAGGTGTAAATATAAAGAGGAACCCTAATAATTACATCAATGATAATATAGTACCTCTACTAGCTAAATTTAAATCTAAAATTGCAATCTGGAGACGCCTTCCATTATCGGTGGCGGGGAGATGTAATTTGATCAAGATGCTGTGGCAGCCACAGCTTTTGTATCTGATGCACAACTGCCCGACATGGATAGATAAAAAATGGTTTAGGAAAATCGACACGCTGTTTAGAGAACTTATATGGAAAGGAGGTCAGCCTAGGATAGGTTTACAAATACTACAACTAGGAACAAGAAAGGGCGGGATGGCACTACCGCATCCACGAAGCTATTTCCTAGCCGCCCAACTGCAACATATAGGGGGGGCTGGAGGAAGTAATAAGGATTTAATGATTGCAGGTACTCCGCACAGATCAATAATAGAGGGTCTGGAGGCAAACTCATTCTGTTATAGAACCCCCACGGCGAGGCTTGGGTTAAAAGTCTGGAAAGCATTAAAAGCAGTAAAAGGGCTGGAAGGCATGACAAAATACACCCCCCTCTGGAATAACAAGAACCTGCAGGAAGTGGAGAAGATAGGGAAGATTAAAGAGTGGGAGATAAAGGGGATAGTTAAGCTAGTTCAGCTATACGAGGGAAAGATACTTAAGACATTCACCGCATTAAGAACAGACTATGACCTACCGAAACACTCATTCTATAAATATCTACAAATCAGGCACGCCTTAAATAGGCAATTTGCGAAACAAGGACCAAACTGGGTTAACTCCCCGGTATATCAAAGAATAGGCTCCCAAGTCAAGTCCAAAGGATTCATAGCAGAAATTTATCCATATATATGCGAAGGCAGTGTAGAAAGTCCAGTACGACTTAAGAGCAGGAGGAAGTGGGAAAAAGAATTCGGAACCCTGTCAGATGAACAATGGCTGAGAATACTTGAGAAGGGACACATGGTGTCGGTCTCGCCCGCACAAAGGGTCTCATACCTGATGTTATTACATAGGACATACTATACCCCCAAGAGACTCTTTGATTTCGGGTGGAAAAAAGACGCCAGGTGCCCCAGGTGCCAAGATACTGGGGACTTGGCACATATGATTTGGAAATGTCCGAAACTGTTTCGTTACTGGTCAGAAATTCTCGAGACACTGAACACAGTGTACGACGCGAGGTTAGAAATGAGTCCCAGACTGTGCATACTAGGTCTGGATGAAGGAATAGTAGGAGGTCCCTGGGTAACCAAAGCAGTGATGAGATGTCTATTCCAGGCAAGAAAGCTAATAGCGCAAAGATGGCAGGCTGAAAAACCCCCAACGGAAAGAGAATGGGCGAGATTAATAACAGAAACAATATGGAGGGAAAGAACGGTATACACGAGGAGAGGAAATATGAAAGAATTTGTAAAAATGTGGAAAACATGGATGGATAAGCAGGGATGCCCAATGTAATGGATAAGAGGGTGGGAGACCAAACGGGGAAGAATACCGTATGGGCAAAATAGAGGGGATAGAGAGAGCATAAAGGTAAGGGGAACGGGACAGGAAAAGAAGGGAATACAGTAGAAGTAAAAAAAAAAGAAAGGCGCGAGGTATAAAAGAACTACAGGTTAACGGTGATTTTTTTTGGCAAACTGTGAGAAAACGATTTTATTGAAATTAAATGTGTGTATGTATTATGTGCTTTTTTTTTTTGTATGAAGAAAACAAATAAAGATTATATAATATTAATATAGCACGGTTTGGTACGTTGTTGCTATACATGTTGGAATTTTGACAGTAACTAGCAGACACTTCTGTGGAACCATTCTTACCCCTTAGGATTGGTTTCTGGGTCCGGATTAAAGCGCCACATTTTTTATAGTAATTCTATATATTTATTCTCATTTAAGATTTTTTCTTTATATCTTTTAATCCATTGTTCAAGCGCCATATATTGGTTATATTTTTACTCATTAATTCTATATATAAGTATATCACTAATTTTAATATTGTTTTATCTACATAATCTAATCTTATTGGTATTTATTACATTTGACAGTGTCTGTAATTGGCCAGCGCCACATTTCTTATATTTTTTCATCACGCATGCTACGCCATCTTGTCTGTAAGTAGCGCACTGAAAAATAAAGGACAACATAATGATTTGTTTTATTTTTTGTCCTTTTAGGTACTTAGCAACAGGGAATTCCTTTGGAAGTTTGCACTATGAATTCAAGGTTGGAAAATCAACGATTAGTGGCATTGTTCATGATACCTGCCTAGTCATATGGGAAGAACTGAAGGACATTGTGATGAAGAAGCCCAAACCAGAAGAATGGCTGATGATAGCTGACCTATTCTGGGAGAGATGCAACTTCCCCAACTGTCTTGGAGCCATTGATGGCAAACGTACGCATCCTCAAGCCTCCAGCTAGTGGGAGCCAATTTTTTAATTATAAAAAATATTTTTCGTTGGTATTAATGGCAGTGGCAGACGCAAATTATAAATTTATTTATGTTGATGTAGGTTCTTATGGCAGCAGCTCAGATTCTAGTGTATTCTCACATTCCTCATTTGGCCGCATGCTGCGTGACAATACACTAAACTTGCCCAATAATTCTGCCCTGCCAGGGACTACAGAGTCTCTCCTCCCACATGTATTTGTGGGAGATGAAGCATTCGCATTGTCCTAGAAAATGCTCAGGCCTTATTCAAGTCGCTCTCTGACAACTGAAAAAAGAGTGATCAATTATAGGCTGACTAGGGCACGCAGAGTAGTAGAATGTACATTTGGAATTCTTTGCATTAAGTGGAGATTCCTGCATACCTCTATTAACCTCAGCTTAGATCATGGGATCAGTGCAGCCTGTGCCCTGCACAACTATGTGCGTGAAAGAGATGGGTTTCTTTTTGACGATTCCCTGACCCATAACATGGAGGTAGCACATTGCAATATTCCTAGGGGCAGCACTACTGGTACACTTATTAGAGAAGAATTTAAGAATTTTTTTTTTCACCAGCTGGGGAGGTGCCTTGGCAGATGAATTGTATTGACTAAAAATAAATATGTATTTTTTTGCTGGATGTAAATGCATGATAATATAATGCTAAGTGTGCTGTATGAAAAATTTTGTATTTCATTTTGGCTATGAAAAATAAAACTTTTTTACCTCACATTTGTGGTGTATGTCATATTACTGACCTTAGAAATTATAAGAATATGCATTTATTTAGGGAATCAACCATCCCTAGATAAACCTGTTATGTGCACAATATTTACAGTATGTGGCCTGGTACAGATTTGGGGGTGACCACATGCTGTTTGTTCAAATCTAATAAATTACATTAATGTACACTATCTAAAAAATACAGAACAGCATATACAGGTAGTAAAAGGTAATAAAAAAACTTACATTTGTCAGCCTGAACTTGGGAAGAGCACCTGTTCCACTCTGGCAAGAGGTCTCTGACAATTTCCTGCCATGCACGTTTTTTGGCAACGTTGTCCTTATATTTAAGATAGCGGGTGTCATAAATCATGGGTTTGTCCCTCACAAGTCTGATCAACTCCTCACAATCCACAGATTCTTTCTCCTTTGATGACGCTTTTCGTCCTCTTTTGGACATGCTGGTTCCATTCCGGATTTCAAAACACACAGTGGAGGAACAGGAAGAAGGGGAGGTGTTGGAGTGGCGCGAATTTCTGTTCAGGACGCAAGCCACATGCGAATCAGATGCACGCCCATAGAAGATAATGGGCCTGAATTCGCACCTGATCCGTCCCGCAACACACCAAAGACGGTTGCGTCTTTTCGTCAATTCGCATTGCGCATGCACCGGACATGTGTGAACGTGCCCCATTGAAAACAATGGGTTTTCAAATGTCCTGCGAATTCGCAGTATTTTGACCCGCTGCGAATTCGCTATAGTGTGAACCCAGGCTAAAGGAAGGTTGATGGGTATGCTATGGAGGTGTAAAAAATGAGGGCACTAGGGTGAATGGAAGTGCGAGAAGTGAGAATAATGGAAGAGATATTCATTAGACTAAGAACAATATGCAGAGATCAATAATGTTATCTAAGAGGGGGGGGGGGGGTCTCTTAAAAATGTCTTTGTCCTTGGGGTTACCTTGTCATTTTTTGTTCCCCATTCCTTCTTGGTTGTCCCTTTTTCAATGACTAAATGTATGAGAGAAATGTGTGTTTTGTAAAATTTAAAATAATTTAATAAAGATATAAAGTTTAAAAAAAAAAAAAAAAATATGACAGCCAATGTCAGACAAATGGACCAAATCATTGTCAAATAGTTCAGGAATAAACCCTTCCAGCTCAGAATGAAGATAAGAAAACCCCCAATGGTTGGCATCAATTTACACATCTTTCCATTGACCCTTTTCCTAATGTTGTCCATGTGCTGACTCCCAGGAGTGAGAGCCCAAACCATGCGAGGAACAATTTCAGAAAAAAATAACCTAGTCCCTGGCAGATAGAAATGAATTGCAGCTAGATCATTTAATGTTTTGGTAGACTTCCAGTTTCTGTCTATACGATTCATCATAATAGAACCTAACCAGGGAACCAAAATGCCTGTAAGCCTTGTGCAGCAGTTATCTGAGACTAGGTTAAATCAGACTGGACCTGCAAATGCACAACTGGCTGACAAGAGGTAGCTACAGAAATTTCCACGACTGATGAAGGAGAAGAACCATTATGAACCGGGGGGGGGGGGGGGACACTCAGATTACCAAAATCAGATTGTGTAGATGCCCAAACAGCAGCAGGGATGGAGGGTATGATAAAGCTGGAGGAGAACCCGCAGAACTAAGCAGTTGGGATAGTGAGGAGAGAAAACCAAGAGGGTGCCTTCTCACCCCCCTTGTATTGCACTCACCAAGTGCAGAAGAAGGTCTTGTTTCCTGTCCTGAACATTTCTGAGCATGATAGCTACTTTTCCAGTGCTGTTTCCCACTCAGCTAACCCTCCTTGAGTCCCTGTAGCTGTGGGCCTTCAATGGAGAGTAGGGGCGCCTAGGTTTTCTGCTCCTCTTTTGCATGGGTCCTACCTTTTTTTTTCCCCCAGGGATCCCGTGATGTGGTCCCAGCACTGTTGGGATGTGTGCCTGACTTCTGGAACAGCTTCCAGCTGATCCTTATCCTGGGATTCTTCCCTGGCCTGGTGTTGGAAATCCTCAAGTGGGCGATGATACATTTTGATCACATTTCCTCTGGCTCTGATAATCTTCTCCCAGCAGGCTGGTAGCAGTTCTGCACTAGGGATGAGCCAAACACCCCTGGGTTCGGTTTGCTCCAGAACCTGCGAACGGACCTAAAGTTTGCGCGAATGTTAGAACCCTATTAGTTACAATGGACGTGAACGTTCAAAATCTAAAGTGCTAATTATAATGGCCAATATGCAGGTTATTATCCTAAAACAGGTTTGGGGACCCGGGTCCTGCCCCAGGGGACATGTATCAATGCAAGAAGAAGTTTTAAAAACAGACGTTTTTTCGGGAGCAGTCATTTTAATGATGCATAAAGGGAAAAAAAAAAAGTGAAATATTCCTTTAAATATGGTATCTGGGGGTGTCTAAAGTATACCTGTGAAGTGGAATGTGTTTCCCATGTTTAGAACTGTCCCTGCACAAAAAGACATTTGTAAAGGAAAAAAAGAAGCCATTTAAAACTGCTTGCGGCTTTAATGTCATGTCGCAGATGGCTGGATTAGATGACAACAGGGCAGAAGGGCAGATACAGGGTAAGGTGGTTTAGTGTGCTACTGCTGTGCTATACTCACACAGCACGCACACACACTAACTCCTGCAGATGGCTGGATTGGTAGAGATTAGAGAACAGCACTGAGAAAAATAAACTATCCCTGCCTATTTTTCCTCTTTCCCTACACTATTCCCCACACAGAAACTAATCACAAGCTCATATAGTGTGTACACTGTACAGTACAGTCTGTCACTGTTCCTACACCGGAACCCACTACACGAGGCCGCCGGCGTGGCAGCTTTATATAGTGTGGGGCGTGTACTAAACCCCCTGAGCTATAATTGGCCACAGGCATCCTGCCTGTGGCCAATTATTGCTCTCCTCGCTGCAGGCTCTATGATTGGCCAAGCATGCGGGGTCACAGTGCATGCTTGGCCAATCATCAGCCAGCAATGCACTGCGACTGGCGCAGTGCATCGTGGACTGTTCGCATCACACGAATTTGATGCGAACAGCCCTCAGAGTTCTGGATTCGACTAGCGGACGAACGGCCAATGTTCAATTCAAACATGGGTTTGAATCGAACACCTGGCCCATCCCTATTCTGCACCTGTCCAACATTTGCAGCTGACAAGCTAAAGCTCTGGAAGGGGTAGTAGGTTTAAAGAACTGCCAGTTCTTTGTCTTTCTGAGGTTAGAGCTGGACAACCTACCAGCACCAGCCTGTGGGAATTGTGGGCTCAAAGTTGACGGCATGGATGGGGAAGCAGATTGTAGGCAGCTTCTAAGCCAGGCTTCTCCTCCTGGAAGATTTGCTGAAATTTGTAGAAATTCCTGCAGCAGGCCCTACATTCCATCCTTTAGGCTTGAATAAGATGATGATAGATAACAATTTGATGTGGACAGTTTGCTCTGTGTAGAAGTTTTCACAGTAGGTCATCTATTCTATCCTGTGGTCTTGTATGAGATGAGGGGAGATAGAGCAGACAATTTGATTGAAGATACCGTTGTACCAGACCACAGATGCTGGCACCTATAAAGGAAAACACTTTATCCCCATCGATTGCTTGCTTTGCTTTTAAATTCCACTTCTTTAAATTTGTTTTCTTTCCCAGGATCAAAGCAGAGATGACTTCTGGCAATAGCTGTCTTCTGTTCCTCCTTATCAGTGACCAGGATGTGAGGTGGAGTTAAGAGCGAGACGTCCCAGGACCTGAAAAATAAACAGAGAAAGCCAGCATA
The DNA here is from genome assembly GCA_028564925.1 of Lithobates sylvaticus. Classification (NCBI taxonomy): domain Eukaryota; kingdom Metazoa; phylum Chordata; class Amphibia; order Anura; family Ranidae; genus Lithobates; species Lithobates sylvaticus. The sequence continues at coordinate 251,959,118 of CM053027.1, read as the reverse complement.
AAGATTCTGTACCTTTTATTGTGCTAGTTCAATTAAAGCTGTGAACCATGGAAGACCAATACAGGAAGGAAAAGGAGGCATGGTTGTAGGGGTGACAAGCCCCATGGGGACACTTGGTTAGCCCCTTGTCCTTAGCAATAGCTTCCTTCACAGAGTTATTGCTTGTGTCTTGGCTAATATGTATCAAGGAGCATGATCTCTTCATCAGAGCCTGGGACTATGGAATTAAAGTAGTTGTGAAGGCTAAAGGTGCACTATGTAAGTTATTACTGTTCTTGTGAATTATACTATACTGTCATGATTTTGTTATCTTTGAAGTGAGCTGTTTTTAAACAAAGGTTCATTATATTCCCAGAGTGGTATATAACCCTGATGAAGATATCAGTTGAATTATTTAAAACACGTAGGGGTCTTTCCAGCTTCTGACACCCTCAAGTGTATGGGTTGTATACATTAGAGATGGAGTATAATAGTCAATAGCTGGATATACCGCTGTGTGCTGCTTGTTACTTTTGTACATCTGTTATGTCATGATTATGAACAGCATTTATCTGATGACCAAAGCTAATCTTATATGTAGCGATACCCCCAGTTAAGAGGGCCGCTGATTTGTTTTGGGTCCCTGAGTACAGCTCCACCAACCCCCGGCAATTTGCTCTACCCGCTCTGGCACAGTTAGTCAAGGGGTATGTATCTATGCACATATAAACATCACTTATACTCTAAGTGTAATGGGTATGAACTCACAAGCAGACTGCTGAAATAAGAATAACTGGCTTTACTTTGTCAGTAAGGAAAAGAAATAGCAACATGCATTTAAACATATGACTTACAATACTTTAGCAGGTCCCTGCAATATGCACTTTAACATGTACACACATATGTATCAAACTAGCAATGGGGAACGGAGCGCCAAATGTAGCGACCGTCTGCTATGCACCCCTGAGGTGCTAAATCTATCTGCGCCTACCTAACGGACCAGGCCTGATCCCTAGCAATAGAGCTCAGTCCTTGAATAAGTACAGTATTCTTCACCGGCAATAGATCTGTAGAGGTGGTGCACATGTAGCTTTAAATGGTATACTTGTAATCCACAAAAAGTAACATCTGCTGCTCTGAGGTAAATTGTGCCTTGGCAGTTCAATAGGCATGAAAGTGTGTGTATCAATGCAGGATGAGCCTTTCAGCTCTCTCACCAATCCTGGGGTACCGTCCTCAGCTCCGGTCCCTCCAATGGCGGCTCCGGTCTCCTCAGTCACAGCCCCTGCGCTCCGGTCCTCAGCTCCGACCGACCGACTGTAGGGAAGAGTCTCCGCTCCGCTGCTGCTGACTCTGAGGGATGAGAGTCTCACTCCATCTGCTGCAAGGCCAGGCTTCAGGCCTTCAGCAGATCCGGTCCGCACAGGTGTCTCCTCAGGAACCAGTCTCCGCGTCACCAGCTCAGTCAGAAGAGGCGTCCCAGTCAGACGCGGCATCAGAAGAGGAAGAGGCGGTCTCTCCTCCTCCTTTTTATCACCTCCCCCAGCAGCCTCTCGGGCGGAAACAAGCAGCCCGGGAGCCTGGGGAATCATGGGGGATGTAGTCTCTTCCCCTAAAAGGGGTACGACCCCGCTACACACTCCCCCCACTTTGAATCTTTGGTCCCCAAAGACAGTGTTCAAACTACAAACTTTCTCGGGAACAATACTTTCTCGGGTCACATAATTTGGACAGGGGAGCTTCCCACCAATTGGCATAAGATGGGGAGCTGTCCTGTCTACAGGTCACTTCAGTGTGGGCGACCTGTTTAACTGTGCCAGAGAGTGAGCTGGGGTTGCCCTCCACCAAATGGACAGTGGATGGGTCAGGGCTTTCAGCACTTCTCCTTGCTGTGGTAACAGAGTCCTCTGAACTTTCTCCCATCTTGGGGTAGGTTAACTTCTTGGGAGGCTTCACAACTCTGCGAGCTCTCTGTTCTCTTGGGACTTCTTCAGGAACACATTCCGGCAACATCTCTGGCTCTGGAACATCTACTTCTTCCTCTGAGTAGAGACCAGGAATATCTTCCCAGCACTCAGGCACAACACTGAATGGCACAAACTCTGTGGCTTCTGGGTTCAATGTTCCATCTTCCACATCTTCAGTAGGTGGAAGGTCTATGGCGGAATTTCCTGGGGTTGAGGAAGGCCATAGCCATTCAAGTTCTCCTCTTTCTTCTTCTAGTTGGGGGTCCTGTCCACCCCTAGCTTGGGATGTCTGAGACCTAGTATTAGGCCTGGGGGTATCCAGAATGGAAACAGATTCAGGTACGTCTCTTGCTGGAGGCATTCTGACTGCTTCAGTGAGTGGGAGCAAGTGATTCCTATGCCAGGTCTTCAAAGGCCCCACTCTCCCTTCTGGCTTCAACTTGTAGACAGGCAATCCTGGACGTTTCCTACAGATGATATATGGCTCTGATCTCCATCTATCAGCAATCTTGTGTTTTCCAGGGATCCCTAGATTGCGTAACAGTACACGGTCCCCAGGCTGTAGGTCCTGTACTCTAACTTTCAAATCAAAGTTCCGTTTGTTTCGGGCCCCCCTCTGGTCGGAGGCCGCTTGAGCTTTCTCATAAGCTATCTTCAGACTGTGCCTCAGTCTGTCCACATATCCTTTGTGGGAGGCAGCAGAGGCATGGTCTAAAGAAATGCCGAAGGCCAAATCCACTGGCAATCTTGCTTCTCTCCCAAACATAAGTCGGTAAGGAGAGAAACCTGTCACATCACTTGTGGTGCAATTGTAGGCATGCACCAGAGCTGATATGTGTTGACTCCAATGTTGCTTCTTCTCTGTTTCCAAAGTTCCCAACATGTTCAATAGGGTCTGTTGAACCTTTCAGGCTGGGCATCACCTTGAGGGTGATATGGTGTGGTTCTAGTCTTCTCTACTCCCAGAGAATCTAGTAGCTTCCTGATCAGGCGACTCTCAAAGTCCCTTCCTTGGTCTGAATGGATTCTCTGTGGCAGTCCATAGTGAACAAAGTACTTCTCCAAAAGTACCTTGGCTACTGTAGAGGCCTTCTGGTCTTTCGTTGGGAAAGCCTGAGCATAACGGGTGAAATGGTCGGTTACCACCAGAACATTTCCCAATCCACTCAAATCGGGTTCAAGGCAGAGAAAATCAATGCATACCAGATCCATTGGGCCTTGACTCTGTAGGTGGCCCATTGGGGCAGCTTGATGGGGTAAAGTCTTTCTCTGAATGCATCTTGCACAGGAATGGCAATACTCCTCCACTTCGGCCCTCATGCAGGGCCAATAAAACCGGTCTCTGACAAGTTGGAAGGTTCTCTCTGCTCCCAAGTGACCATGCTGGTCATGTAGGGCAATCAGCACAGTCTCTCGATGCTTTTCTGGGAGAAACAACTGCCACTTGTCTTCTGGGCCATCAGAGGGGCCCCTTCGGTAGACTACCCCCTGATGCACCTGTAGCTTGTCCAACTCTCTCCTCAGTAGGCGAGCTTCTTTAGAAGGGTGAAGGCGAAGTCCCTCTGGACTCTTGTCTTCCATGGCTTCCAGGACCAATCTCCCCATGGGGTCTTCCAATTGGTCACACCTTAACTCTTTCTTGGACAGCTTCGGTAGACACTCTTCTGCTAGTTGAGTTACCCCACAGTAACACTTTGGGACTCCCACTGTGGTAACTCCTATCTCTTCCACTCTGGATCCTCCTCTGGCTTGGAGCTCAGCCCCCTGACAAAGGGCTCGCACTCCATCTGGTGCCACTTGAGTCCAGTCTTCCCAGTCATTGACCATGACATGGGATCTTCGGGACAGGGCATCTGCATCCCTATTTCCAGCCCCTGGTCTGTACTTGAGGCTGAAATTGAATCCAGACAACGCCGCCAACCATCTGTGTCCAGTTGCATCCAGCTTGGCGGTGGTGAATAGATAGGTCAAGGGGTTGTTATCTGTCTTTACAGTAAACTCAGCCCCATACAGATAGTCTCTCAGTTTGTCAACAACTGCCCATTTGAGGGCTAAGAACTCCAACTTGTGGGTGGGATAGTTCTTCTCGGAGGGGGTCAGGCTCCGGCTCACATAAGCCACTGGTCGTAGCTGGTCTTCGTACTCCTGGTAGAGTACTCCACCTAGGCCCTCATGGCTGGCATCAACATGTAGCTCATATGGTCTAGTGGGGTCAGCGTAGGCCAAAACTGGGGCTGAGGTGAGACTTCTCTTCAAGGTCCTGAAAGCCTCTTCACACCTTGAATTCCACTGGTCTTTGACCGACTCACCGGGCCTCCTAGGCCCCAATCCATCTTCCTCTCCTTCTGTCTTAAGCAGTTCGTTTAGGGGTTTTGCAATGCGGGCAAACCCATCCACAAACCTGCGGTAGTAGGAGCAGAACCCCAAGAAAGACCGGAGTTCTGTAACTGTTGTGGGTCTTGGCCACGAAGTAACTGCCTCCAACTTCTCAGGGTCTGTAGCCACTCCTTTTTCAGACACTATGTGTCCCAGATAGTTCACAGAAGACTGATAGAACCGACACTTCTCGGGAGAAAGTTTGAGTCCCTCTTCACTGAGCCTCTTCAGTACTTTCTCCAATCTGGCTTCATGCTCTTCCAAAGTCTTTCCAAAGACAATGACATCGTCCAGGTACACAAGGACTTCTATGAGGTTCATGTCTCCAACTGTCCTTTCCATAAGGCGTTGAAATGTAGCAGGAGCTCCAGATAGGCCCTGAGGCATCCTGTTGAACTCAAAGAATCCCACTGGGGTTATGAAGGCAGTCTTTTCTCTATCTTCTGGATGCATGGGGATTTGGTAATACCCACTCTTGAGGTCCATCACACTGAACCACTTAGCTCCAGACAAACTCTGCAAGGCATCCTCTATCCTTGGCGTGGTGTACTGGTCAGGAATGGTCCTCCTGTTGAGAGTTCTGTAGTCAATGCAGAGCCTCAATGACCCATTCTTCTTCCTGACTACCACAATTGGGGAGGCATAGGAGCTTCTGGACTCCCGAATCACTCCAGTCTTCTTCAGTTCCGCAAACTGCTCCCTCAGATCCTCCAGATCTGCTAGCGGGACTCGCCTCACTCTCTCTCTCTGAATGGCTTGTCCTCTTGCATGCGGATTCGGTGGGTGGCACTCCTCGCACACCCCACATCAAACTCATCTTTAGAGAAAATCTTCTCCCATCTGGTCAGCTGGGCCTTGGCTCTCTCTTTCCAAGCTCCAGGTAGGTTAGGGTTTTCCATGGAGAGTTTCTTCCAAACATCTTCTCCTTCACCCGTCCCCTTCACTTCTGACCAGCCAACTGGGACAGCAGGACTCACCTGTCCCAGCAGCATCCTGGCAGGGATCTCCACGGGCCGCTCCGTGGGGTTCCTCACACTGACAGGGACTCTTCCTCTGGCCTTCTTCAGGTCCTTCAGTGAAATTACTTCTGGTATCACCTCCAGACCTGAGTGACCCTCCATTGGGTCGGGTTCCAACATCACAAAGGGGCCAGGCTGCTCCCAAGTAAGTTTCACCGTGGCTCTCATGCAGGTCACCTCTCCAGGCTGTAACACTGCTCCTTCTTTTCCAAGCCTCCATACCCTTCCTATCCCCTCACTTGGGGTCTTCTGCTCTAGGACCAACCGCTGGTAGGCTGCCTTCAGCATGGGATGGATCTTGGGGGCTGAAAGATTCTCTTTCTTCACCAGGGGGGTCAGAAGCCTTCTGACTAGGTCCGTGTTCGTCCCTATGATCAGGGAAGTCTTGCTGGTTCCTGGTGGGCGGGGACACACCACTGCTAAGGTGTCAAACACTTCAGTCTTCCCAGCTACGGATGGGTCAAAGGTCAACCGTATGGGTAGATATCCATCATAGGGGAAACTCTGGGTTCCCAATCCCCTTATCTCCAACTCTTCTATCTTCTGTATTGGCAGATGGCTCAGGTATCTGTCATAGAAGTCCCTGTACAATAGGGTCACTTGTGCTCCAGTGTCTAGGAGGGCCTTTGTGTACACTCCTTCCACCTGGATGGGTACAGAAGGGGATGGACCAACTAGCTTTTCTGGGTAAGGCCGAGTTGATGCTGTCCTCTTCTGCGGACTCTTTTCCTTTTTACTTGATCTGCACTTGCTCCTTTCTTGAGCCTGGTATGCATTAATTTTCTCCCTCTTAGTGGGAGTGTGAACCCGTTGAGGGACATTGTTATCTCTCACTTTTGGGGGTTCTCGTTTAGGAGTACTGCATTCCTTCCGAGGGGTCTTGCCCCCTTTCTCTGGAGTGTACCTTGGTTGAGGATCCCTGGGTTCCTTCCGAGGGGTCTGATCTCCTCTTCTCTTTCCGTTATTCTTCTTGGAGCTCACTGAAGGCGATGGGCACCCGGTTGACTCCTTCACCGGGGCCCTTTGGCGTTTCCCGCCGGCTGGCGGCTTTCTGTTTTCTTCTTCTTGGGACTGGAACATACAGCTGCAATATGACCAATTCCTCCACAATTAAAACAGATCATCTCACCGTAGTCAGGTGGGGATGCTGGTGCTGAAACAGCTGGAAACAATTCCCTCCTGCTTGTTTCTTTCTTGGGACTGGGCGTCTCTTTCGCCACTAGAGACGTCAGTATCTCCATCATCTGGGACATCTGCAACTTCAGGGCATCTACCTCTGTCTCTCTTTCAGGGGTTAAGGCCGACCTGACCGTGGCCACTGGAAGTTTTGTAGACCCCATCACTTGCTTTTCCCTTTTCTCTTCCAACATGGCCTCCTCTTCTCTGACCATTCGAATGAGATCGGGGTAGTCCAGGCTCTTCCCATCCTGCCGGGTGCGTAGAATTAGTGCGACAGGGTCCAGGGGTTGGGCTCCCCTCATCACCTGCTGGGCACGGGCTTCATCTACCTTCCCTGGATCTATCCCCTTCTTCAGGATAATCCTATGCAGGATCTTGTCTATGCGTCCCATGTACTCCGACAGCTTCTCCCTGTCTTCTGGTAACAGTGTTCCAGTTGATAGGTAAGTTCTGTGACTTTTTCTGTCCCACCAAACACACTTTCCAGGATGTCTATGTAGTCCTGGGCAGTGCAATCCTTTTTGCTTGTCTTCAGATTGCGTATGGCCTCTAAGGCAGGTCCTTTTAGGCTCTCAACAATCCTTTGCTTCTTTCTACCTTCTGGGACCTCCCATTCTTCTAGGGCCTGCGTGGCACCATCTAACCACTCTTCAAATCCCTCTTCTCCCGAGGGTACAGGTGTCCTCCCTGAGAACATCCGGAGTTTCCTGTATCCCGACATTGGGTAGTCCCCGGGGTCTCTTCTGCACTGAGTCACAATTTCCCCTAGGACAGCACACAGTTCTGCACTAAGAGTAGTCTGTGCGGGTCTTTCCGCGCCCTTCTGCTCTTCCTGCTTGGGGGATAGCATGGTTTTCATAGGAGAGTAGTCTCCCTTCCGCGGCAGCGCATGCAGCACTTGGTAGGCCTGACCATTCGGTGCTTGTATGCTTTGGCTCCTGAACTGCTCTGGAGTCTCTTCCTTCCATTCTATTAAGGCGTATGTGTACCCAGCATCATTTCTCATGTCCATTATCCATGACTTGTGGCACGGGGATAGGGACATTATGAGCTGCTTGACTGCCTCTCTCTGCCATATCCCTGGCAGTTCAATGACTGCTGCTGCGGCTGGATCGGTGGCCCATGTTAGTCAAGGGGTATGTATCTATGCACATATAAACATCACTTATACTCTAAGTGTAATGGGTATGAACTCACAAGCAGACTGCTGAAATAAGAATAACTGGCTTTACTTTGTCAGTAAGGAAAAGAAATAGCAACATGCATTTAAACATATGACTTACAATACTTTAGCAGGTCCCTGCAATATGCACTTTAACATGTACACACATATGTATCAAACTAGCAATGGGGAACGGAGCGCCAAATGTAGCGACCGTCTGCTATGCACCCCTGAGGTGCAATAAATCTATCTGCGCCTACCTAACGGACCAGGCCTGATCCCTAGCAATAGAGCTCAGTCCTTGAATAAGTACAGTATTCTTCACCAGCAATAGATCTGTAGAGGTGGTGCACATGTAGCTTTAAATGGTATACTTGTAATCCACAAAAAGTAACATCTGCTGCTCTGAGGTAAATTGTGCCTTGGCAGTTCAATAGGCATGAAAGTGTGTGTATCAATGCAGGATGAGCCTTTCAGCTCTCTCACCAATCCTGGGGTACCGTCCTCAGCTCCGGTCCCTCCAATGGCGGCTCCGGTCTCCTCAGTCACAGCCCCTGCGCTCCGGTCCTCAGCTCCGACCGACCGACTGTAGGGAAGAGTCTCCGCTCCGCTGCTGCTGACTCTGAGGGATGAGAGTCTCACTCCATCTGCTGCAAGGCCCAGGCTTCAGGCCTTCAGCAGATCCGGTCCGCACAGGTGTCTCCTCAGGAACCAGTCTCCGCGTCACCAGCTCAGTCAGAAGAGGAAGAGGCGGTCTCTCCTCCTCCTTTTTATCACCTCCCCCAGCAGCCTCTCGGGCGGAAACAAGCAGCCCGGGAGCCTGGGGAATCATGGGGGATGTAGTCTCTTCCCCTAAAAGGGGTACGACCCCGCTACATATATGTAATTAATGACAAATGTTTTCCACGTTTTTATACAAATATATTGTGAAAAAAATATTTTAACTTTGTAGTTGTCTATACTTGGGTTGCCCCACACATTCCACAAAATAGAGGATTAAAAGGTATTAGCATTTACTACCTCAGTGCCGCACAGACTTGTAAGAATGTTCCATCACTTTTATCCTGACAAGCCATCCCAAAAAAGATTGCTGAAGTAATAACACTTTTAAAGAGATACACTATAGCCAAATTTGTTAGCAACAGTCATGTGATTCCTTCATAATTGCATCCAGTTAATGAGGAAGTAAAGTATATTTTACTGTTATTTAAGAAGAAGGAATTAGGTTAATAATTGGGTTTTATTATGATATTTATTATGGAGTTGCTAGCACTTCAAGGTGACATTATTACTAAGGACCTGTGTATCCTACAAGCTAAGAGGATTGAAGATATTTCCAAGAGGTATTTCCACAAAATGAAAATGCTTCTCAGATCCTATGATACCAACATGATTAGAAGCACTAGAGCATATAAAACTGCATTGTGCTTGATTTGTTTCCGAGTTCCACACTTTTTCTAATACTGTGAAATAATGTTGCATTCTTTTTCAGTCATTAAAATTCTCTTAACAGGATTGTTCTGAAAACCTTGCTCAAGAAGTGCAAGTTGAAGAACCTAAATATATGGTGTATGACTTCCATTTGCATGAAGACGATAGGATATATCTAGGTCATTGAAAATTAGAAAGAAAATGGAGCTATTTCATTTATAAATAGTTGTTAACCTGTGCTGTTTTTTTGTTTAACCGCTTGCCAACCAGCTACCGTCATTATACAGTGGCAGGTTGGCTGCTTCCCATGAATCGCCGTAGCTGTATGGCGGTCCCTTTAACAGCTACAGTAGCAGGGGAGCCGATACGTGTGCCTGGCAGCTGGACAACCACGATCGATCCACAGAGAGTCAGAACGGGGATCTGTCAATGTAAACAGATGGATCCCCGTTCTGACAGGGGAGTTCAGAGTGATTGTCTGTTCCTAGTGATTAGGAACAGCGATCTCTCTGTACTCCCAGTCAGTCCTCTCCCCCCACAGTAAGAAACACTTCCCAGGGAACACATTTAACCTCTTGATTGTCCCCTAGTTTTAACCCCTTCCCTGCCAGTGACATTTATACAGTAATCAGTGCATTTTTATAACACTGATCACTGTATAAATGGCAATGGTCCCCAAAAAATGTCAAAAGTGTTCGATCTGTCCGCCGCATGTCGCATTCCCACTCAAAATCACTGATAACTAGTAAAAAATAATAAAATAAAAATGCCATAAATCTATCCAATATTTTGTAGACGCTATAACTTTTGCACAAACCAACCAATTCACACTTATTGCAATTTTTTTTACCAAAAATATGTAGACGAATACACCAATGAAGAAATTCGTTTTTGTACATTTTTTTGGGTATATTTATTATAGCAAAAAGTAAAAAAATATATATTTTTTAACAAAATTGTCAAGCCTTTTTCTGTTTATAGCGCAAGAAAACTGCAGAGGTGATCAAATAACATAAAAAGAAAGCTCTATTTGTGGGAAACAAAGGACATTCATTTTGTTTTGGGACAGCGTCGCACGACCGCACATTTGTCAGAATTGCAAAAAATAGCCTGGTCATTAGGGATGAGCTTCGAGTTCGAGTCAAACTCATGTTCCACTCGAACATTGCCTGTTCGCCTGTTCAGCGAAAAGCGAACAATTTGGGGTGTTCACGGCAAATTCGAAAAGCTGCGAGCACCCTGTAAAAGTCTATAGGAGAAATCTCAAGTGCTAATTGTAAAAGCCTATATGCAAGTTATTGTCATAAAAAGTGTTTTGGGACCTGGGTCCTGCCCCAGGGGACATGTATCAATGTAAATATTTTTTTTTTTAAAACGGACGTTTTTTCAGGAGCAGTGATTTTAATAATGCTTAAAGTGAAACATTAAAAGTGTAATATTCCTTTAAATTTCGTACCTGGGGGGTGTGTATAGTATGCCTGTGTAAGGGGCGCATGTTTCCCGTGCTTAGAACTGTCCCTGCATTAAGTGTCATTTTTGCAGGAAAAAAAGCTATTTAAAATCACTCGCGGCTAATAAATTGCTGGCTCCCGTAACACAGAGAACAGTCATTCATTGAAAGTCATTGATAAAAAAAAAATCATTGGTAAAAAATTTAAAAAAAGCGTGGGGGTTCCCCCAAATTCAATTACCAGGCCCTTCAGGTCTGTTATGGATGAACCCCGCTTCAAATAAAAAAAAAACGTAGGGGTCCCCCTAAATATCCATACCAGATCCTTCAGGTCTGGGATGGATTTTAAGGGGAACCCCGGCCAAAAGAAAAAAGAAAAATGGCGTGGGGTCCCACTCAAAATCCATACCAGACCCTTATCCGAGCACGCAACCTGGCAGGCCGCAGGAAAAGAGGGGGAACGAGAGCGCCCCCCCTCCCTCCTGAACCGTACCAGGCCACATGCCCTCAACATTGGGAGGGTGCTTTGGGGGTCTGTGACCCCGTAAAGCACCATGTCCCCATGTTGATGGGGACAAGGGCCTTGCCCCCACAACCCTGGCCATTGGTTGTGGGGGTCTGCGGGCAGGGGGCTTATTGGAATCTGGAAGCCCCCAGATCCCCCCCCCCCCCCTGTGTGAAATGGTAAGGGGGTACCCCTACCATTTCACCAAAAAAGTGACAAAAATGTTAAAAATGACAGGAGACGGTCTTTGACAATTCCTTTATTAAAATCTTCTTTCTTCTGGTCTTCCTTCTTCCTTTCTTCATCCTTCGGTTTCTTAATCTTCTTCTTCCATCTTCTACCATCTTCTTCCATCTTTTTCTATAATCTTCTTCTTCCTCCGATCCGCTTCTTCTTGCTCTGGTCTTCTCGTCCGGCATCTTCTTCCACGGCGTCGGCGTCTCTTCTTGGGCCGCTCCTCGCAATAGGAGGCTCCCGTTGTGTGAGGCTTTGCTGCGTCTGACAGCTCTTTTATAACGGAGGGCGGGGTCACCTACTGGTCATTAGGGTCAAATCTTTCGTCGTTAAGTGGTTAAGCAAGGACAGTTTGTGAGAAAAGTAAAAAAACAAGGATTTGATTTTAGCTTCTAGTAATCCTAAATGCTAAAAGCGGCAGGTGACGTAACCACTTAGCACCTGATTAGGGGTTTTCTTCCGCCAAAGAGAACCTCTTATACCAGCCCTTTTAACCCCAATCATTCATCGTACACAGACAAGATGTGAGGTCAAATTCAGAGGAATGACTGTTTATTGAAACTCAGACACACATACAGGAGGACATTCCCCTACCCTAACAATACAAACTGTAAACAGGAATATAATTACCATACTGTAGCTAAACAACAGCCAACATATACTATAACCCCTTCACTGCCAGTGACATTTTTACAGTAATCAATGCAATTTTATAGCATTGATCGCTGTATTAATGCCAAGGGTCCCACAAATGTGTCAAGTGTGCAATGTGTCCGCCATAATGTCGCAGTCATGATAAAAATTGATGATCGCCGCCATTACTAGTAAAAAAAATGTATTAATAAAAATGCCATAAAACTATACCCTATTTTTGCGAAAACCAATCAATAAACGCTTATTGTGATTTTTTTTACCAAAAATATGTAGAAGAATACGTATCGGCCTAAACTGAGCAAAAAAAAGTTTTCTTTATATTTTTTGGGGGGATATTTATTATAGCAAAAAGTAAAAAATAATGCGTTTTTTTCAAAATTGTCACTCTTTTTTTGTTTATAGCGCAAAAAATAAAAACCGCAGAGGTGATCAAATACTGACAAAAGAAAGCTCTATTTGTGCGGAAAAAAGGACGTTAATTTTGTTTGGGTGCAACGTTGCACGGCCGCGCAATTTCCAGTTAAAATTACGTAGTGCCGAATTGCAAAAAGGGCTCTGGTCTTTGGCCAGCCAAATGGTCCGGGGCTTAAGTGGTTAATGCATAGGATGCAGTAAGGTGAAAAAACACGAGCCACCTAGACAATGTTATGATTAATCCGATATCCTACTCCAGGTCAGCATGCCCAGCCCCAAGGTCACAACAAAGTACATTACATTACACATTATCATAAGTATAAACACATAACACCCCATAATAGTTTGCTAACAAGGTGGGGGGGAACAATACTAGCGGACAGACAGAAACAATAGGTGAGCCAGTTAACAATAAACAGAGATCTCACCCCATCTCAGACTAGTAGGCAACAGAAGACCCAGTATACAAGTAAAGGCGCAAAGAACTAGAGCAGTAAGTATCCCACAGTATTAGGTAATGTGCTGTATATGCATATTAATATATGCACAGTAAAGATAACATAACAAAAGTCCACAGTCTTATGGTTATTTAAATAAGTCTACAGACCATATAGGGTGATGATGAAGGGGGAAGCCCCACACTCAGAGCTGCCATCAGGGGGGAATAGATACCATGTTCCAATGCACTGAAAAGACATAAGGGGAGAGGCATCTCTGGGTGTAGATATAGGAGGAGTTTAATGTAAATTAAAAATACACAGGCAGTTCATATTTGTGAAGTCATACTAAGCTTTGGTCCCAGCATAGGGGTATCATCAGTGTAGTCAGTCCATTCTTGCTTTGTGGGCATTTTTGGCTCACTACAGACACCGCTGGATGGTTATCAGCTGGCCGCAGTGGAGATTTACTCAGAACGTGACTTGAGGCGCAGATGGGTTGCAGGCGAGGAAAGATGACGTCACTGTAAAGCAACAGGTTTCCTGAGCATACAGGCTGCGAGTGACGTGGCACTGGGCTCCTTCTTCAGTCAACGGTCTGACCCACTGGTCCTGTACTGTATAAAAATGGAACAGGGGTCTCATTTGAGGGATCATGAGCATACAAAAAAGAGTGCTGAAAGTCTAAGACTGCCGTTACTGTTGCTGCACCCTGTCCTGTTTTTGCATATTCAGCAGGCCGAGAACAGAGTGATAATTAATGCACATCTGCCCCCAGGATCCTGCTATAGCCTGGAGGAACTGCTTGGACGTTCAGTCCGCTCTGAAGATGGACATCCTGGATACTGCCATCATGGATTCAGTCAGATGTGGACTCCTTCACAAGCCTGAGTTAGGGACTAGGAATGTTAGGAAAAGACTGTTGCTGATGTAATTTGAAATGACCAAGGTTTCCAGTAAAGCTTTTGAAACCTTGCCTTTGCCTGGTCTGAAGTTACTCAATGGGTGTAATTCAAGTAACCAGAAAATATATTCTACAGCTCAGGTCAGCTAAACACATTGGGGTATGAAGATAATGGTAAAAGAGTTAATACAGAGTGAAGATACAGTGGTTACCAAGGGTAACAAAGGTCTCTCTAGCAGACTGTTGTAAGCATGTACACGTGACTTGGGATAGCTTCTAGCAGGGGGGAGTTGTTGTCAGCACTCTCTCTGTGTCACTCTTCATCTCCCATAGCAATGGGAGCAGATCAGCACTGCAGAGGTCCCCAGCCTGTACACTGGTACAGAAAAGGAAGAGTTAAGTGAAGTGCACACATGCAGTCAGCGGTAGGTACACAACGGGGGTCCATACTGTTGCTTGGAGTGAGTTAGCGGTAATACCCTGGAAAGGTGGAGAGGGAAGAACTCTACATGACCCACCTAAATGCATCAGTGACTGTGGTGGTGTATATTACATCTGGAAAGTTTACTAGAGATCAGTATGTAAAGAAACCCCATGTATAAGGCCCTATCTAAAGTGCCTTGTGTAGCCCAGAAGAACCCAACCCAGGTAGGCCTCCTATGTGACCCACAGTTGGCACACCGTTGGCACCCAACGAGGTGGGGAACATGGAGGAAGTATCACCCGCCTACCCTATACGCAAGCACTCCACAAAAGTGCAATGCCCTAGTATGGGATTCAAGGAGTTAAAGCAGGCGGTGATGAGGGATTTCAATGCCTCCTCACCGCCTGTCAAATTCTCTCTGATGAGTGATCTGAACTAGATGGGTGAGGCTTCATCTGTGACTTCACTTCTGCTCCATGAACCGCACGGCCATGTTGGAAACCGGGAAGTGTTTGGTTAATAGTAAGAAAGGCAACACTATGGTGATTTAATGTGAGTGCATATAGTAAAGTGTGCTGGAGATAGCAAATAAAGAAGGGTTTACACTATATGCGGATATTTCGTTTTTTTTTTTATATGGTGGACTGGAGCTGAAAGGGGACTTTGGAGGATTGAAGGTGCCAAAAAAGGATATGTTGCTTTGGAGGAGAACAAATAGTATTGTCAAACCTTCCTATTAATTCAAGCGGTCTTATTATCTGGTGAGTGCAGCACATTGGGACACATGGAGAGACACTTTTTGTCATGTTTGCTCACAAATGCGCGTTTGCACAACAACGGCATGAATGACCATTTGGGACACAAAAGTAATATTCTGCACATCCCATGGAGAAATACTCTGCAGTTTACACCAATTGTTCTCAACAGGGACTGAGGAAACATAATATTGTGTTTGTCAGGAAAGGCACATACCTGTGCACAGGAGAAGAATACCAAGAAGCCCTGTCCGTGGCCAACGTGTAGGTGCGTGAATGGGTGCCAGGTGGGCTATTTAAGCTACACTATGGCCTTGGGTCATTGCTGTTTGGTCTACAACATTTCCTGGGTTTCTGTTACCAATTCTTGTGTTGACCTCCTGCCACAGACTCAATCTGCTCCTGACTCTGCCCGAACACTGCCTGTACCAACCTCTGGCTTGTCTTTGGATTTCGTCTCTGCCTGCTCCTTCTGTTCATCCACCTATCTGCCTTCTGTTACCGGCCCGGCCTGACTTCTGACTACTCTTCTGCCTGCTGCATGTACTTGATCTGCTCACTAGATGCTGACCCAAATTGCCTGACCCTGCTTATGGATTCCTTCCCTGCATCCGAGCCTGCTGATCTGTGCCAGTCTCCTGCTCCAGTCTACATGCCAGTACAGCTTCCAGTCTGTCTTCCTGCTGTTATGGCATGTACAGTCTACTCTTCAGCATCCTTTAACAGAAGACCAGTCAGTCACTCATGCTCACTCTGTCCTCTGGTGCTCCCTGTTACCTTACCAGGGCTCCTAAGCCACAAGTGTAAGAGAAGACTACCTCTGCACATTAGGCTCTACCACCAGGTATGTTACCAGTACCAAATGGCCATGTCGGAACCTGAGAGAGGGGCTTCTCTCATGAACGAGATTTATCAACACATTGCAGCACTGACTCAAGCCATTAAAAGCCTGCAAGAGGGATATATGCAGCTCAAGATTTGCATCCAGGCCCTGCCTACACCTGTGACCTCAGCAACAGCTACCCCCTCGGTCTCTTTAGCTCTAGAAACAGCTCAGGTGGCTGATTCTGCTCCTCCTACAGTGATGATGCTTCTTCCAGAGCCAAGAGTCCCCACACCAAGTTTTGTGCATTTCGCAATGCATGCCAGCTTTATTTCGCATTGTAGCACCTTTTCAAAGTCAAGCAACTAAAGTAGGTTTTGTCATCTCGCTGCCACTAGGGGAACCTCAGACATGGGTTCATCATCTTCTGGAAAAAAAGAGGATCCTAAATTGACTACCCTCAACCCCTTCTTTGATACCATGGCACTACTGTATGATGATCCTCAGCGCTCTGCTGAGGCAGCTCTCCATTCCCTAAAGCAAGGGCGCAGAGCGGTTGAGGACTACGTGACTGAATTCAGAAGCTGGAGTTCCGATACCAACTGGCACAATGCTGCCCTGCATTATCAATTCCGCTTGGGTATCTCTGAACCCCTAAAAGATGAACTAGAGTGGGGGTACCAAGCTCTCTGGAAGGACTAATTGACTTATCTATTCAGAGTGACTGGTGGCTCAGAGAACAATGGCTAGAGAGCTCCACTGGTTAGGCTCGCTCCATATGGATGCTGCCTAAGGTGTTACCACTAGTTATCCCTGCTCCTCCCCATCCAGCTCCTCCTGTTTCTGATGTGCTCAAACCCATGTAGTCGGGTCTCCTACGCACCTCACTCACACCTGAGGAACGTCAATGACATTGCAGTACAACTTGTGCCTCTACTGTGAAGAAGAAGGCCATTAAGGAACTGCCCAGCAGAACTATGTAAGTGCCTGTCCATCTCCTCTAATAAAAAGAGCTCTGAAGTGTCTGGCTCTGCACAAATAACTCTTCCCATTTCATATTAGCTTCCGAGAAGGGCTATTCTGGTATCTGCCATAATTGGAGCCTGCAGTTGTTTCAGTGACCTGTCTTTTGCTACATAACACCAGATCCCTTTGCAACCCAAGGCTCAAGGACTCTCCGTATATCTGTCTGACAGGTCCAGTATTAAAGCGGTAGTACACAGCACTTTTTAAAAAAAAAACCTGCAAGACAATTGCATAATGTGCTAGTATGCATTGCATACTAGCACAATATGATGAAATAATTACCTTAGAACGAAGCCTGTCAGAGGTGCGCTGTCACCGGGTTTGAGTGCTTCAGCCTTCTGATTGGCGGAGCCACGATAACGTCACTCCCGTGTATGCGTGCAAGAGTCACGGTCAAGGCACAGAGCTCTCAAGGGATGGTACGGGCAAACCGTCCCTACAGAGCGCATGCGCCGGTGACGTCACCATCTGCATGCAGTGTGAATATCTCCTAAACTGGTTTAGGAGATATTCACTATACCTACATGTAAGCCTTATTATAGGCTATAATATTAAGTTAAAAATAACACTTTACTACCACTTTAAGTCTGCGACTGTTATTCATGAAACCATCCCTTTGCCAGTGTCCACTTCCCTTTCTAACCACAAGGAACTGTTGTGTCTTGATGTCATTTCATCACTGTTGTACCCTGTCATTCTAGGTTTGCCGTGCCTGCAGGCAAATAACCCTAGCTAAACTGGGCCACTGGGGAGGTGGACTTTCAATCGTCCTATTGCCAGGAACACCGTTTGCCTAAACTCTAGATCCAGGCTTCAGCTCTGCTATGCATGGACACTTATGAAGAGCTGCATCAAGCTTACCATGACTTCCTAGATGTTTTCAGCAAACGAGGGGCTGACCCCCTGCAACCACATAGGACCTATGACTACCCTATTGAATTGTTGCATGAGGCCGAAATCCTATTCTGACAATTTTGTCCCCTATCTGAGCATAAACTTGAGGCATTGAAAGAGTGTCTGGATGACAGTCTTAGCAAGATGTTCATTTGACCTTCTACTCCAGCAGGGGCCAGAATTGTCTTTGTGGAGAAAAAAAGATTATTCACTCCAGCCCTGTGTGTATTATCGAAAGTTAAATAAAATTACTGTAAACAAACAATACCCCCCTCCGTTGATCCCCAAACTGTTTCAAAGGCTCAGATCTACCACAATCTTTACCAAACTAGACTTGTGGGGGGGGCCCACAATCTTGTGCAAATCCGGGAAGGGGATGAATTGAAGACGACCATCTATAAGCGGTTTGGCCACTTTGAATACCTGGTAATGCCTTCCGGGTTATGCAATGCACCAGCAACCTTCCAATACTTCAATTACATCTTTAAAGATTTTTTAGACATTTTTGTTATTGTATACCTGGATGACACCCTAACATTCTCTGTCTCCCCGGAACACCACTGTACACATATTCAAAGAGTTCTTGGGTGGCTCAGACAACATGGACTGTACGTAAAGCCTGACAAGTGCAATATTGAACAATGGAGCATTCAATTTCTCGGATTAATAATTTCCCCAGAAGGCCTCAAGATGGATAATTTTTGTTGTAAAACAAACATGAGTTATCCGCGTGAAACCGGTCTACCAATGTTCCTGTAATATCCTGTCTACGTCCTTTGGCACCTTGACAAAAAAGTCCTGGTGAGAGTTTTCCTGTCGTCCTTCAACCATGATTGGATCGATTTCCAGCTGAGGTCCAGTTACTTCCAAAGGCTTGTGCAACACTGGATTTCCTGGCTGTGGCCAATAAAACCGTGAATGACTCTCTGCCACTGGCAAGTGAGTCCACTTTGTCTGGTAAGAGTGTATACCCCATTTCCTTGGTGAAGGACATATTATTTCACACTATCTTTGGCGTTCCCACGACCAGTCATCTGTTTCCAGTCTTCCCAGTTTTATTACAGGAGTGGATCTGGAGTAATCATTTCACCTTAGTGGTGCATTCACGTTCATATCAGTTTTTAATCACTGGACTGTATTTTCCGTCACTCTTCACTGTATATACCATTACTATAGTGAGTGTTTTTTTGCTTTCTAAATATTACACTATGCTGTTTGTTTGATGTTTAGTGCTACACTGTGTTTTCACATATCAAGGTGGATACGCAAAATCTTTCCGCCATCTTGGAATGGTCTGCACCAACCGATAAGAAAGGGATTCAGAGCTTTGTAGGATTCACAAACTTCTACCAGAAATTTATTGAGTTTTCTGCAATCATTACTCTCATTACTCGGTTAATTAAACAAGGTATCCATTTCTGCTGGAAGCGCAAACTGCATTTGAAACCTTAAAGGCACTGTTCACATCAGCACCCATTCTGAAGTCGTCCTAGGAAAACAGGTGTATAGGCGCTGCAACCTTCCCACAAAAAAACTCTGCCCGGTACTTAGACCTTGAGGCTGCTGACATACCAGAATAAGGAAAGGGATGGTTGGCACTCAGGATGACATCCAGAATTGTATTTATTTATTAATACATGTACAAAGCTGTAAAACAGCCTAAGCTTTTCGGACGTTAGTCCTTAGTCATGAAGATGTCCTGACCCTGCTATTCTGGGTAGGGGCAGTTTCCTCACAACGCTAGGGATTAAAAAGTCTACTTCATCCAGTGGCATTCATTTCATGTAAACTTTCCCCTGCTAAGAAAAACTAAAATGTGGGGGATCGTGAAATACTGGCAATCAAGTCTGCCACAGATCACAAGTATTTGAAGTCAGATTGAAGCCATGTCAGGCCAGGTGCACACTTTTTTTTTCAATATTTGTATTTCACATAACATACAGACCCGGGTCCAAGAATGTCAAACCCATGCTCTGTCATGGATGTTCGGTGACCCTAAACAACCACCTTCTTCTAATACTGTTTTGTCAGCTGGAAACTTTATTGTTACAGGCAGATCTCTTGTCTCATATGCAAGTGGAAGTAAACTCTCCCCCTCCTGTGGCGCTTTTCAATTAGACCATTATATTAAATTCTTCTAACATATTATACAATATAGTTTAGCCCCAATCGCATGTTCCTTACTGTGTTTAAGATGTTTGAAAATTAGTTTCTCTCGGATAAGCCAGTGCCGCAGTGAGCGGATACGTCAGTCACGGCATACTGCTCTGACAGCATAAAGAGCATGCCGTGAATCGTGAGAGAGATGCAAATGTACCAGTGATGTCATTACAAATATTGGGATGGATTACAAGCAAACTGAGCAAGTAAGGTGACATCCGAGTACAGCGGTTAATGATGCTTATAATGCTGATTTTTATGTTATGTGCTAGTGATGGGAGAGAGTTTATTTACACTTTAAGCAGGCTTCAGCTGGAATGTCTTCTCCTCCAGGGTTCCCTCTTACGGCAAGAGAAGGGTTGCTATGGTCAGGAGCTAAAATATTCATGTCTAAGGGTGTCCAACTGTCTGTATTTGAACTGTGCCACGTACATCCACTAGCAGGTCACTTTGGGATCCATAAAACCTCTGATTTACTACAATGTCTGTTCTGGGTGCCTTACATGGACAAACACTCAAAAGCTTATGTGAGCTCCTGTCACCTGCAAAAAAAAAAGAGCAACAGAAGCAAAGTTTGGGGGTTATTCAGGCCTCTTTTGATTCTTGATAGTCCCTGAAAAAATAATCGCAATGGATTTTTTTGTAGAACTCCTGCCATCTGAAGGTACTCGGCCATCTTTGTCATTGTGCAAAAAAAACAAAGGTTTCGCCCTTTGGGACTTTACAGTATATATCCCCAAGACAAACTTTCTAAAATGTACATCCACATGGACATGCTGGTCACACTTCCAGATGACAACCACATATCACAACCTAATATCTTCTGTATTATGAGTGTGCCACTGAACACCACATATAAGAAGAACACCCGGCAAACCTGTTAGCGGCACCAACATGACCTCTCAGGTTTAGCTGTGACAATAGAAAATCTCAACAAGAGGAGGAGAGTATGGTGGCCATGTTGCTTTCTGTTGAGGCTTTCTGTTTGCCTACCTAATTATTGCCCAGGTTCGTTCCTGCTCTTTATCATACAGCGACACATATGTGAGAGCCTGAAAGGGCTGCACACCCCAATTAAAGTCTTTGAAAAGAGAAAAGTGGAAAGTTCCCCACGGGGCTTTTTAGCAGCAAATAGGAGTCAAATATTTTGTAAAAATCACAGATTTTTTTTTATTTCAAAGGATGGTTAGACACAAAACATATATAAAAAAATTTAATTTAAATATGAGCTCTGGTATATACAAGGCGAGACAAATTAGGCTAGGAAAGGTTATACATTGTTACACTTGGAATTGCACTATCCGATGTATGGAAATGCCCCAATGCATTTAGACCTCAAAGGTTACGGTCTTCTTCAGGGGGTCCTTACATTTCTATGAATACATCAAGAGGACAGATTTCAATATACCGGACCCACTGAGAACCTGTCCACACCCTCAACCCAAGGGGGCGACCCCGATCTGGGAGGCTTACAAGTGGTCACATGTTTAATGGCCCCCCAATGGGGAATCAGATGGGCAGAAGCGCCTGAAAATTGTAATCATACGTAATTAGCATACCAAAGAGGTAAGGGTAGTTTTGTTTAGGACATTGTGAGAGGGGGAGAATCTTAATGAAAGGAGTCCCCCTCCGTGCGCTGCCGGGGTTGTTTCAATGTTACCTTAGTATATCATCTAGGTTTTTTTTCTCCATGAGGGGTTGGAAAGTTTATATCCAATCCCCATATAAGAGAAACCATGTCACGTCGTACATGGTATATCATTTTCTATTTTGTAGCGATGGTGAATTGTGCGTTGTTCTCACAATCATCTTAGTATTTGGCATACAACAGATGATCTGGGTATGTTATAAACAGTAAGGAATGACACAGTTATAATGTGTCAGAAAGATGAAGAGAGGAGATATGTACGTGTGTGTGTGGTTCCTGTTTATGGCGGTCAAATGAGTGTAATCCATTTGAAAAAAATGCATGTCATAAAAAAGTGTAATATGGAAAATATATGCGTTAAGTCAAATAGATGTTGAGGGTGTGCACGTAAGCAATTCATGCCCAAACCACCAAACTGGTAAACAATAGTGAAAAATAAATAAAATAGGAATGTTGAATGGTGACAAAAACTAAGTGTATTATATTCAATAAGGTTTACAATGAATGAGACAAAATATGTAATGTGATTCTAATGCATCCAAACCAAAGGGGTAAGAGGATGCCAGGTGAAGGTGAGTATTACAAAGAGTGCTATAGGGTGACCATGTATTACATAAACAAAAAGTAAAAGAGATTAAAAATAAAATAATTGTTAATACCTTATTGCGTTGTTGAAGTAATTGTGTGTTCAGATCAGAAGAGTATAAATACTGCATCTGTGTTGAAAAGATTTATAATGGACTAGTCAGTAATAGATTGTTTCAATAATGAAACCCAGCAGCACACTGATGTCCGTTCTTACCTATCCATCTTGCAAAACAGATATGTGTGCTCTCCTCAGGCGTCGTCTGAGGAATGCCGGTGGAGGGCGTATCTTAAGTAAATAATTTGAAAATAGGTAATAGGTATGTGCTTCTGCCTCTGGAATTTCCCCTCCGGAGGGGGCCAATGAACCGCCTATGGCGGCCCTTCTGTGGCCACCTCGGCATTCTGGAAAGTTGGGCTGCACCGGTTTCAATGTAAAAACATGACATGAGAGGTGACGCACATGTGCGGCTGAGGGACTCAATGCGAGTTGGCCATACCGCGCATGATGTCACCCCTCCGTCCGACGGCGATCACAGAACGCCGCCGGCACGGTATAAGCTCACCACAGTGGTAGATGTTAATATTGCAGGGGCTGAAAAGGGGGGATACGTGAAATACACACATATCCCTACCGTGCCGGGAAGCCTAACAGGTTAGAGGTGTCGTCTCCAAGGGCGCAAGGCGGACAAAGAAGACAGCAGCTCAAGGGATCTGTGAGGGGGAAAGAAATGGAAAATTGATTTTTTTACTTTGCTTTTGATTTTGCATTTAACTTGCATCCTTTTTTAACATTGCAATAATATTAGTGTCTATGCACATAATTGTATTCTTAAGTAATGATTTGTAATGAGCAGGTAAGCAGGTACATTGCATACTCAGTGACAAAACAATGAATAAAACGTTATGAAGTATAGTTCCAGTTCCTGCTCCTTTAGCCCCCCCCCCCCCCCATTAGGTACATCCTCCATTTACTAGCCCTGTGGTCCAGTCTTTGGTTATCCTAACCAACATATGTCTCCTCTTTGGTAAGGAGTATTCTGACAAGGCCGCTACAGAGCTACTAGGTTGAATCAGTATACCCCCATGGGGTTGCTGATCTAAACCATGGCTAACTTTTTAAATGATGTATGGCTCCCAATATGGTCACTCCATCAAACAGATCACAGGTGAGGATGGTTACCTTTAATAGCTATTCAAACCCCTTTGTGGCAACTTGGTGTATGTTATCAGGCCAAAATCACCAGGGTATGTAAACTTTTGATCAGGGTAATTTGGGTAGATTTTGTTGTGAATATGATTTATAAAGAGTAAACACAGTTGATTGATAATACATGGCTTCAGCCAAACACTAACCATGAGTGAAAGAAAAGTTTTTGTGTTAGCATTCATATTCTCTGAAAAATGGCCAAGAAATCATCAATTCTGCCAGGGTATGTAAACGTATGAGCACAACTGTATATGAGGTGTGCACAATAGGCTGATGAAATTGACAAATATAATAAAAACATTTTTTGCAGAAATAATCACACATAAAACACTCATAAACAAAGGTGAAACCGATACAATTTGTACATGGTTAAAGATCACATTGCATTAGAAATACATGAGTATACATAACATCTAAAAAAAGACACGTTTCGCAAGATATGAGTCACTCTTCAGGGGTGGATGCACGTAGGATATATCTGGAAATGAATGACCAAAAAGGTAATGTAACATATGAATAAATGATGGACAAGAGGGGCCTTACAGAAAAAGAAAATACCCCATACTCACCATTTGGCAAGGCCTAGGAGCCTGGGGCTATGTTCACCGAGGATGGCAGCAAAATATGCTTGAAAAATTAAATTCTCTTTCTCTTCTGCATATCACCCACAGACTAATGGGCAAATGGAGAGAACAAACCAGACTTTGGAGCAATACACCTGCTGCTTCACATCATTGTCCCAAGATGATTGGGTACCCTCATTGCCCCTGGCTGAATTTGCGTATAATAACTCAACGCATTATGCTACTAAGCAGTTCCCTTTCTTTGCGAATTATGGGTTTCATCCATCATTTCTATCCAATGATTTACCTGAATCTACTATTCCAGTTGTCCAAGACACCTTGAATTTCTTCCAGCAAAACAATAAGATCTTGCAGGAAATGGAGGGACAAGCTAATCCTGAAATCCGGCGAACAGGTATGGCTTTCGACAGCTAACTTGAGATTGGTATGCCCCATGAAAAAATAGGTCATAGGTTTGTGGGTCCTTTTGCTGTGAGAATGAAAATTAACAATGTATCTTACAAACTAACATTACCAGATTCACTGAAAATCCATCCAGTATTTCACATGTCATTACTGAAACCCCAGATCCCTTTCCAGATCATACCGCAGGTCCTTCAGAACCTGTAATTATCAATGGTGTAGAAGAATATGAGGTGGAGACCTGGATTGCAAAAGGAGAAGAAATCAGCTGCAATACTTGATAAAGTAGAAAGGTTATGGGGCAGAAGAAAATTCCTGGGAATACATGCTCAAGAACTAATTCAAGCTTTCTTTCGCAGGCATCCTGAAAAGTTGGCCCAGTTGGACATCCAGAGGCTGGGAGGGGGCAATGTCCGGAAAGGCGCATTCCTGTATGCAGGCGCAGAAAACCAAGAAGCTTTGTCTGCGGCCAACTTGCAGGTGTGCATGCGTGCACACGTGCCAGGCGGGCTATTTAAGCTGCACTATGGCCTTGGGTCATTGCCGTTTGGTCTACTACCTTACCTGAGTTCCTGTTACCCGTTGCTGTGCTGACCTCCGACTACCGACTCAATCCGCTCCTGACTGCCCAAATGCTGCCTGTACCAACCCCTGGCTTGTCTTTGGATTTCGTCTCTGCATGCTTCTTCTACTCATCCACTTGTCTGCCTACTGTTACAGACCCTGGCTTGACCTCTGACTACTCTTCTGCCTGCTGCATGTACTTGATCTGCCCACAAGTTGCTGACCCGGATTGCCTGACCCTGCTTATGGATTCCCTCCCTGCATCCGAGCCTGCTGATCTGTGCCAGTCTCCTGCTCCAGTCTTCCTGCCAGTACAGCTTCTAGTTTGTCTTCCGGCTATTCCAGGATGCACAGCCTACTGTTCAGACCAATAGGGCACTCATGCTCATTCTGTGCTCTGGCACTCAATGCTGTGTTACCAGGGCTCCTGAGCCAGAGGTGTAAGAGAAGCCTACCTCTGCATTGTCAAGCTTCACCACCAGGTATGTTACAGAGTTATTATGAAGCAATAATCTGAAGTTTTTGTATGATACAATATTGGAAATATAAGAGCAATATTCTGAAGGTTTTTCTGAACAACATCTTGAAGTTTGCACAATTCATGTTTATTTGCACATCGAATACCTCATCAATGAAGTATATCTGATGGATGTTATTTCATTGCTTTTGATGATCCACTGCACAAGTAGACTCTGAGGCAGAACTCTATGCAATGCTCAGGAATTGGATTCCAAAAGACCTTACCTCTGTAATGTCTTAATTCCCACAGATACTCACAAGCTAAAACCTTACTAATGCCGTGTACACATTGTCGGACATTCCGACAGAAAAAGTCAGATGGAAGCTTTTCATCGTATATTCCGACCATGTGTATGCCCCATCAGACTTTTTCCGTCGAAAATTCAGACATGTTCTAAATTTTTAAGATGGAAAAAATTTCTAGTGGAAAAAAAACGCTCGTCTGTATGCTGTTCCGACGCAGTGGCTATTGAACTTCCTTTTTATTGTGCCGTCGCACATGTTGTACGTCATGGTGTTCTTGATGGTCGGAATTTGGTGTGACCGTGTGTATGCAAGACAGCTTGAGCGGAATTCCGTCGGAAAAACCTTCAGAGTTTATTCAGACGGGAATACCGGTTGTGTGTACAGGGCATCAGAGTTAGCTTAAGAATTTAAAATTCCTCCTTCCCATATAATTTGCCATTTTCAACTAGAAAACTATCTAAAGTCATTCTACTCAACTAGAAGTGATCTGTCAGGAATCAGAAGCAATCTGTGTCACAATAGGAAACTGGGGATATGGCAAATCTAGAAAGAGCGGAAATTGTACTTATCTCACTTTCAGATCACGCACCAATCTCGGTCTCACTAAATATGACTAATCACCATCCTCAAAAATGTAATTGGAGACTAAATGCTTCACTTCTAACTGATCTCACAATCCAATCCCAAATTT
The DNA here is from genome assembly GCA_028564925.1 of Lithobates sylvaticus. Lineage (NCBI taxonomy): Eukaryota > Metazoa > Chordata > Amphibia > Anura > Ranidae > Lithobates > Lithobates sylvaticus. The sequence continues at coordinate 251,932,876 of CM053027.1, read as the reverse complement.
AGGAATAGATTCTGAACTATTTCAAAACAATCTCCACACCAGAGGTATCACCAATGATATGGGAAGCACACAGGTTTGTAATACAGGGAGAATTAATCAAATGGGGAGCCAAAAAAAAGAAAGAAAGAAAAAAAAAATATTACGGACCTAACGGCTAAAATAACACAAAATAACATTAATCGAGACCTGAAAGGTCTTACAACAATTACTAAACTCCAGGATGAATAGATCAACTTTCCTCAAAAAATCTATCTACTACGAACATGGCGCTAAAGGGGCACATTTTTAGCGGAGAGCATTAAAAGAAACTAAAATGGCCAGCAACATTCATTGCATACATAGCAAAGAAGGAAAACCGATATATGACTCAAAATGCCGAGCTCTTCAATAAATATAATTTTAAACTTTATAACATACCATCACAAAATAAACCAGAAAAAAATTAGCAGAGAATAGAGAACAAATAATTAGACTATGAAATCCAATGTAAAATGCCTACCCTATCCCAAAAAGAGATAGATCAACAAAAAAAAATAAAAAATTTTCACTGAATAATTAGCTGTTGCCATCAAAGATTTAAAGACAGGGAAAAGCCCCAGACCAGATGGCTTAACATCACAATACTACAAACTATGTGCATCCCTAATTACTAAATCTCTAACAGAAGCACTTAATTCAATGAATAAAGAACAGAACATGACTAGAGTTGAGCGGACACCTGGATGTTCGGGTTCGACGGGTTCGGCCAAACTTTGCAAAAAAGTTTGAGTTCGAGACCCGAACTTGACCCCGAACCCGAACCCTATTGAAGTCAATGGGGACCTGAACTTTTGAGGACTAAAATGGCTCTAAAAAAAGTAATGGAAAGGGATAGAGGGCAAATGACAGCAAAATGTTGTTAAAGTGGAAGTAAAGTCAAAATTTGGACTTTCACCTACAGGTAAGCCTATAATAAGGCTTACCTGTAGGTAAAAAAAAATATCTCCTAAACCTGTACGGTTTAGGAGATATTCCCCGTGCAATGCGCCGCTGACTGCAGCGGCGCATGCGCACGGGGGATTCTCGGCTGAAAGGCCGGCAGAAGACGAACCCTGCCGGGAAGAAGTCTCCCGTGCGCATGCGCGGGAGTGACGACATTGCGGCTCCAGCCACTCACAGCGTTGGAGTCGCGATACCCGGAAGACACGCCGAGGCAACATGTCAGCGACCTCGGCGTGGACCAGGTGAGTTACCGACGCCTCGTTCTAAGGTAAGTATTTCATAATGAGCTAGTATGCGGTGCATACTAGCTCATTATGCCTTTTCCCTTACAGGTGTATAAAAAAAAAAAAATGTCAGCGGGTTTACTACCGCTTTAAGAGCATGGCAAGTGCTCTGCAAACAAATGTGGATAGGGAAATAACTTAAAATAACATAAAATACATAAAAATAAAAAATAATAATCTTGACCATATGGAGTAGGAAGTTGAGGTGGCGGTGGATGTGGCAGTGTAGGTGGAAGTGGCGGTGGAGGAGGACGAGGTAGCCAACACTGGTTTTTGTTTTTAATTATTTTATATTTTTTAATTAGGGTACACCCCAAAAGAGTGAGAAAGATCAAAATTACAACAATGGCTGGGTAAAGCCGGTATACATGTCTATTCTGCACAAGGTACGGACAAGTCCTGTGGGATCCATGCCTGGTTCATTTTAATGAACGTGAGCTTGTCCACATTGGCTCTGGACAGGCGGCTGCGCTTGTCTGTGATAACGCCCCCTGCCATGTTAAATACACGTTCAGATAATACACTGGATGCAGGGCAGGCCAGCACCTCCAAGGCATAAAGGGCAAGCTCAGGCCATGTGCCCAATTTGGAGACCCAGAAGTTGAAGGGGGCAGACCCATCATTCAGTACGTGTAGGCGTGTGCACACATACTGCTCCACCATGTTGGTGAAATGCTGCCTCCTGCTAAGATGTTCCATATCAGGTGGTGGTGCTGGTTGTTGTGGCGTGCAGACAAAGCTTTTCCACATTTCGGCCATGCTGACCCGGTCTTCTGAGGTGATGGCGGTGCCCTGGCTGCGTTGGCGACCTCTTCCTCCTCCTCTGCCTTCACCTTGTGCTTCCACTCTGCCCCCGCTGTCAGGTGGGAATGCCACCAGCAGCGCGTCTACCAGCAGGCGAGCAGCAGCAGGGTGAGAACGCCGAAAGTGCGCACAGATGGGCCGCACTTTCTGCAGCAGCTCTGGCATATCGGGGTGATTTTTAAGGAACCTCTGCACAACCAAATTCAGCACCAGGCAAGGGATGTGCGTCAAATCGGCTAGACCCAGAACTGCTACGAGATTTCGCCCATTATCGCACACCACCAGGCTGAGCTTGAGGCTCACTGCCACCAACCACTCATCTGTCTGTGGGGTTTTTCCCCCAAACAGGAAAGTTTTAAAACTGCCTGCTGTCGTTTACCCCTGGCTGTGCTGAAGTTGGTGGTGAAGGTGTTACGCTGACTGGATGAGGAGGCGGTAGAGGATGAGGAAGCGGAGTAGGAGGAGTTAGCAACAGGAGGCAAACTGAAGCCCCCTGCAATCCTCGGTGGTGGAAGGACATGTGCCAAACTGCTATCCGCCTCAGGCCCAGCCGCCACTGCATTTACCCAGTGTGCTGTTAAGGAGATATAGCGTCCCTGACCGTGCTTACTGGTCCACGTATCCGTAGTTAGGTGGACCTTGCCACAGATGGTGTCGCACAGTGCACACCTGATTTTGTCCCCCACTTGGTTGTGCGGGTTATGGATGGCTCGCCTGGAAAAGTAGTGGCGGCTGGGCACAACGTAATGTGGGACAGCCAATGCCATCCGGCTTTTAAAACTCTGCGTCTCCACCAGACAGAATGACAGCATTTCAAAGGCTTGGAATTTTGAAATGCTGGCATTCAGGGCCAGGGATCGCGGGTGGGTAGGGGGGTACTTCCTCTTCCACTCCAGTGTTTGGGAGATAGAGAGCTGAACGCTTCCATGGGACATTGTGGAGATGGTTGGTGACCCACGTGGTAGTGTTGCTGGCAGATCCTCTGTTTGCGGGGTGGCAGGCACCACTGTCACTACAGAGGTGGATGAAGAGGCCGAGACTGCAGCAGAAGAGGAAGCAGGAGGAGCCAGAGACCTTTCTTGGTTTTTGAGGTGTCTACTCCACTGCAGCTCATGCTTTGCACTTAGATGCCTGGTCATGCAGGTTGTGCTCAGGTTGAGAACGTTTATGCCTCGCTTCAGGCTCTGATTGCACAGCGTGCAAACCACTTGTGTCTTGTCATCAGCACATTGTCTGAAGAACTGCCACACTAGGGAACTCCTTGGACCTGGCTTTGGTGTGCTCGGTCCCTTGCTGCGTTGGGCAGTAGCAGGCGCACTGTCTAGGGGACGGACCGTCTGCTTTTGCACCCTACTCCCTCTTCTGCTGTGCTGGTGATTCTGTGCGACCACCGCCTCTTCGTCCGAACTACACAGGTCACCTGCATGACGTTTATTCCATGTGGGGTCGAGGACCTCATCGTCCTCCACATCATCTTCCACCCAGTCTTCACCCCTGCCCTCCTTGTCGGTCTGCACAATTGCGAAAGGAGCAGCAGTTGGCACCTGTGTTTCGTCATCATCTGAGACGTGCTGCGATGGTCCTCCCATGTACTCATCATGAAACATAAGTGGTTGGGCATCGGTGCACTCAATCTTTTCCACTTCTGGGGCAGGGCTAGGTGGATGGCCCTGGGAAACCCTGCTAACAGAGTCATCAAAAAGCAGAAGAGACTGCTGCATGATTTGGGGCTCAGACTGCTTGGCTGATTTGCAAGGGGGTGAGGTGAAAGACTGATGGACATCGGCTGCAGGTGCCAACTCTGATCTTTCAGCAGGAGACTGGGTTGCTGACAGTGCCTCCAGTTCCTTCACATTGTCTCCCACCCAATCTACTATGGCCTGTACTTGTTCTGGCCTCAACATTCATAGAGCCGCATTAGGCCCGACCAAATACCGCTGCAGGCTCTGTCGCCTACTCGCACCTGAGGAAGGTGTTTCACTTGTGCGTGTAGCTGGCACAGATCGACCACGTCCTCTCCCTGCAACAGGAGCTCCACCAGCAGCACCACGACCGGGGCCACGTCCCTTCTTTGACGTTCTTCTCATATTTGTCAAATTTAGGATCTTGCCCTAAATGGGTGTTTTTTGAATAGCAGAATAGAACAACAGTATCTAAAGGGTGTATCTCACACGTACAGATATGCAGAAAATTAAATTCAAAGAAAATATTTTTTGCCCTAAATTATTATTTTTTTGAATAGCAGAATAGAAGAACAGTATCTAAAGTATGTATCTCACACGTACAGATATGCAGGAAACACTGCAAAATATTTGTTTTTGCCCTAAATGGGTGTTTTTTGAATAGCAGAATAGAGCAACAGTATCTAAAGGGTATATCTCACACGTACAGATATGCAGAAAAGGCACCAAAAATTTTTTTTTTGCTCTAAATTATTATTTTTTTGAATAGCAGAATAGAAGAACAGTATCTAAAGTGTGTATCTCACATGTACAAATATGCAGGAAACACTGCAAAATATATTTTTTTGCCCTAAATGGGTGTTTTTAGAATAGCAGAATAGAGCAACGGTATCTAAAGGGTGATAAAAGAAGAAAAGTGCAGCGCTCAAAATATGAAATTAAAAAAGTGACTAATCAGTGTGTACTTCCAACACCTGATGCTGGTGAAAAATATCACTGAAATGTGATCAAACCATACAAAACCATACCCAAATGGTGTAAAAAAGCATACATTGAATGAAAACGTATGCATGCACATAAAATTAATACATTCAGATTGGTGCAGTGAAGTCCAAATAAATGTCCATAAATCCTAAAAAAAACGTGATATAAACGAAAAAAAACTCTTAAAGTGAAAAAACATTCAGACGTGTATTTAGAGATATCATGGGTAGTAATCAGATTGACCACGTAGATCTCATCATCTATTCATTAGGTATAAAATGGAGGCTTACCAGAATGCTGGTCTTTAAAGGCGTATCAAGATGAACATCAGATCGATCGAAGTCATCCGGGTGCCAATCTCTGCATCAACCGTAACCTGTTCCCAGGAACTGAACGCTTGTATTGCAGCAGGTATCACAGGAAATCACCCAAAAGATAAATAAGAAGCTCCAAATCGTGTGGTAAATTAAAAAAGGGGGATCCTTTAATAAAGCTCCATCGAGCACTAGGACAATGTTAAAACAGTCTTAACACAGATAGACCAAATATTAAAAAAAACGCTAGCAAACTAGGGTACCCCTGATGACGTCACGTTGTGACAAAACGATCGTCGCGTAACCACGCCCACACGTCCTGCGCATGCGCGATCGCGATTCAAAACTCCTGGAGAGAGTTTTTTTCCTCTATGCTAAAACGCTGTCAGTTTGCACTAGTTTGCTAGCGTTTTAAACATTACTTAAAATTATGAATTATGCTCCGATTACGAATCTACAAATGTTACGAATAAATACGAATGCGTCCGAATTTCGAATAAACGAAAATTAAACTAACGAAAAAACGAATCAACGAAAAAATAACTCTAACGAAAATACGAATCGTTACGAATGCGAACACCGACGACTTACGAATTTACGAATCGTTACGAATACGAACACCGACGACGTACGAATTGGCACCTGGATGACTTCGATCGATCTGATGTTCGTCTTGATACGCCTTTAAAGACCAGCATTCTGGCAAGCCTCCATTTTATACCTAATGAATAGATGATGAGATCTACGTGGTCAATCTGAATACTACCCATGATATCTCTAAATACACGTCTGAATGTTTTTTCACTTTATACGTTTTTTTTCGTTTATATCACGTTTTTTTTAGGATTTATGGACATTTATTTGGACTTCACTGCACCAATCTGAATGTATTAATTTTATAACAGTATCTAAAGGGTAATAAATAAATGATAATAGACCTTGTTGTGAATTCCTGTGTTGATATTTAGTTAAAATAAATAAAGGGATAAAGTGCAATGTGTTTCCTGGAATATCTGTTCCTATAGGATATATTCTTTGCTTGTGCAGTGAGAAAATATAAGTGAATGAATAAATATATAAAGAAATCCAGATCTATCTTTATAAAAAACCTCTAAAATAAAACAAGTGATTAAGCCAAATAAATACGTTAAATACGTGAATAAATATACTGATATTCTGTTACCGTGTTGCTCAGTCCACATACACCGGCCAATCTTCCTAAAACGATTGGTCAGGTGTTTGAAATTAAGGACAATGGCAAACCACGCTCTCCTCCTAGTGGGATCCACTAGCAAAAATGTATGCAATAAAAGAAAGTTTTCTGCATGTAATACATTTGATTATATTCAGCCTTTAAATATTCCTTATAGCAAGTATCTAGAAATGAAACAAAGAAACAACTTCCCTTTTCCTTATGTTTGGGGATTCATATGCTGCAATCCTTCTATTTGGAAGATTTACTTTGCCTCTTATCAGATCTCCGGTTCACATAGAATTAAACAAGAAAAACAGACATACCATTGCGCAGCGCTGTGTCTGAAATGTAGAGTGTAGGCTTCTAACTACTCACATGCACCCAGCGCTTTCTATTGCGGTAGCTGTTTAAAACAGTCAGACTCTGTGGGCTGGGCACCCTGCTTCTCCTCACTTCACTCGTGTAGAGCGGTGCTGTCCTCCGGGAGGAGGAGCCTAGTGACAGCACCGTGCTACACGAGTGAAGTGAAAAGAAGCAGGGCGCGCAGCTCACCAAAAGTCCCAAGGGGTATCATTCCTGCTGCAGCATGTGTATACCTTGAAGGGATTTCATCTTTCCTCCTCCAAGGACTGTTGCTATAGTTCCATTTCAGTTCAGTCTCCAGTACAATGGCAAAACAAAAGCAGAAAACCTATAATTTTCATCATGAATGGGAACATTACTATTTTTTTTACTGAAGTGAATGGGAAGTGTGTTTGTTTGCTATAAGAAAGGAAATGTTGAGAGACACATTAGAACACTTTCTAAAATCGATAATGATTTTCCACTTAAGTCCGAATTCCGAAAATAAAAAAGTGCAAAATTTAAAAACTTTGCTTACTACACAGCAAAGGATATTCAGTAGGCCTGCAGAGAAAAACATAGCCTCAACTATGGCCTCTTATCCTGTGTGTCAGCTCATAGCCAAGAGGAAAAAAAACATTTGAGGACGGTGAGGTGATTAAAGAGGCTTTTTTGGAAGCTGATGATTCTCTCTTTGATGGCTTTAAAAACAAAACCAAAATAATTTCTGCAATAAATTCTCTTCAACTTTCTGCAAAAACAGTTACAATAAGAGTTGAAGTCATGACATCAGGTGACATCATTTCACAACTGAAAAGGGACTTGGATGACTGCAGCTATTTCTCCCTTCAACTTGAATCAGTTGATGTCACAGATACCTCACAACTAGCTATATGTGTTATGCGGCGTACACACGCTCTGACTTTACCGCAGGATTGTCCACGGACTAAGTCCGCCGGACAAACCACCGGACTTTCCAGCCGAGGTCCGCCGTACTTTCCAAACGTGTGGACTTGCCCACACACGCCCGGACTTTTCCGGTGGACAATCCGCCGGAGTTTTGGCCAAAGTCTGCAGGACTTTTGAAATGAAAGTACTTACCCACACACGGAGGAAAGTCCGTTCATTTACAACGTGATTCCAGGTAGACGAGACTAGCAAATGCAGTGAATGCCGCCGCGCTAGCCCCGTCATCTGGTATGGATTTAAAGGGGAATCCCTACGCCAAAAAAACGGCGTGGTGGCCCCCCCCCCAAATCCATATCAGACCCTTATCCGAGCACGCAGCCCGGCCGGTCAGGAAAGGGGGTGGGGACGAGCGAGCGCCCCCCACTGAGCCGCACCAGGCCGCGTGCCCTCAACATGGGGGGTGCCCTGGGGAAAGGAGGGCCCTGCGCCCCCCCCACCCCAGGGCACCTTGTCCCCATGTTGATGAGGACAAGGGCCTCTTCCCAAAAAACCCTGGCCGTTGGTTGTCGGGGTCTGCGGGCGGGGGGCTTATCGGAATCCGGGAGCCCCCTTTAATAAAGGGGCCCCCAGATACCGGCCCCCCACCCTATGTGAATGAGTATGGGGTACGAGGTACCCCTACCCATTCACCTAAGGAAAAAAGTGTAAATAAAAAAAAAACGACACAATTTTTAAAAAAAACTTTATTGCACAGCTCCGGGGGTCTTCTTCCGTCTTGGGGGGTCTTCTCGCCAGACTAGCAGAGGAGCCCGGCTTTCTTCTTCGTTGCCGCCGTCATCTGGGGGTCTTGTTCTGACTTCGGGGGTCTTCGGGGGTCTCTTCTGTTCTTCTTGCCGGTGGCTTCTGTTGCCTGCCGCTGTGGCCGCCGCCTTCTGCTTCTGCTTCTTGTTCTTCTTTCTTCATCAGATGTTGACACGACGCTCTCTCTGGCCGTAATGGCAGAGACATGCTGTGATGTGACTTATATAGGGACAAGGGGCGGGTCACATGTGTACGCGGCCTTAGAATGGTTTTCAGTAACTTTGAAGTAAAGGAAGAAATTATGAAAATAATTTCTTTGAAAGGTCATCTATTCAAAAGTGAAAGAATATTTCATCTCTTGTCAGCATTACTACAGATGGAGCATCCGCTTTCACTGGCAGAACCAATGGATTTATAGCTCTTGGCCAAAGGAATACAAGTTTCCCAGAATATTTTCCTACCATTGCATCCTGCACCAGCAAGCACTCTGTGGTAAGTTATGAAAACTGTTATTAAAATTGTTAATAAAATTCAGTTCCACTCCCTTCGAAGAAGGTTATTCAGGGTGTTGATTGGAGAGCTTGAAATGGAATACGGTGAACTTCCCTTCCACACTGAGGTGCACTGGCTCAGCAAAGGAAATATTGCTTCAAGCAGCTTCTACCAGCCATAGCAACATTTCTAAAAGAACGTAATGAAGAAGCATTTGTAGTGATGCTGGAAGATGCTAATTGGCTTCAAGACTTTGCCTTTTTGGTAGATGTCACTGAAAAACTTTGAATCTGAAACTTTAAGGCAGAGATAAACATACTGTATTCGGGACATGCTTTCTGAGGTAAAACTTGGTGTTCAGTTATTGACTTTACGGTCAACACAGAGGACAAGGGGGCACTCTTTTATGTCTAGAGGAAAAGAGATTTCATCTCCAAATATGGAAAGGTTTCTTCACAGTAAGAGCTGTGAAAATGTGGAATAGACTCCCTCCAGAGGTGGTTCTGCCTAACTCAGTAGATTGCTTTAAGAAAGGCCTGGATACTTTCCTAAATGTACATAATATAACTGGGTACTAACATTTATAGGTAAAGTTGATCCAGGGAAAATCCGATTGCCTCTAGGGGGATCAGGAAGGGATTTTTTCCCCTGCTGTAGCAGATTGGAGCATGCTCTTTTGGGTTTTTTTTTTTGCCTTCCTCTGGATCAACTGTGGGTATAGAATGGGGTATGTTGGATTGTACGATATTTTTTATTTTTATTTATTATTTCTTTTTTTTTATGGTTGAACTGGATGGACTTGTGTCTTTTTTCGGCCTAGCTAACTATGTAACTATCCCACAAAGTATAATGCAGCTACCTGTCTAATATTCTACATACTCTTTGATGTACTTTTTTTCAGATGGCTTTAATTTTGACACTGTATGCTACTTTATGTTTATGGAACTATATAAATGTTTTGTTTATAATGTTCAAATGAGAAAATCAAAAAAATGTATTCACTTCAGTTATCTAGTCATGTAAAAAACATCTGCACTTGATTGGATATTCAAACTGAACATTTTATAGGCTAACTCAATTTTCGTGCAAAGAAAATAGCAAATAAATAAAAATATAGCATATACAATTACGACACAAGTCATAATGTATTTCAATGTTATTAAAAATGATCTTTCATTTTATATCTGCAGCCACTGTAATTTTCTGTAAAATGCAGATGGTGTACAGAACGCCCCCCAGAAATGTAATTTCCTGTTTGTGTGATTGGCTCACAGATTTTTCCAGAAGTCTGCACTTCAGATTTTGAGCATGTCCTGCAACAAAAATTTCACTTTTGGTAATATAGACATAAATAGTGAATTAATAGTCCATATAAATTATCAAATCCAAATCATCAAATCCATCAAAATGGAAAGGTGTCCCTTTAAAAGTTCTTTGTGACAATAATGTGAGTGTTGTCACACTACGACAAAAAAGGGGGTGCACCTCTACCACATGAAAAACACGCTTACCAGATGGCAAGCTTAGGAATGCTTGTAGCTATTGCCCAGCCAAGGCCTTTATCCTGAGGGGGGTCTGATGTCAGCTCAAGGATGGATAATACTCCATGTGGGATAAAGCCAAGCAGACGTCCTTTAACCTCATAGGGACCAAGAAGTCAGCTCCACATTCAGCGGACACATACACCAGGATATCCAAAATGAAAAAGCTTGCTATAGTGTAAAACCAACTACACCTTTAATAGTAAAAAAGGTAGTGCACTTACAGCAAGGAGCAGATTAAAAACATATGTAAAAAGCCACCCGACTTGCATAACCACCCGTCTTTCTGGGATCGTAGCAACGCAGTAACGTCAGCATGTCCCTCCACCCAACACATTTCGTCACAAGCTGACGTCATCCTGGTGCAGAGCTTTTTAATTTGGATACTACCATTGTTTTAATATGTGTTAACGCTGTATTTTTCCATTTGTGTTTTAATTTTGGTGATATACTCTCAAAGGAAAACCATGTCTAAAGGGATGCAGACCCTGCTACTTCACTCATTAGAGCCCTGCAAGTGCAGAAGCTGATTGATAACTATAAAATCACTCCCATACAGATTCACTCATGGAAATGGACACTGAGAAACAGACATTCCTTCAGAATAACAAAAGGTAGAAATCTGCTACAAAGTTTGTTAAAATTCATGCAATGTAGGCAGATCGCCCAGAGGGAATGTTTTTTTCTTAACAAAAGTGGAGTTACTCTTTAATTTTTCATTCATGAATGATTGAAGTGAATGTTCACACAATTTTTTAAGCAAAAATTCCCAATTGAATCCTCCTGTGCATACGATATACATATGTGCAAAAAGAAGGGGGAATAGTACTGCGCTACGTGACAAATAGAAAAATGCTTTCTTTAGCTGCTAACACTCAAACAAACAAAGTTATACAAACATGGGAAAAGATATGTGTAGCCCTTAAACACTTGAAGCCGTGTGAAGGTACAAGGCAAATAAAAAAATGACATGTGAATGTGCACAATATACAAAAAAACAGGGTTTTAGTGAGCAATGATGGGGCAAATAGGTGAAAGTCTCTCTTTTCAGACCCAGATGCAAATACAGGTGTATCACTGGTATCTCAAGAATGCTGTGCACACAGAAGTGTGTTGATGGGATCCCTGAGCACTATAGGCACTTAATGAGGTACTCTTACCAGCAAAGATGGACACACATACCATACGGCAGTGAGTCAAATGGTGGAGTCACGTGACCGCGACGAACACGCGTCGGGACACAGCCGATACCGGAAGTGAAGTACGAGCCCGCTGCTAATTTTTTACATGCATTTTACAATTATCTCAAATGTGAGTAATGTTTTTATTTATGCACTTTAATAAACTGTTTTAAAACGATACTACACTATCGAGCATCCCTTCTGCCCCACTTGCAAGGTACACCACTGATACCAGGCCTCAAAGGGGATGCATAGTAGGAGACGCACACTAGGAGAACGCACAACCATTACCTTGGACCCAGAGGGAACCCACTTAGGGGACGCCATCCAGGGAAATCCAGAGGCCCACAGGAATTATATACACATTATTTTTCCCCCCTTCCCTCAGCAGCCGCATCACGTCCACCGGGTTCCCCTATCAGTCCGGCACCCAGCGCAGGCGGGACCTCTAGCTGCTGTTACCAGCGCTGGCGGCCCTTCACAGACAGGGAGGCGGGGACTTGTCCCACGTCCCCCCTCACACTGCGCTGCGGGCCAGTGACGCGGGTGCCGGCTCCCGCCCACCGACGCCGTGACGTCACTACGCCCGGCGCCGTGCATGTTTGCCATCTCCTCCTATGCACGCCACCCCACAACAATGTGCGGCGGCGTCATAGGAACGCCAAGCTCTCACTCTCTGTGGCCGGGGGACGAAATTTTACTACCCACCCCCTGCCGCCCACCAATGATCGGCCAGACCTCTGACGGGGGCGGACCTCCGCGCCGCTGCCCCGGGGGGCGTCTCTCCTTCCCTTCCTCCCATTGGCTCCCAGCCCCTTATAGGTACCAGTAGTCGGCAGGCTCCACTATGCTGCCATCCCCTGACAGGATTACATAATCGGAACACAGCTACCAAGGTAAGCCACCACTCGAGCCCCTACCAGCTACCCCAAACCCAGTAGGACCAATTTGCAATATCATCATCTCCAAACTATTTCTCACCCATAGGAAGCTTTCCCTGGCGGACCCCAACCCTGGCCCCACTATATGACGCCAAGGTACAACCTCCATTTATACCACCCTTTTTCATTATATACTGCACAAAACACATGTATCAGCTTTCCTCCTGTTTTGGTTTGGTTTGCTATCTCCTCCAGGAATCAGGTTACTATACCTGACATCAACCGACTGCGGTAACCAGCAAATCAGCACCCACAGAGGGACACCCCTAATCCCTAACAACCTAATAAGCCCGCCAGGTATGATTTCCCTCCATGTACATGCCAACATATACAACAATACACTTGGAATATACCTTCTCGGTCCCCTCACTTCACATGCTGGTATGGTCGTTTTTATTTAACCCTCCAGGCTCCATGTAGCTCCACATGACAATTCGCCCTCGCAGCAACTAATGGCCCTGATGCTCCGACACGTACTGCTCTATACTCAGTGATGGTCCCTAAGGTACTGTATCACTACCACAATTTTATGCAACAATTCCTGTAGATACCCAATGTTCACATGAAACTCTGGCTCTCGGGACTGACACCCGACAATGTTCGGGAGAGGTGACACAAGTCACCTCCACAGTACCTGCCAGTATCCGCTGCTAACCAGTTTATCTTGTTAGATCATATCTTCACAATTTTGTTTAAACCACCTTCTCTTACATGTATGTTTCTTACACCATCCACAGTTACCACGCTAATTCCGGGTTTCTGGGCCTCCTCTGGCAAGTGTGGGGAACATATAGGACGCCTTTTGTTGCTGAACTGATCTTCTCCGGTAGGGATCCCCTCACGGGTCTGTAGGTGCACGCTGAACCTTTCCATCCAAGGAGGGTTTTTTTGATGGACTCTCGACCATAGGCCCGGGGGCGCTAGCAGGACGCCAAGGCAGCCACCACACCCTGGTTCTTCTCTACCAGGGTTCAAATCTCCCTAAAGAATCCCTTTTCTTTTCTGGGTTTTACCAATCGGATGCCCACATAGGATTTCAAGACATTAGATAGGGTCAGTACAATTAATACTAATTATTACTAATATAGAGACCAATATGCAACCTCCTATCAATACTATGACTGTGATTGCATATATTTGCTTTCTATGTACCTCATTATATTTTTTCTTTTTAGATTATAAATACACAAATGTGCCGACCCTAAAGTTTTCTCCCTGAAGAAGAGCCAAAAAACTCGAAACGCGTCGGAGCACTACGCACATTTTTGTGTTTGTATCAATATCTGTGTCACAAAATTTTCCTCCTATGTTTTTTGCATCCTATTCATTTTTTATATGTACATGTTGTTTTTGTATATCTATGTGGATTTGCTAATCCTACCTTGACCAACCCCCCTCTTACCTTGATGTCAAATAAATACTTGATTTAAACTTTAAAAACGTAAGCGTTCTCTCCCTTCTAAAAGTCCCCAAGAGGAATACATTTTGCACCAAAGTCTATATCCTGGGATGTGGGTCAGATTCGCCCAAGACCAACCTCAGCACCAACCCCCTTATCCCCACAGGAATTATATACACAAAGTCTGTAACCTTACAGCAGTAAGGTAAGGGGACATCTTTACCACACAGAAGAACAGAAGTCACCCACTGCCCGTTTGCACAGCACCCTGGAGATTGACCACTAGTGACCACCAGCACTTTTCATATTCCACCAGCTTGCTTGGGACTGACACTCCTGACACAGCCAACCCACGTTCTAGTCCCTATAGATATAGGGATTTTTTCACGGACTCGCTACCTTTATTTATTGATATTAATTATAATTTTAAACTCTCATCTATTGGCTGTTCACCATACTGTTTTTTTAACATTGGAATTACCTGCAATATATACTATATATATCTTTTATTGAAGAAAAAACGTATTTCCATGCGTTTTTGAAGATTTGCAATTGCAAACATTATTCTGTTTTTATGCGTTTTTATATGCCTTTTTATTTTCACCTTCAAGAAATTTTATTTTATTGATTCATTTTATCATTTACATTATTCACCACGGCACCTGTAAAGTATTTATTTATGAAGATTTATTATTCTATCCATCTATAGTTATTGATGCCTCTCAGCATTTAGCCTCTTATGCACAGGTTGCACTTTATCCACGCACAAGGTTGCACCATTTGTATATTTTTAAGAAGCGTATGTCAATATAATTTATTTCACTAAGCACTTTACACATTGATCGCAATTTTTGTACATCGCAACACTACCTTTACTATATATTTTACTTGGAGTTTGACATCTCTCTCAGTGTTTTGCTGCAGTACTAGACCATTTCTCTATAGACCAGGCAGGCGCAGGGGTACCTACCGTATAACAAATGGTGGAATGGAATATGAAAAATGGGAAAAAAGTGCTCCATATAGTGCAGATCAACCAATAATGTTTTATGGGAATGTATTCTCACAACAAAGGAGATTAAAAAAGGCAACAGTCCAAAAAGGATATGATAGCATAAAAACAGTAAAAAGGCAATGTGGGAATCTCAAATAAGCAAGCCCGACGCGTTTTAACGCTAGTTGATGACCACTAGTGTCGAAATGCGAAACTGTTTTTATGCTATCATATCCTTTTTGGACTGTTGCCTTTTTTAAATCTAGCGGGGGGTTAAAACCGCCCCGCTAGCGGCCAAATACTGCAGCTAAAACGACAGTAAAGCAGCGCTAATTAGGTTGAAAAAAGAATGAAAAGTCCATCCAGTTCAACCAAAACTGTGTTGTTGATTTAAGAAAAAAAGGGTAGCTTGTATAAGAGCAGTATGCATAACAAGCATTTTCAAAGCATTTGCAGAGCTTTTGGCAAGCTTTGTTGAAGCCTGTAATGCAATGTTTCTCAACCCAAGTCCTCAAGCACCCCCAACAGGTCATGTTTTCAAGCTCTCCATTATTTTGCACAGGTGATTTGATAAATTTTACTGCCTTAGTACCACCGCTGTTTCATCTGAGGGAAATCCTGAAAACATGACCTGTTGGGGGTACTTGAGGACTGCAGTTGACAAACATTACTGTAAAGTACCATTCAGCTCCAGTATGGGGATGTTAAACAGATTTTAGTTGAAGTGCTGACTGTCAATTTAAGCAAGCTGATAACATCTTTAAGTGTACGCTCTAATGTGAACAAGGGGTTAGCAAGCTTCAGCACTACTTGAAGCTTGTTGATAGCCTACTGAAACCCACCTGCTATCAACCTATTTAAAGTGACAGCACGCCTATTAAGAACTGAAGAGTTGCTTTAAACTTGCTGAAAGATCTGCAGATGCTTCGCAAAAGCTTCACAAAGCTATGCTCTACACACTGCTCTTTTATGTTTGCACCCTTACAAAATGTAAATAACCAAATATTTTTACAATTTATTTATGACTTCTGCATTAACAGGGAGAATATATAGGCCTGGTTCACACCTATGCATTTTTTTGTGTGTTTTCAGTTTTGCAGAAACACACTACAGTCCACTTAACATGATTTTCTATGGATGTAGTTCACATCTGTGCATTTTATGGAAAGGGACAGGATTTTTTTTTCAGTTTTTTGGTTCCATAGACTTCAATGGATCAAAAATGTGTATTGAAAAACGCAAAATGCACTTTGAATATTCACAACTATGCATGTTGCTTTTGAGCATTTCTGTAGTGCTTTTTGCTGTTCTTTCTGCATTTTTTAAACCGCATTTTTACTGAATTTTTGTTGCGATTTGCATTTTGCATTTTTTTTACACTGTATATAGCTGGTTGCTAAGGAGGGGTCCAGGAAGCCAGCCGCCGCGTCTTTTTTTTATTTTTTTTATTTATGTTTATTGATTTTCCATTAAACAGAGAAAAAATGACAGAACATATCAACATACATGCTTACACATTATTGTCTTGTATTCAGTAACAAATTACCAGTATTACACCGTAAAGCGACAGTATAAACAATATAGTCTCAAAATAACATTTAAGCCTAATAAGGCTTACAGCTTGTGGCCACATGGCCACATAAGTGTCCCAATACCTCAACGGAGGAAAAGACGAATACCAAAAGTGTATCGAGAGTATTTGACTGTGATTTTCACAGGACTCATTCGGTTATCAATATTCAGTAATACCTAGGTGCTTGCATGCATTCACACAACACTCATACCCATTCACCCGTCTCTTCTATCCATTTCCCCAGCCGAAAACTACAGCTGGGGGGGTACTCCTCCCCCTCCCCCTTACATTTATTAGTGATATATTTCGTGTCCCCAGCTTCTTCACTTAGGATAGTAGGTAGCTCCCCCCCCCCCCAGCAAAACAAGAAGGGATGAATTAGGACCCACTACTGCTGAGGCAGAGGGGTATCCTTCCAAAAGGAGCTGTATCGCCATCGCGTCTTTAACAACCGATGATTCAGCAGCTGTCAAGCATTTCTTAGATAACGATGAAGGCGTGGCCATCGGATGATGTCATCCGCCTCCTTGTGAGGTCACTGATCCATCATGCCTCTGTTGGTGATGTCACAATGGGGCGGGTCCTCTGAATGACATCACTTGATTGCCACGCCCCCACCGTTATCTAAGAAATTGACATTGATGCGGACAGATCAGCCGGACGCATCGGAGGAGGGTTGTCGGTGGGAGCGTTGGCAGAGGAAAAAGCACACCGGACAAAGAAGACAGGAGAAAGAAGAAGACCGGAAGAGGAAGCGGGAGAAGGAGAAGCCTGGAGGAGGCAGAAGCGGGGAAGGAGAAGACAGAGGAAAAAGCGGGGAAGGAGAAGACGGAGGTAGAAGAAGAATTTTTTTAATAAGAAACTTGTCAAAAACTGTGTCATACTACACTACTTTTTTTGGTTGAATGGGTCGGGGTACCCCAGATTCCAATAAGCCCCCCGCCCACAGTCCCCGACAACCACCAGCCAGGGTTGTCGGGATGAGGCCATTGTCCTTATCAACATGGGGGCAAGGTGCTTTGGGGTGGGGGGCACAGAGCAGAGCGCAGAGAAAGCACTGACCCCCCATGTTAAGGGCATGCTGCAATCTGGTTTGGTTCAGGAGGGAGAGCGCTCTCTCATCCCCTCCCTTTCCCGACCTGCCGTGCTGCATTCTCAAATAAGGGTCTGGTATTGATTTTGGGGGGGGCGGGCAGGCTGATGACTCATCGGTTGTTAGGGACGTGGCGGCCAGCTTCCTGGCCACCTCCTTAGCAACCAGTTAAATGTAGTAAATGTACTGCAAAAAAACGCAAATCGTTAAGCACAAATTGTGTCAAAATCACAGTAAAAATGCGGTACTGGCATTTTGGATGCTGGTCCATTGAAGTCTATTACATGCAAAATGCTGCATTTTGTGGAAAATGCAAAATGCAAGTTCAGTTTTTTTACTGTGATTTTGCAGCGTTTTGCATATTTTTCAATTTTTTGCTTTACATTCACTATATATATATAGCCGGTTGCTAAGGAGCTGGGAAGACAGCCACGGCATCCTTAACAACCAATGAGTCATCAGCTGTCAGCGGGTTTTCCCGCTGACAGCTGAATGTAAAAAAAAAAAATTACAGGCTAAAAAAATACAAGAAAAAAAAACATTGTGCCCCCCCCCCCCAAGATCCCCCCTTCATTCTGGTATGGATTTAAAGCAGAGTTCCACCCACTTTTAAGAGGTGGTCTTAAACGAAAGACCACCTTTCCACCCCTCGTTTTTGGATATACATTTTTTTTTATTCTATAGTAACTTTTAATAAAGTGCAGCCTGTACTTCCAAACCATCCGGTCCACGACACAGGACATCATATCCTTTTGTGTGGCGAGCCCCCCCCGCTGAACTGTGTGTGTCCCAGAAGACAGTTGGCCATTCACAAAGCATTGCGCGACTGGTGCATGTGCAGTAGGAAACGGGAAGTGAAGCTGCAAGGCTCAACTGCCGGTTTCCCTTAGTTAGAATGGTGGTGATGGACGGATCGGCCTCGGGGGACAGACATCGCGGTCAGCAGCTACAGTGTTTTTTGCGGGTGGAACACCACTTTAAGGGGAAACCCCATGCCAATAAAAAAAAAAAATGATGTGGGGCCCAGAATCCATAACAGACCCTATCTGACCATGCAGCCTGGCAGGCCAGGAAAGGGGGGGGGCGAGCGAGTGCCCCCCTTCTGAACCATACCAGGCCACATGCCCTCATCTTGAATAGGGTGGTCCCCATGTTGATGGGGACAAGGGCCTATTCCCCACAACCCTAGACTGTGGTGGTGGGGGTCTGCGGACAGGGGCTTATCAGAATCTGAAAGCCCCCTTTAACAATTGTACCCCTACCCATTTACCCCAAAAAATATAGTGTAGTGTGAAAAATAACAAGAGACAGTTTTTGATAAGTCCTTAATTAAAAATGTCTTCTTCCGTCTTTCTTCCTCCACTGCTGCTGCCACCGCTGAAAATAAAAAGAGCGATCCTCCTCCGATGAATGCCCCCACTGTTCTGTCCTTTCTGATGTCTCACATTTCTTATTTAACTATGGGGCATGGCCATCGGATGATGTCACCCGGAGACCCCACCCCCTTGGGCTCTCACCGACCCATCATGTCCTGGCAGTGACACCACAAGGGGGCGTGGTCTCCATATGACATCACCTGGTGACCACACCCCATAGTTATATAAGGAATGGCAGATGTCGAAGCAGACAGAACAGCGGGAGCATTCGTTGGAGATGGATCACTTTTTTATTTTCAGTGGGTCGGCGGTGGCAGCGGCGGATGCAGAGAACCAAGACTGGCAGAGGAAGAAGACCAGAGGAAGAAGCGGAGGAAGAAGAAAACCTGGAGGAAGAACCAGAGGAAAAAAACTACACAAGACGCAAAACTAGAGCACAGCAAAAAGCACTGCAGAACCAGAGGAAGAAGAATAAGACCAGAGGAAGAAGAACGGCCGACATTACGGGCGCCCTTGGAGGGTAAGTGTACTTATTAAAAGTCAGCAGCTACTTTTTTTTTAGCTGCTGACTTTTAAAAAAAAATAATTTTCAGCTGAAACACCGCTTTAACTCATATTTTTTCACACATTCAAATCAGCATGCATTTATAAATGTGAAATATTCAATAAATGTATCAATAATTCATCCCACTTTTCATTCTGTACCATAAATAGTGTCCCCTATTGTCACAGTGAAATTGCTGTTAGCTTGTGTTCATTACATATGTCACTAATTATTGTTATTTTCCAATAAGCCTGGCCATACACAATATTTTTTATTTTATTTCAGTTGGGACATTGTATTCAGACAATGGTAACTATCTCTGTCAGAATATACTGATCAGTGCCTGCAACTTCTGATCACCTAAAAAAACACCCTTACCAGCAGCAGCACTACAGGCTAAACCACCGGGCAATAAAGATAATGGAAATAACTTAAACGAGTTAAGAATAGCAGAGCCACACCAACCTATAGAAACAGAACCTACACTGAAAGACATTTTTTTGGCTGTTAACACGTGTAATAATTCAGTTAAGGAGCTGAGCGATCAAATGAAGGGTGTGAAGGAGGACCTAGTATTGGTCAGGTTAGAGCTTGCAAAAACAGCCCAGAGGACCACTGCCCTAGAACAGCGAATAAGCCAGGTAGAGGACGAGATATCCCCTTTAACAATGGAAATAAAAGGCATGAAAGAACTAACTGTCCACGAAGCAAAATTTGAGGACTTGGAAAATAGATTGCGCAGGGACAACGTAAGGGTGGTGGGACTACCAGAAAGGAGTGAAGGCCCAGATCCTATACAGTTTATGGAAAAATGGCTGATTTACCTCTTTGGAAAAGAGACTTTCTCGACAACGTTTTCGATTATAAGAGCGCACAGAGTCCCCTTTAGAGCTCCTCCAGAGGGGGGTTACCCCAGGCCTCTATTGATGAAATTTTTAAATTATAAAGATAAGGTCTCTCTACTAAGGAAAACAAGGGAAGCTGGCACTATTCTCCTCAACGGGACTAAAATCTCATTTTACTCTGACTTTTCGCCTGAACTGCAGAGACAAAGGGCTGGTTTTGTGCAGGTTAAACATATTCTACAAAGGCACAAGTTGACATATGCTTTGCTCTACCCCGCAAGGCTGCGGGTGACAGCCTGGGGGGGATCTCAGATTTTTTTTTCTCCAGAAGCAGTCGAGAAATGGATAGAAGAAAATAAGGACAAACTATGATAAATTAAAGAGTATGGGGGAGGGGGGGGAGGGAGGGGAGCGGGAGGGGGAGGGGGGAGGAAGGGGGAAAACTATATATATTGATGAATGTGGGCTCGAAATGTGTATATGCACTACGTATTGACTTGGTAATATTGTGTACCACTGTTAGTTTGTGTTATTGATGGGTTTTTCCTTTTTCTTTTTGCCCTTTTTTTCTCCCCTTTTCTTCTTTTTCTTTCCCTTTTTTTTCGTCCTGTTTTTGTTGGAATGTATTTAACAAATTATTGGTGGGTAGGGAGGGAGATAAACGCACACAGACACTGTATTTGTAGAATGGTTGTGAATGAGGTTAAGCAAGAATGGGAAATGGTCACTTGGAACCCCTTTGGGGAACACTTGGTAAGGTGGGGTGGGAGGGGGGGGGGGGCGGGAGGGGGGGGACAGGGGAGCTGGGGAGGGTGGGTTAAAGGGGAGATAAACACGCAATTGATCAATTAACACAAAGAGGGAAGAGGGATAATGTAGACATAACACAGAGAAGTATCACCAGAAATAATAAGGTAAATGTAAGCACGATGAACGGACACATAGGCGTGAAGTTAGGGACCAAAACATGGGCAACAGAGGGAGAGGGAGGGGTGATGGGAGGAGGGGGGGAGGGGAGGTGAGAGAGATCTTTTTTTCTTTTTGCCCTTCTTTCTCCCCCCTCTTCCTTTTCACTCCTTTCTCAATGTGGGACAAGCCCTGTTCACAATTGATCACAATGCTGGTAGTGGAACAACGAGAACCTAAGGGGTATCACACCGAGATACGGGGTAGAAATAATAGGCCCTTGCCCCTTGGTTTCTCTCTTTTTCTTTTGTATTATTTTTGCCCTTCTTACTCCTTCCTTTTTTACTACTGTGGAAATCTCGAGCGTATTGATAGAGAGTTATTCAGTTCGAAAGGGGCAGTTAATTCACCCCATGAAAAAAAAAAGAAAGAAAAGAGGATGGTTTTGAAAGTAGCCACATGGAATGTTAGAGGAATGGGGACGTCAGCTAAGAGAGCAGCAATTTTCTCGACATTGGAAAACTATGGGGTGGGACTGATCTGTCTGCAGGAGACCCATTTGACCAAACAAACTGCGCCCCTCCTGCAAAGCAGGAAATATCACTGCCAGTATCATTCAGTGTACTCCTCATACAGCAGAGGGGCAAGTATACTGGTGAGGGCGGGGTCGAACTTCTCCTGTAGACAGATCAGCATAGACGAGCATGGGAGGTATATTTTCCTGTATTTTGTGATAGAAGGGGTTACATGTGTACTGGCGAATGTTTACATTCCCCCACCATTTAAATTAGAAGTTATACTTAGACTGAATGATTTTCTCTTGGACAAAGGCGAGGTACCGGTCTTGGTAGTAGGAGATTTTAACGAAGCTCCGGATAGAGACCTAGATAGGTTCCCCGTACATAGAACTTCCGCTTCTACAAAAAAATGTAAATGTAAGTTGACCCAATTTATAGAGGAAATGGGACTAATTGATATTTGGAGGATACGTAACCCCACAGCCCGGCAATACACATGTTACTCCGCTACCTACTCTACTCTCTCGAGGATAGATTTGGTCCTCGGGAACGAGAGAGCGTCACAAATTATAGAAAACATTGTATTCCGGCCTAGGGGAATATCTGATCACTCTCTAATAATAACGACAGTAAAAATAGGGGAAAAACAAAATCGGCGAGAGTGGAAAATAAACCCTAGTTGGTATGAACTAATTAAGGAGGCAGACGGGGTGTTACCCAGACTAAGAGAATTCTTGGAATTTAACACAGGTACGGCGCGGCCAAGAATAATATGGTGCTTAAGCCCACTTACTGCGACAAAGTACCCCATGATTAGTGGGTCCTACACTATCCATAGATCGGGAGATCCTGCTTCTCTGAACCAAGGGAGCTAAACTCCTCTATATGGGAGAACATGAGGTCTCCACCCATGACACAGGTGGTCACTAATTGAGGTACTTACTGAGTGGGGTGCTCCACCCAAAAGGATTTGGTCAAAATCCATACAATAGACAAAAGAGATATTTGGGGGGCACACCCTAAAAAAATGCATAAAGATGGTGCTGCCATAAGACCATACAACAGAACAAACATATTACAGCGCACACATGCAAAACTGACATTTACCTCCAGCAAGGCTATTTAAAAGCACCTAGACAGACATTTTCAAAAAACATTATCAAAAAATATGGGGATTTGGTCACACCATATTGCTATATGGTGCTTAAGCCCACTTACTGCGACAAAGTACCCATGATTAGTGGGTCCTACACTATCCATAGATCGGGAGATCCTGCTTCTCTGAACCAAGGGAGCTAAACTCCTCTATATGGGAGAACATGAGGTCTCCACCCATGACACAGGTGGTCACTAATTGAGGTACTTACTGAGTGGGGTGCTCCACCCAAAAGGATTTGGTCAAAATCCATACAATAGACAAAAGAGATATTTGGGGGGCACACCCTAAAAAAATGCATAAAGATGGTGCTGCCATAAGACCATACAACAGAACAAACATATTACAGCGCACACATGCAAAACTGACATTTACCTCCAGCAAGGCTATTTAAAAGCACCTAGACAGACATTTTCAAAAAACATTATCAAAAAATATGGGGATTTGGTCACACCATATTGCTATATGGTGCTTAAGCCCCACTTACTGCGACAAAGTACCCCATGATTAGTGGGTCCTACACTATCCATAGATCGGGAGATCCTGCTTCTCTGAACCAAGGGAGCTAAACTCCTCTATATGGGAGAACATGAGGTCTCCACCCATGACACAGGTGGTCACTAATTGAGGTACTTACTGAGTGGGGTGCTCCACCCAAAAGGATTTGGTCAAAATCCATACAATAGACAAAAGAGATATTTGGGGGGCACACCCTAAAAAATGCATAAAGATGGTGCTGCCATAAGACCATACAACAGAACAAACATATTACAGCGCACACATGCAAAACTGACATTTACCTCCAGCAAGGCTATTTAAAAGCACCTAGACAGACATTTTCAAAAAAACATTATCAAAAAATATGGGGATTTGGTCACACCATATTGCTATATGGTGCTTAAGCCCACTTACTGCGACAAAGTACCCCATGATTAGTGGGTCCTACACTATCCATAGATCGGGAGATCCTGCTTCTCTGAACCAAGGGAGCTAAACTCCTCTATATGGGAGAACATGAGGTCTCCACCCATGACACAGGTAGCAATATGGTGTGACCAAATCCCCATATTTTTTGATAATGTTTTTTGAAAATGTCTGTCTAGGTGCTTTTAAATAGCCTTGCTGGAGGTAAATGTCAGTTTTGCTTGTGTGCGCTGTAATATGTTTGTTCTGTTGTATGGTCTTATGGCAGCACCATCTTTATGCATTTTTTAGGGTGTGCCCCCCAAATATCTCTTTTGTCAAGAATAATATGGGACACCCTAAAAGCATTTTTAAGAGGGGCACTGATCCAACAAATAGCAAAATTTAACAAAGACGCTAGAGCAGAGGAGGAAAGATCCCAACGGGAGACATTAAGTCCAGAACACCAATATATAACAGATGCGACAGACGCAAAGAAAAAAATGTGGTTGGATAAGCAACAGGAACATAAATTGGTAATTATGAGGAAGGTCGAAACAAATAGACTCCTTCAGCGGCAGGCGTCCTTCGCAGAGGGGGAGAGCGTGGGGAGGATGCTTGCGCGGCTAGTAAAGTCCAATGCACCACCGTCAACCATTCAGGCTATAAGAGGAGAGGGAGGAGAAATTATCTCCAATACCGCAGGAATAGTCCAGCATTTTAGAGCCTTCTATAAAAACCTCTACACAGCCCAGAAGGCTGGAGCAGAGAGATCGATGGACGATTTCCTGCGGGGATTGGAGATTCCATGTATCACACCGGAGGAGAGAGAAGAACTTGAGACTCCAATAAGCCTAGTGGAGCTGCAACAGGCAGTGGGAAATATGGCTAATCAGAAATCCCCCGGCCCGGATGGTCTTCCAATAGAGACATATAAGCAATATGGTGAAGTCTTGCTACCCGAATTGTTAAATACATTGGAGGAGGCGTTCAGGGAGGGAGGTCTACCGGCCTCAATGCTAGAGGCAACGATAATAATCGTCCTGTTAAAAGAGGGAAAAGACCCATTGGAAGCCGCGGCATATAGACCGATATCTCTCCTTTGCTCTGACGCAAAGATTCTGGCCAAGGTCCTGGCAACCAGGCTAAATAAAATCATGACAAGAATAATTCACACAGACCAGACAGGATTCATATCGGGCCGTTCGACAAGTATCAACATTAGAAGGGCTTTTCTGAACATACAAGACCCGGTGGTGAATGGGGGACCAAGGGCGATAATGACATTAGATGTGACCAAGGCCTTCGATAGTATAGAGTGGGTATATTTGTGGAGAGTATTGGAAGGCTTCGGATTTGGTCCCTCATTCACCAGGTGGATAAAAATGCTGTATGAGAAACCCATAGCCAGGTTAAAAATTAACAACGTAACATCAGAGGCGTTTGAACTAGAGAGAGGGACAAGGCAGGGGTGTCCTCTATCACCCCTGCTCTTCGCCCTGGCGATGGAACCGCTGGCCATTGCAATAAGAACAAACCCTGATATAAGCGGTTTCTGTAAAAAGGTAGGGAAAGAAGAAAAAAATCGCACTATACGCAGATGATGTTCTGCTGTTTTTAGGAGACACCGATAACTCCCTGATAAACGCCCTTGGGGTGGTGGAGGAATTTGGCAGATTTTCCGGCTTAGTTGCAAACAGGGACAAATCGGAAATCCTACCCATAGATGCTATCAGTAACCCAATAATACCAGGAGCACCCCAGATAAAGGTTGTAGACATGATGAAATACTTAGGGATAACGTTAACAAAGGACCCCAATCAGTATCTATGTAAAAATCTTGTACCGTTGCTGTCTAAGTTTAAGAGGAAAATTTTGATCTGGAGGCACTTTCCTCTGTCGGTTGCGGGGAGATGCGGGTTAATTAAAATGATATGGATGCCACAACTCCTGTACATACTCCACAACTCGCTATGGATAGACAGAAAGTGGTTCCAAAAAATTGAGACCCTATTCAGGGAATTAATCTGGAAGGGAGGCCAGGCTAGAATTCGTCTTGGTAACCTTCAACTACCGGTAGGGGCAGGGGGATTCGCTGTCCCACGCCCAGAATGCTATTTCTGGTCCTCCCAATTGCAGCAACTCAGGGGATGTGGGGACTTAGAGGGGGGGGGACCCAAATGGGAAAATAATAGTGGCGGAGTCCAAACATAGCACCATTATAGAAGCATTAGAGGCAGACTCTTTCCGAGTTAGATACCCCACAATAGAAATGCTAGTTAAACTCTGGACAGTAATTAAAAAAAAAATGGGCTATAATGGAATGTCTGATCATACTCCCCTATGGGATAACAATAACTTAAAAGAAGTCCTTCAGGTGGGGAAAAATAGAGAATGGGAACAACAGGGAATCAAAAGATTAAGACAACTATACAACGGCAATAGAATTAAAAAATTCAACGAGCTGGTAGATGAATTTAATATAACACAGGAATCATTTTTTTTCTATATGCAAATAAGACATGCCCTTGACGCTCAGTTTCCGGGCTCTCCTCCGATATGGAATGAGACTCACCTATGGCAATACATACTACACTTAGGCTCCACGAAGCGATTGATATCAGAGATATATGGACAGATAACCCATAAAATGAACTCAGAAAGTGTACTTCATAATGTAAAACTGAAATGGGAGGAAGATATGGGTGTTGAATCAAATGACCAGTGGAAAAGAATATTAGAAATGGCCCCCGCCATATCAGTTTCCCCCCCTGCAAAGGATATCCCATCTGATGCTGGTCAATAGGGCCTACTATACACCTAAACGGTTGTTCAAGTTTGGTAGGAGAGTAGATGACAAATGCCCAAGATGCCAGGGGGTCGGCGACCTCCTGCACATGATGTGGAAGTGCCCAAAATTATTTCGATACTGGGAAGGGGTGACCAATACTTTAAGAGATGTATATGCAGTTAAATTAGAAAAGGAGGCCTTGGTGTGTGTTTTGGGATTTAGAAGAGAAAGGGGAGAGAGGAAGAGCACTACGGTTGCAATTCTAAGAAGCATGTTCCAGGCCAGGAAACTGATTGCAATGTACTGGCAATCAAAAGAGCCCCCCACAGTGAATAGCTGGATCAATACAATGAACAAGACCCTATGTCGGGAAAGAACAACATACCTAAAAAGAGGAAACCTTAAAGAATTTGAGAGGATGTGGAGCCCATGGTTGACAAAAAAATGAGAAAGAGAAACGACAACACCTCGCTAAGACAGTAGAAGGCACATTATAGTAGTGCCTGTGGATCTCGTTCCACTTCTGCAGTAAAAAGGTGATAGAGAGCATTTAAATACAAGGCATTAATACACTGGGGGGGGAGGAGGGGAGGGGACGAGAGAGGGGAGTAGGGGGTGGAGAGGGAGGGGGGAAGGGGGGTAAGGGAAAACCACGATACATAAGGTATATAAGTCAGTCGTAGCAAGAGACCGGGCCTAACGGCTCTTAAGATAATGTTTTATTGTATACTTCTGTAATATAATGTGTTATAATTGTAAAGTGCAAAAAGTTGAATAAAGATTTAAATTATAAAAAAAAAAATTCCCAACACATCCCTTCAACAGAAGTCAAATAAATAATCAACTTCTGTCAAACAGGGAAGGCCCCTGCACTGATAGAAATGTGGCTGGTTTGACCAAATTTTCATCAGTGTATGGTCAAGTTTAGTATCCAAATAACTATTATTCTTCATAGTAACAATGTATTTCCTAATTGTAGGATTCACTGCAGCTAATGCTTTTTTTTTTACTGTAGTTTAGGGCTGATCGAATCATTGTTGTCGCACAAAACCTAGATAACATTAGACAGGGTCTAGTTGAACATTTGCTAATGGCCAGTGGTCACCTTGACGTGGCACACCTGAAAGCTATAGGGACAAAATCAAGGCATTTATAGCTTGTTTCCAGTTTGGCCTCTCTGTCTTTTAACAACCATCTAAGCATTAGGAATTCAATATCCAAAAGTTTATGAAAACAGATTTTTAATTGGTACTGATGGCTAACAAATACCAACTGTGCTGTATGTTATTTTTTACCAAACTTCTATCATAAACATCATAAATGTAAAGCACATTATTTCACCCATACATACTGTGACTTTGAGGCTGGGTTCACACTTATACGACAAATGCTCCGACTTTGGGAGCTAATGTCGCATGACGTGTGAAAATCAAGGTTTCCCTATGAGAGCCATCTTAAGGCTCAATTCACATCTATGCATGTTGCTTTTGAGCATTTCTGCAGTGCTTTTTGCGGTGCCTGTCAGAGTACATTGTACCCCTACCCATTCACAAAAAAAAAGTAGTGTAGTGTTAAAAAATACAGTAGACAGTTTTTGACAAGTCTTTTATTAAAAATCTTCTTCTCCACTTCTTCCTCTGATCTTCCTTCATCTTCTCCCGCATCTTCATCCTCCGGTCTTCTCCTTCTCCCCCTGCTGATTCTTCCGCTCTTCTTCTGTCTTCTTTGTCCAGTGTTCTTCTTCCTCTGCCGCTGCTCCCGCCGATGACCCTCCTCTGATGCTGTGTCCCGCTGATCTGTCGGCCCCGGTGTCCTGCATTTATTCAATAACAATGGGGGCGTGGCAATCGGATTACGTCATCCAGAGGCCACACCCCTTGTGACGTCACCACCCAGAGCATAATGTGTCTGATGTCACAAGGGGGCATGGTATCTGTATGACGTAATCCGATTGCCACGCCCCCATCATTATTTAAGAAATGCAGGACATCTGCGCCGACAGATCAGCAGGACGCAGCATCAGAGGAGGGTTGTCGGCGGGAGAGGAAGAAGAACACCGGACAAAGAAGACAGAAGAAGAGCGGAAGAAGAAGCAGGGGGAGAAGGAGAAGACCGGAGGAAGAAGCAGAGAAGAAGATGGAGATTTTTAATAAAAGACTTGTCAAAAATGGTCTACTGTATTTTTAGTGAATAGGTAGGGGTAAAATATACCCCATACTCATTCACATAGGGGGGGTGAAATCTGGGGGGCCCCTTGTAAAAGGGGGCTTCCAGCTTCCGATAAGCCCCGCCCGCAGACCCCGACAACCACTGGGCAAGGGTTGTCGGGAAGAGGCCCTTGTCCCCATCAACATGGGGGCAAGGTGCTTTGGGGTGGGGGGCCCAAAGCACCCATCCCCCATGTTGAGGGCATGTGGCCTGGTATTGTTCAGGAGGAGGGGTGCTTGCTCGTCCCCTCCCTTTCCTGACCTGCCGGGCTGCATGCTCGGATAAGGGTTTGGTATATATTTTGGCATGGGGGTCCCCTCCGAATCCATACAAGACCCAAGGGCCTGGTATGTACCAAGGGGGGGAACCCACGCTGTTTTTTTGTATGTATAGAGGTAATGAAAAATAAACAACTAATCAAAAAATGGAATTGTCTTGAAAGGAACCTCCCCACATGATTTCTTTTGTAGTCTTTTTGGGTCCACTAATATCCATATATATATATATATATATATATATATATATATATATATATATATATATATATATATATATATATATATATATATATACACACATACACACTTAAATTAAACAATGGGTTAACACCCATATTTGTGTTTTACCATATTTGTGATTTACCACATTTTTGTTTTTCCTTTATGATTATGCAGGCTCATTACCATCCTTCCTGCAGCGTGTGGGGTGAGACCGTCGTCCCACCCTGCACACTGTCCGCAGCAATTGTAGTGAAGTAGCCTCATACTGCAGCGTGTGGAGTGAGACTATGGTTTTGTGCTGTACATTACCTTTCTGCTTAAAGCTCATACCTATATTGTTACATCTCTCCTTTTATAGTCAGGGTCTTTCTCATTTTTACCTCCACACACATGTGGGGATTGCTTGTAGGTATACATTTCCGGAAGTTACATTTGGCGAAAGACATATAAAAATTTTGCAGTTTAGGGTCTCTATAAACAGTAATGCATTCAAGGTCTCTTAGTTTTATGCATTTGTGCCTTTGTGAGGTAAAATTTTTGGACCAAATCCAAATTTTTGAAGGAAGCCACAGGTATTCCCACATTCCAATACACAGTTTTAATCTTAAATATAATTATTTTATAGTTGTGAATAGGTTTAAAAGGAGGCAAACAAGCATTAATATCTCCAGGCTCTCCAGGCGGAGACCAA
This sequence comes from Lithobates sylvaticus, assembly GCA_028564925.1. Lineage (NCBI taxonomy): Eukaryota > Metazoa > Chordata > Amphibia > Anura > Ranidae > Lithobates > Lithobates sylvaticus. Next base: position 251,902,928 of record CM053027.1, on the reverse strand, counting down.
ATCCCCCTCCGCCGTTTCCTAATGTTGGCTATACCCGTCTGAGCAGCAATTGTTCTTTTGAAAGCCAAGCAGGAGTCCGCCCGTCAATGAAGCAGAGATTCACTCATTGGCCAGCTATGAGGCCCTTCCTGCCTAAGCGCTGCCAGCTGACATCGAGGGAGGAAGAGAGGAGGGGACTCCATCCTCTTTGCAAAGGCCTCGCCATGTGCTTGCATAGATCTTATTGCCAGTTGGATTTCTTTAAGGGTGAGCGGAGCCTCCAGACTCCCACGCGCCTCATTAGATGAACTCCCTCCAGATAAGTATGAAGTTCGGCTGGGGTGTATTCCACCCTGGAGGAATATAACTTCTCATAAAAGGAGGCAAAACAAGCATTAATATCTCCAGGGCGGGAGACCAAATCCCCCTCCGCGTTCCTAATGTTGGCTATACCCGTCTGAGCAGATTGTTCTTTTGAAAGCCAAGCCAGGAGTCCGCCCGTCCGCTCACCCTGTTCAAAAATCCTCTGCGACTGATGAAGCAGAGATTTTTTGGCCGAGGTTGTCCTAAGCAGCAGGACCTCCCGCAGAGCGCATTGCAGATCTCTGCGTGAGGTCTCGTCCCCAGTACGAACAAACTGTTGCTCACAGTCAGTAGCCCTCTGTTCCGCCTGAGTTAATTCCATCCCGGATTGCTTCCTAACCTGACCTATTTTTTGTTGGTAGTAACCCCGGGCATGGACTTTAAAGGCGTCCCAGCTGGAAGCTGGGTCTGTGGCCGGGGGGTTCAGAGCCCAGTATCTAGTGACTTCTTCCTCAGCAGGAAGAGCTATCCTATCATCAGAAATCCAGTATCGTGACAGTCGCCACAGACAGTCGGTGGGAGCAGGACAAACATTGAGGGTTACCATGACAGGTGAGTGATCTGAGATACCCCGAGCCAAGATGGACACCTCCTGTATTTTGGTAAGGAGTGAGCCACTGGCATAAACCAAATCTATTCTGGACATGGTCGGATAAGACGCCGATTGACAGGTATATTGCCTTTGGTGTGGATGCTTCCAGCGCCATACATCTGTAAGGCTAAAGTTAGAGGCCCATCGGGAGAGCGGGGAATCCACGGCCCCTCCGGGCGTCAGCCTATCTATAGCGGGGGAGGGAGGCATATTGAAGTCGCCCGCCAGTAGCACGTCAACCACCGACATACCAGCCAAGCACTTGTTTACTGTTTGCAGAATAGCCAGGGATGCCGGTGGGGGGATGTAAATTCCCACCACCGCCATGGGCACATTCGCAATTACAGCATGTACAATGACAAAACGTCCCCCCGGATCTAGACACAGGTCTAACAGTTTGAATGAAAGGGATTTGTGGACCAGGACGCTCACCCCCCTAGCATAGGAGGAATAAGTGGCATGGTAATGATGACCCACCCATGCTTTTTTAAGACTCAGGATCCTGCTCCCCATTAAGTGGGTCTCCTGTAGTATGCATACATCAGGTCTATGATCTTTAAGAAATCTGAATACCAAGGATCTTTTAATCCGGGAATTGAGTCCCCGGACGTTCCATGAAATAATTTTTAAAGGGGCCATAAGTGGAAGCACAAGTTATTTATACAGCAAGGAGATTGGTCCCAGAGCAGAGCGTCCACTCCCCGGCCCCCTCCCTTCCAGGGGTCTCCCGCTCCACCCCCCCCCCCCCCCTCTGATTAAGGCACATGTCTACTGTATCACCATATATAATTACAAGTACAATACATTCCTTCAAACAAATTCTAGAACTTAACAACCCTCCCCAACCCCCCTCCTCCCCCCACCCCGCACACCCATCCCAACTAGGGTACGCTTTTTTCCCAAACTGGAACATAGTCAAGGACTATATGGGGTCACGACCAGGTAGCAATCAGGGTGCAGCCTGTCTAAAAATAGCACCAAACCAGGGGCACAAAACAATAGGGAGAAACACAAAAAAGAAGGGGGAAGCAAATAATAATAAGGGGATGCCAAAAGTGTGGTCAAAAGGTGTGTAGGCACACCATGTCTAGAGGAGACGCCGCCTTCGGGCGGGATACACTGGACAACATATGCAACTAGGGTATGGCCAGGGTAGATCCTCTAGCCTGCGATCATTGTCACCTTTTCAATAGAACCATGCAATATGAAAAATTAAACTTAGGGCACTAACGGGATCAGTCCTGGGGCAAAGAAAAAATGAAAAACGGCAAGAGATATATAGAAGCAGAAGTACTGGCTGATTGAGGCACTGGGGTTTGCAGTGTTCAGCAGGAAACACAGTGGGTTAGTTCTACGGTCAGCGACCGGATCACGATCCGCATTCATGGGGAGACCGGGAACAGTACCCATCTCAGGGCACACCATACCCCTTGGATGCACCGCCAGCGCCTGCAGAAGTTCAATCGGCGACAGTTCCCAGTCACATTCAGGGATGTAACAAACATGCCTTAGGCGGATCAGTTAGTAAGTATGGATAGGGAACAGTACTTACGGCCCCAGGGAAAACCACAGCCGAACTCTTGTTGTGGGAATCAAGTGATTAGCGAGGTTGCAGTGAGTTCAGCCATTGGGAGGCCTCCTTTGGGGAAGTAAAGAATCTAGTAGATTCGCCATCTTGCACCCGTAGGCGCGCCGGGAACATCATGCTATATTTAATGGCCTTCTCCCGGAGGGCCCTCTTTACTTCATCGAACGACTTTCGAAGCCTCTGGGTGTCGACCGAGAAATCCGGAAAGAACATCAACCTTGCAGCCTCGTGTCTCACCTCCTGCATCTTCCTGCAAGATCAAGTCGCGGTCTCTGAAATTGAGCAGCTTAAATATAAACGTGCGTGGTGGAGAGCCGGGGGGGCCCCGCGTTGCTGGCATTCTATGGGCCCTCTCGACCGCGAAAAAAGATGAGAAGGCGGCCTGTGGGAACAATGTGCGGAGCAGCCGCTCCGTGAATGTAACCGGGTCAGCTCCCTCCAGGCCCTCCGGAAGGCCTATGACCCGCAAATTGTTCCTGCGGTTGCGGTTCTCCGCGTCCTCTGCTCTCGATTCCAGGGAACGTACTCTCACCTGCAGAGTGTGGAGCGTTGCCGAATGATCTCAGGTCACATCTTCCACGCCGCTGATCCTGTGCTCAGTCCCAGACACCCTCTGCCGGATCTTCTCAAAATCCTGGCGGATCAGGCCCACCTCAGCTTGCACTGTATCTATCTTGGTGGTGAGGGTTGAAAGGGAAGCTTGACATCCCGTAATAGCTTGCATCAGGGCTGCAAAGTTGCTTTGCTCGAGGAGAGCCGGCTCCGATGCGTCTGTCTGAGACGCCATGTTGTGAATGGCTAACACGTGCTGCGACGCACCTCCGGGAGAGCTGAGAGCTTTAAGCGCGGATCCTTGCTTCTGAGCCTTCGGTTTGTTGCCGGTACGTCTCATGCCTCGCCTAGGCAGAGTCGGGGGATGTTGGCAGGTTCTTAGCAGGTCCCAGGGTGTTATAAACAGGATAAATCGCCCCGTTAGCAGCAGAGCTCCTCAACTAAGCGTCCTACACCATCGCCATCTTGGACACGCCCCCTCATACCTATATTGTTACATCTCTCCTTTTATAGTCAGGGTCTTTCTCATTTTTACCTCCACAACACTATATGCTTTTCAAATTGAATGACAGTTTTTTCAACTCTGGATTCTTATGCTTCCAATAAGTTCTTGCTTGTATATACATACATTTATGCAGTTATAAACAGTAATGCATTCAAGGTCTCTTATTTATGCATTTGTGTTTGTGAGGTAATTTTTGGAATAATAACATTCCAATACACAGTTTTAATCTTAAATATAATTATTTTATAGTTGTGAATAGGTTTACAATCCATATGTTTATTGACTGTTCTTACATTGATTGTTGTCAAAATCTTTTGCAAATATTCATGACAATCTGTCTAATATCTTTTATAAGCATCATGATTTTGCACATTTGCATTAAGACATGCACTATGTCATAGGTTACATTTTCTGTCATTTTTATTTATTATTCCCGATTTTATGCCTATGATTGCACTCTGTGTGGGAGGTACATCAAGTAACAACCATATACATTGTTTTCATTCATAATGTCTTTATCTATATTAATTTTTTTTCAGATTTTTTGAATTCATTGTATGTTGGTGTGCTTTTTGTTTCTCCCCTTCAGGTGTTTTCTATTCTAGGCACTTACAAGGTCTGATCATGTGGGGAGGTTCCTTTCAAGACAATTCCATTTTTTGATTGGTTGTTTATTTTACATTACCTATATATATATATATTATATATATATATATATATATACATACATACACACACACACATGATCAGGCCTTGACCTATTTAGCTATGATTAAGCACCAATACATTGTGTGAAACGCGTTAGCTGCTTTTCCCTGTTCTTTTTGCCTATGAAGTGACTGTATTGGATTTTAAATGATCAATAAAGATGCCTCCAGCCGTGTGCGGCCGTCCAGGACTTTTTCTTTCCTTCTAAGTTTGCGCAGAGCCAGCACCTGCAAGTTCACAAAAGGTTTGTCTTCAAAAGGCTTTCAAAAGGTCTGGAGCTTTTGGAGCGGAAATTTTCTCCCATATTCAGTGTTTGTTGATCAGGTATTTATTCTCTCATGCTTTTTTTCATATAACATTAAAAAAATATATACAAATATCAATCTATTGGTGAGGGAAAGCCAACAATTTTAAATTAGTCCTGGTTTAGGCAGTGTATGTGGCATTGAGTTTGAATGTTTAATTGTTAGCTTCACCCGTAAAAAACGTCATGGTCAATAGCAAAAAATAACAACAGCAACAACAGCAGTACTGAACAAGAGTCTTCATGCTTTGGCTTTACGTAAAGAAAAAAACCTCAAGAGCAATAGCAAAAATAACAATAGAAGCATCAACAAAGGTTTATAATTCCCACGCCAAATAAAACCACTAGCACATTTTTAAACATTACAAGTGATATGCAAAAGATCAGCAGCTGTTCAAATATTACACGTAATATAAAAATGAACAGCAGCTGTTCAAATATTACAAGTGATATAAAAATGCATGCCAATATAAAACAGTGTTCAGTGTGGGCCAACACACAGTGACATCATCATGCAAGGAGGGGTAGAGATGCTTGCATTCTGCAGTAGATTGAAGCAAGTTTTGCACTTCTCCTGTACAATACTGAACATTTTTATGCTGGATGAAGCACTGCATTTTTGAGTAATATTACTTTATGATTTTATCTAGCTTTTTTAATATATGGTTTTACTCTATATTTCTGGACTATATCACTTTTGAGCCATTGTGGGTCATTTGGGGCTGTGCCAATACCACCCCCATTATGGACATGAGCTCCCCATGCTCCTTTGTATACACAGAGCTGAAGAAAGTAGGACATTTTTTTGGGGGTTTGTCCTACTATCTTTTGCAATCCGTCATTTGTTTTGATTTTTTGCATCCTTGATTTCCTTTTTACATATTCCGTTATATTCTTTGTAGCATTTAAACGATGATAAAGTTCCTTCATTTTTATAGATTTTTTTAAGTTATTTTCTTATTATTTATAGCCACTATAGTAACTTTGGCCGTGAGCCACATAAGTTTAAAAGGCTAAAAATGAATATACATGGGAATATACAGTGAGTTTGCATACATTCTTTTTGAAGAATTCCCATTTCTGTTCCGTTAATGCCAATATCCCCTCCCCATCTAAGTCTTGGAGAGCAGTCCTCATCCTTGTAAAATTGTCTCTATTAAAGTTAAGTGTTTTTATCTTTCCTGTTCATGTTTGTTGCTTACAGCTAACAATAAAGCAAGCTGCCAGCCCAATAAGCAGCATTTTTTTAATGTTTGAGATAAAGGTTTTACCTATATGAATAAAAGTTGTGCCATTGTATGCACCCCTGTCAGCAGTAAATGGATTGCCTCAACCTCTAACTGCCACTATTCCTGGAGAACTTGACTTGTTAATGGAAGATGAAAAATAATGGATCTCCTGGCAGGATCGACAAGTAATACAACTGTGTTACTGGAAGAATCAGTAAAGCAAAAAATGCTGTATTAATGCTAGTGATAAACTCCATCATACTGTATATGTTATTTTTGTTTTGTTTTTTCCTGTAGTTGCACTTGAAAAATGAAATAATGTTTACAGGTCAATATAAAATTTTTAGGAGCCCGAATATTAAAACTTTGAGTTCTCAAATATTTTAAATATAATGTTAGAGGGTGATATGTTTTCAAACTAACAAAATGTTTCCTGTTTTCAATAGTAAATGTTGCCATAGGCCTCATAGGACAGTTAGTAATGCAATCACAGATCAACCATACCCAGATCACTCCTTTCACCGATTTTTACATAAACATGTACGCAGAGATGATCAGCACCTACCAAACTGTACAAGCTTGAAGCTTATATGAATAGCAAAGAAGTAAGGCCAAACAGCTCTGATAAGTACGCATTAAAGTGATTGCAAATAAATAAATGAAAATAAAAATGAACAACACATGTTGGCTCCACTTTCAAGAAACATTGGGGGTTATTTACGAAAGGCAAATCCACTTTGCACTACAAATACAAACTACAAGTGCAAAGTGCACTTGAAATTGCACTTGGAAGTGCAGTCGCTGTAGATCCGAGGGGGACATGCAAGGAAAATAAAAAACAGCATTTTAGCTTGCACATGATTGGATGATAAAATCAGCAGAGCTTCCCCTCATTTCAGATCAACCCATTAGATTTACAGCGACTGCACTTCTAAGTGCACTTTCAGTGCAATTTCAAGTGCACTTTGCACTTGTAGTTTGCACTTGTAGTGCTAAGTTGATTTGCCTTTCATAAGTATCCCCATTGAATGCAGGGACACCTCAAAATGTGACGGGTCAACTGGCCGATGTCTGTCCTCATTGATAAACGGTCTTGAACATTACATAATTGAAAGTGGTTTGGTACCCTAACAACTCATGTCCCATCCTGTGCTTACCTTGCAGTACATATGATATGCCATACACTCTTCAGGTTGCGCAAACCATGGATCTATTCCTCACTCCCTTTGCAGTTTTCCCACCCCTATATATAGCCTTCGACTCTTTCTATTCAATCACCATATAGCTGCAAGGTTATGTATTTTCATATAGATAACCTTGACTTAATTACAGCCCCTTAAGTTGCTACCTAGACACCAATACCCTAACAAGATTCAATTGCACAAGAGCTGTATCAATTCACTTATAAAAACAGATGCAAGACAACGTATGTAACACTCACTAGGCTCATCCTTTATATGCGACTGGATTCCCAGTTAGTGTCAGGAAGGCTCTGTCAGAAGACAGAATACAAGCCTCAGACAACCTGTTTCTCGAATGCCTGGAAGAAGAGGAGCGTTAGCGTATGTTAACACGTGAATGTGTGCAGCGCATTCCATGACAGATAAGGGTGGCAAATTTTCTGCGATTGTCCTGTTTCCTGTTGTCTGCATCTGCTTTTGAAATACTGACCCGGCTTGTCGCTGTTATCCACCAGAATCGACCCCAGCTTGTTCTTTGACCATTCTGCTGCCTCCACATTTGTACTTGATCTGTTTGTTCTGTGTATGACCCGGCTTGTCTGAATCTGCTTATGTTCCAGTCTCTTCGGAGCTACCAAGTTGCTAGAACCTGTCCATCTGCCACTGGAACCTGCTCTATGGCTAAAGTACCAGCCTGTTCCTGCCCTCAGAAGATCTGCTGCAATATGGCGTACCACTCCACCAGCAGACCAGCAGCAAGCACGTCTACCGGCACTCGTGCGACTCTCCACTCCTGCGCCACCTGTATACTCTACCAGGGGCCCCAAGTCAGAGTTGTAAGGGAGGCTTTCCTCTGCATAGACCAGGCTCAACCCACCAGGTATGTGACAGTTAGTCAGCCTGCCCAGTGATGGGCAATGCTGAAACAAGTTTAAAGTTGTACAAAGTTAACAATTTTGTTTATAATTCGCAATGAATAAGATCATTTTGGAAATGTTATACCATTTTATACATGACTATATTGCTTTACCTCTTTGTATTTCATTACAAAAACCTAATAACATTTCTTGGAAAAGAAAAATGAACAGCATATAGGGGGTTGATTTACTAAAACTGGAGAGTGAAAAACCTGGTGCAGCTGTGCATAGAAACCAATCAGCTTTAAGGCTCTCTCTTCCTTCCCTGAATGTGATCCAAATTGAGCCTACATCGGCTACTGTTGACCGGGAAGTGTTTAAAGTGGGGTATCCTTCCCGAGTATTCCGTTGTTCATCAGGAGAACATCCATCTTAACAGTGCTGGCGACCTTTCAACAGGGCTACTAACAGCTGTTTGCGGATTGTTTACAACTAAGAGCCTTATATGCTCTGCCTTCTGGTAAGGGCATATTATACATGTGGTGGAGGGCCTGTTTTTTCACACATTGCAGAGTGATAATCACAGTGTAATCCCCTAATGTGTTTTGGATACAGACTATTTCATGTGTATAGCACATCTACACCATCTACCTGTAGTTTTCAACGAACTTTCTTTACAGGGTCTTAGTCCCACTATATGAACTGTTGTCTCCATTCTTGGTTATAGCATGGTCTTATTGTATATGTGTATGTCAGAATGTCATATATAGTCATTTAAATAGGGGGTAAGATATTTTTGATTTTATTTGGCGCTGTCCCCTTTTACCAATATTGTTACAGTGTGTGTATCCCACCTTGAACAGCAGCCTGTGTGTTTTTTCCTATTGGTAAGCGCGGTTTTATTTTTCTAAATACAATCAGCTTTAAGGTCAAAGCTTAATTAAACAAGCTGAAGTTAGAAGCTAATTGGCTACCGTGAACAGCTGTACCAGATTTAGCTCCTTCCAGTTTTAGTATATCAACCCCACTGTCTTCTATGGTGTGTACTTACCTATGTCCAATGCAAATAGAGTGATTTCTGTCTGCTCTCTCTCTACTTCATGAGTGACTTTTGATAGCCTATGATGACACCAGGCAGAAGAGTGTGTCCATTTCTTCCACCCAGGTCTCAGATTACACTCAGCTCCCTGTTCTATGCTGTGCTGTGTGTGGCATCAGATCTCCACCCTGCCTTTTGAAGCTCAGAAATGATGTGTCAATTCTGTATTTTGAATAGCTGTAGAGGAGAAATAGCCACAGATAAACAGATACAACGTATGTAGGAAGATTTATTTTCTGTGTATCACTTGAGGCTAGTCACTTCAGTAGCTATGTAAGGATTTACAATCACTATAAGAAAAAGTAAAAGCAGATTAGATAAGATTTTAAAACAACTATTGTATTTTTACATGCATTCAGAATTTGCAAAAGTTATTATTACCTCTGTAAATAATACTTAATACTTTTTTGTTAGTTTGTTTGCTTTTATTTTTTTTTGGTCTTTTAACCACTTCAATACAGGGCATTTTCATCCCCTTCCTGCCCAAGCCAATTTTCAGCGCTGTGGTACTTTGAATGATAATTGCGCAGTCATGCGACGCTGTACCCAAATTCAATTTTTTATAATGTTTTCCCCACAAATAGAGCTTTCTTTTGGTGGTATTTGGTGGTATTTGATTACCTCTGCGGTTTTTATTTTTTGCGCTATAAACAAAAGAAGAGCGATAAGTTTAAAAAAAAAACAATATTTTTTACTTTTTGCTATAATAAATATCACCAATTTAAAAAAAATTATTTCCTCAGTTTAGGTCGATATGTATTCTTCTACATATTTTTGGTAAAAAAAAATCACAATAAGCGTATATTTATTGGTTTGCGCAAAAGTTATAGCGTCTACAAAATAGGGGATAGTTTTATGGCATTTTTATTATTTTTTATTTTTTACTAGTAATGTCGGCGATCTACGATTTTTATCATGACTGCGATATTGCGGCGAACACATCGGACACATATGACACCATTTTTGGGACCATTGGCATTTATACAGCGATCCATGTTATAAAAATGCATTGATTACTGAATAAATGTCATTGGCAGGGAAGGGGTTAACACTAGGGGGTGATCAAAGGGTTAACTGTGTGTCCTAGGGAGTGATTCTAACTGTAGGGGGAGGGGACTCACAAGGGGAGTGGACCGATCGGTGTTCCTCTGTACTAGGATCACATGATCTGTCTCATCTCCTCTGACAGGATGTGGATCTGTGTGTTTCCTGCTCGGTTAACGGGCAATCGCTGGTGCCCGACGGACATCGTGGCCGCCGGGCACACGCATCGGGTCCCGAGTGATGGCCGGGAAGCCCAGGACATCATATGACTCCCCGCCCAGGATGGGAGATCCCATCTGCGGACGTCATATGACAATGGGCGGTATTGAAGTGGTTAATATCATGTCACAGTTATATGGCTTTTTAAAATAGTTTTGTTTAAAGTATGTTTTACAAATACATACTCATACACCTATTAATATAACTAAATGATTTTACAATAGTATAAAAATCCATAATAACGTAAACCCATAGCAAACCTAGCTCCATCATATTCTGTAAGAAATCTAGCAAAGAAAGCAAACTGCAGGCATAATAGCTAAGTAAAAGGAAACTCTTGTGAAAATAAGGAGAAGTGATGCCATTTGATCCCCAAAATATTCCCAAAGTCCTTGACTAAGACAGTAATGAGTCATACCACTGTCCATTCAATTCCCTCACAGAGTTCTCTACACAAGAATCTTGCCTATGGGCAAAAGTGGAAGTGTAGTTTAAATACTGCACTGGTTTGCATGTCTTTCTAAAGAGTAGATTTTAGCTTCCACGAAGACAGGATCCCTGGAGCTGACATGCTAGTCCCTGATCAAGAAATCCCACAGCTGTATTCTGATGTCAAATCCTCTTCTATAATAAAGTGGCTGACATCCTAATGCCAATCATGCGAAAAAAATAGAATTTTTCTGTGTCAACACAGACGATATTTTATTTTTAAATCATATTCTAAACTCAGAAAATTCATTCTATAAAATGATTGCCTGTAAGTAAGATCCATGCAGTAAATGTTGGATAAATATCCATTAATATAAAGGATTCTATTGAAAAAAATTTTTTACTAAGCATCTGTTAAAAAAAAGTAATGAAAACCATGGAACTCTGGTCAGTTGAAAGGTAATGTTTTTAGGATTAGGTCTTCAGGGAAATTTGAGTAAGGCTTGGAAAAAAAAAAAAAGGATTATGTATTCAATTTTTACCATCAAATTATGAAAATGCAAGTTTTATTTAAAATGGAAAGTTACTTCTATCATATTTGAATACCTGCAGCTACAGAGTAAAAAATGAGAGCGATAAAAGTTAAAAAGAGTAAAAACTAAAGAAAAAAAAACAAATTCCATCCCAGATGTACTCCCAGTGTAAATATGTTTTGTATCATCAAGAATTCAGACATTTTAAATGACATGTCAGCTTATCAGAAACTTAACAGATACGCCTCCAGCCTTTTTTTTACTTCCAAATCTTAGCAAAATTTCAAAATGCAACTCAGTAAAGCTAAAAAATAGAATTTTTTAAAATAAGACAAACCTCAATGGTGCACAAGATCCCAAATTAGATATCAGCCCCAAATGAGTGGTAATTTCAAAAGTACTAAACAGACAGATATCTAGAAATGTTTAACCACTTGATTTCTATTGATTATAAAATTGGCCTGAACTTCAAGTGGTTAAAACAAGTTCAAGGATCTGGCTGCAGCTGTTCTTTTCAGACAGCTTCTGGCTTTTCAGTAAGGCCCCTTTCACACTGGGGCGGTGCGGGCGGCGACGGTAAAGCAGCGCTATATTTAGCGCTGCTTTACCATCGTTTTACCCGCGGTATGCGGCCGCTAGCGGGGTGGTTTTAACCCCCGCTAGCGGCCGCAAAAGGGTTAAAAACCTCCGCAAAGCGCCGCTGCAGCGGCGGTTTGCGGGCGGTATCCCCGCGGTTTCCCATTGATTTCAATGGGAAGGAGAGGTATAGGAGCGGTGAACACACCGCTCCTTCACCGCTCCAAAGATGCTGCTAGCAGGACTTTTGTTGCGGTCCTGCTAGCGCACCGCTCCAGTGTGAAAGCCCGCCGGCTTTCACACTGGAGTGAATGGGGCCGGTTTTTTCAGGCGGTATACAGGCGCTATTTTTAGCGCTGTACCGCCTGAAAACCGCCCCAGTGTGAAAGGGGCCTAAAAGTGATCTTTGCAGCTATAGAGCCATTTGATAATTTTTACTGCCCTGCAAAGGGCCGTGCTCCCCTGCCGGATCCACCCCCAGTGGTTCCCAAGTTTTCCTGTCCCTCTGAGGAGCCTGGGACTGCAGTACATGTGTTCAAGATGCTGAGCAGGAGTAGCTTGATGAACCCCGTGTCCTGTTCTCCCTGATGAATGAACTTATGATTGGTAAGCATTTAGTCATTCTCCAGCTCTTGTGGCAGAAGAAGCAGCTAATCAAGCACATACATTGGTGTGAAAAAGTGTTTGCCCCCTTCCTCATTTCCTGTTCCTTTGCATGTTTGTCACACTTAAGTGTTTCGGAACATCAAACCAATTTAAACAATAGTCAAGGACAACACAAGTAAACACAAAATGCAATTTGTAAATGAAGGTGTTTATTATTAAAGGTGAAAAAAAATCCAAACCATCATGGCCCTGTGTGAAAAAGTGATTGCCCCCTAAACCTAATAACTGGTTGGGCCACCCTTAGCAGCAACAACTGCAACCAAGCGTTTGCGATAACATGCAATGAGGCTTTTACAGCGTCCTGGAGGAATTTTGGCCCACTCATCTTTGCAGAATTGTCCTAATTCAGTTACATTAGAGGGTTTTCGAGCATGAACGGCCTTTTTAAGGTCATACCACAACATCTCAATAGGATTCAGGTCAGGACTTTGGCTAGGCCACTCCAAAGTCTTCATTTTGTTTTTCTTCAGCCATTCGGTGGTGGACTTGCTGGTGTGTTTAGGATCATTGTCCTGCTGCAGAACCCAAGTTCGTTTCAGCTTGAGTACACGAACAGATGGTCGGACATTCTCCTTCAGGATCTCTTGGTAGACAGCAGAATTCATAGTTCCTGTTATCACGGCAAGTCTTCCAGGTCCTGAAGCAGCAAAACAGCCCCAGACCATCACACTACCACCACCATATTTTACTGTTGGTATAATGTTCTTTCTGAAATGCAGTGTTCCTTCTACGCCAGATATACTTGGACACACACCTTCCAAAGAGTTCCACTTTTGTCTCATCGGTCCACAGAATGTTGTCCCAAAAGTCTTGGGGATCATCAAGATGTGTTGTGGAGAAATTGAGATGAGCTTTGATGTTCTTTTTGCTCAGCAGTGGTTTTCTCCTTGGAACTCTGCCATGCAGGCCATTTTTGCCCAGTATTTTCCTGATGGTGGAGGCATGAACGCTGACCTTAACTGAGGCAAGTGAGGCCTGCAGTTCCTTGGACGTTGTTGTGGGGTCTTTTGTGACCTCTTGGATGAGTCGTCGCTGCGCTCTTGGGGTAATTTTGGGCGGCCGGCCACTCCTGGGAAGGTTCACCACTGTTCCATGTCTTCGCCATTTGTAAATAATGGCTCTCACTGTGGTTCGCTGGATTCCCAAAGCTTTGGAAATGGCTTTATAACCCTTTACAGACTGATAGATCTCAATTACTTTCTTTCTCAATTGTTCCTGAATTTCTTTGGGTCTCGGCATGATGTGTAGCTTTTAAGGATCTTCTGGTGGACCTTACTGTGTCCAGCAGCTCCTATTTAAGTGATGCCTTGATTGTGAACAGGTGTGGCAATAATCAGGCCTTGGTGTGGCTAGAGAAATTGAACTCAGGTGTGGACAACCACAGTTATAGTATGTTTTAACAAGGGGGGCAATCACTTTTTCACACAGGGCCATGATGGTTTGGATTTTTTTTTCACCTTTAATAATAAACACCTTAATTTATAAATTGCATTTTGTGTTTACTTGTGTTGTCCTTGACTATTGTTTAAATTGGTTTGATGTTCCGAAACACTTAAGTGTGACAAACATGCAAAGGAACAGGAAATGAGGAAGGGGGCAAACACTTTTTCACACCACTGTATGTGCTGCCTAATAGACCCCTGATGTCTCCATAAAGAGAACCTATTACCCTTCCATGCTATCACATAGGAGGCTTGTTAGCTCCCCTGTGATAGCAACAACGTTAATTCACAAGGCACACATGTGTATGTAAACAGCAAATGTGCCACCCATAAGAGGTATCGCCATGAACATTGGAGGTTGGGAAATAATTCTAGGGCCATAACTCATAGTTAAAGTGGTAGTAAACAGTTGTTTTTGTTTTTTTGTTTTTTAATCCTGCAAGGCAATGCCATAATGTGTTAGTATCCATTGCATACTAGCACATTATGTGAAACTTACCTTAAAACAAAGCTCTCCAGTGAAGTGCTGTCACCTCTGAAGGTGCTTCTATCTTCACCCGGTCTTCCTTCCTCCATTCCTGCTGGGTGAGAGGCCAGAGCCATGATGATGTCACTCTCGTGAATGCGCATGGGAGCCACCGTTCACAGCACAGGACTCTGAAGGAATAGCACAGTATGCCGTTCCTTCAGAGCGCATGCACTGGTGACGCCACCATCTGCATCCAATTAAATATCCCCTAAACGGTGCACATTTAGGAGATATTCACCTATAGGTAAGCCATACTATTTACCTACAGGTAAGCCATACCTTTAGGTAAAAGTCATGCATGGGAGTTTACCCTCAGTTTAATTGTACAGATAATCAGCATGGGCAGGTGACAGGCTCCCTTTACGGGAACATCAGGGTTCTATCAAAAAGGAATGTCCCCCGTATGGGGTTTTCTGAGCAGGGAATGAATGGGAAAATACTACATGGAATTGGAGATTACTTAGATTTTATTGTGACAAAGTTGACAATAACTGTTATGAGCTGTGGTACAGGAGATATAAAAACAACAACACCAGTAAGACTGAACACAATAGTCAAGCGCTAAAGTGTTGGCAATAAGTGAAAAATGACGTGTTTCGACCCCGTCGGGTCTTCTTCACAGGATTTGTACGCTGTAGAGATATTTGCATGTGTTGAAATTCATAATTAAAACCAAAAAACAAAATGAAATAACAATGAACATTTTTCTATATAGTTACCAATCACACTGTGTTGTGCGATGTCTCCTGAACCTAAAGTACTCTAAAAGAAAACCCCCTCATTTGATCCCACCCTTCCTAATGGAGAAATCTTTAAGCTCTCGCACTTTGTGAATTGCCAGACCCGCGGTGTGGTATATTTCATGGAGTGCGAGTGTGGCGCCTATTACATAGGCAAGACCAAGCAAGAGTTGTGGAGACGTATATCCAAACATATGTATAACATGCAAGTTGGAAATCGATATCTCCCTGTTGGGAGACATGCCGTTTCTGCACATGACTATACAGTACCCAGAGTAACTTTCACAGCACTTTATAAAATGCATATACCAGACAGAGGTGATGACTGGAACAAGGCCCTGCTCCAAAAAGAGCAGAAATGGATCTTCCAGTTACAGGCCATGTCGCCCCCCAGCCTTAACGAATTTCATTTGCCCCCTTTTTGCAAGGTTTTCCCTTAGGCAAAACGCATTAATAAATGGTATTTACATTTTTATTCTGACATGCCGGTTGGGTATTATTTATTTTTCTTTTTGTACTTGCTATCTTGTACTCTTTGCCTTTTTGCCTTCTATTTATATATTTTTTTTAATTCTTTAGCTTGCTTTTTCTCAAAAAACTGTTTCCCTATATACAATATGTCCTCTGGTTGGTATGTCTAACGTCCCCTTAAGCGGACAACCTGGATGACATGGACCAACGATGTATATGCCTTTTCATAAAACCAAAATTCAGTATTGACATCAATTCAATTAACCTCAGTGGAGGTAACTTGTGGATACCAAGTTGCACCTTAATCAGCCCGCAGTTTTGATAGATTTTCTTATAAACGTAATTATAATTTTTTAACTGTTATAATCTGTAATGCCTATGTATTAGGTACCAATGTACAGTTGCGCCTGATATATAACATTGTCAATGTGTTTTATGTATCATTTGTTAATTTTCTCTCCTCTTCTGTTTCCCCCTCTCTGGTCTGGTCCTTGATCTCCCGGACCGCAGATTCATCTTAGTGTGGAGCCTCCACTACAGCGTGTCTTCCTGGCAGGGTAGGGAGGCATAGGGCTCTGTGCTTCCCAATACACCAACAAGGTAGCGGGACCACCTGGGGTGCAGTACTTCCTGCCAGAGGCATTCTTGGATCACTTTCGGATGCCGTGACAATGCCCGAGCGTGCAAGTTTTCACAATGTCAAGCAATTGAGGCGTAAGTGCCGGCCGCGCCAGGACAATCCTCTTTCAGAACGCTGGGGGAGCCACATGTGGAGTGCCGTCATTGTGGCATTATCCCTGCCGGACAAGGGAAGGTGGGGGCGGATCCTATGCACCTGCAAGCTGCCAGGCAATCAATCAGTGGTAAGTTTCCTTATATATATAACTATCAGGGATCTCGTCCGCTGCGCGCCTTAGTGCGCATGCGCACTGGTCCGGCGCTCCGGCGCATAGGAAGAGATGAGGAGATGTTGCGTCGGTGCACGCGCACTCGCGGCTCCACTGAGCGGCGCGCGCGCATGCGCACTAGCGTCCGCCCCATGTGACCTCCAGCTGGCCTATAAAAGAGAGGCTGCTGCATCCAAACAAACGCTGGTTCGTCTGTCAGCTGTCCCTTGTTCCTGTGCCTGTACCTGCTACCTTCTGATTGATTACCTGTTGCCAACCCGGATTGTTCTGACATTCCTGCTCTCTCCAACCCTTGACCTCTGGCTTGCTCTCCCGGACTTCCCACCATCTCCTGTGTTTGACCCTCGGCCTGCCTCTCGGATATCTGCTTTCTGCTGCCAGTACCTGTCCCTCTGCCTGCCTCTGGACTTTCTCTTGTCTCTACACCTTGTTACCTTGCCTTGGACTTGCCTGCCTGTGTTTGACCCTCTAGCTAATGCCTGACTAACCACCTGTGTTTGACCCTCAGCCTGCTTCCTGCTTGTCTACCTGCATTGGACCTGAACCAGTTCTCCAGCTCCTGATCATCTCCCAGCAGCACACCTGGGCCCACGTCAAGTCACCATCCAGCAGGTGGCTTGTGCCTCTTGGTGCCAACTACCCCCTGTACCACCTTCAGGGGCAGTGGGCGCTGAGTCCACAAATGAGCAGGGGGTCGGTGGTAAAAGTGAACATTATTACCCGCTGTGGGGCGAGTCACCTTTTCTCTGTTCGGCTCTCCTAGTTGTTGGTCAGTCGGACCACCTTACCCCTACTGCTTACTGAGTGACCATGAGTCACACCCATTCCTTTCTTTCTACAGTTGGGCTGAAAGCCCGGGTTTTGCTTTTTTGTTGCACGAAAGTTGACTTTTTTTTTCCTTTCCTAGTCAAGGTTCACCTCTCAAATACCAGAAGTTCCAAGGGTTTAAGTCGCAGAAAACTCAGAATCTCTACAAGTATCCAGGCAAGTTGCCATACAGCGTTTAAAGTAAGTGGAATACAATATTCCGGCACCACACATTATCCTCAAGACCCACCCAATGGCTGTTAAGTTCCTGACTGTCAACGCCAAGGGCCTTAATCACCCTGCGAAGCGTAGGTCTCTATGAAGGGAGGCTATACAGAGCAATTGTGATATATTGTGTGTCCAGGAAACACATTTTAGCACCACATCACCTCCTAGGTGTACCCACCCCAAATTTCCATTTATATTCTCAGCTAATGCTGAATCCAAGAGAAAAGGAGTGATGATAGCCATAAAAGACTCAGTGGCTTTCAAACTCCAAAAAGTCATATGTGATCCTCAAGGGAGATACATCGTCTTGATTTGCGACATCAACACCACCACCTACACGATTGCCAATATATACGCCCCTAACACCAGGCAAATAAGGTTCTTTCATAGGACTATGAAGAAGATACAATCAGAAAAAAAAGGTTTGCTGCTGGTCTGCGGGGATTTTAACATCACCCCAGACCCAAAGATTGACTCAACATCTAACCCGAAGCGGTCACCTCCCTCACTGAAGTCCGCCATAAGATCTCATGAACTGTATGATGCATGGAGATGTATTAACGCCTCAGAGAAAGACTTCTCTTTTTTTTCAAGCGCTCACCAGTCCTACAGCAGGATTGACCTATTTTTAGTGGACAAGAGAATCTTGTTTAAATGCAAGTCTGCTACTATTAACAGTATTACATGGTCCGACCATGCTTCTGTGAGCTTAGTGGTGGGCGATCTCTCTACGCGTGGTTCTCCCTTAGTGTGGAGAGTCAACCCTACTATTCTTCAAGACAAGGCCACCAAGGGACACATTCTAAAAAAATTAGAAGAATTCTTTGATAATAATGTGGGTTCAGTCTCGAGCCCCTACACTGTATGGAATGCTCATAAAGCGTTTGCTAGGGGTCTATTGATCCAACAAGGAGCTAGGCTCCGGAGGAGAAAGCAACAGCGGGTTGTGGAATTGGTGACCCAAATAGATGAAATTGAAAAACAAAACAAATCCTGTACTTCCCATACCCTCACTGAAAAATTATCCCTACTCAGAAATGACCTGAGATTATTATTTATGGATGACTATGAAAAGGCACATAGAAGGCTCAAACTGACATACTACACTAGTGGCAACAAGGCGGGGAAGTTACCAATAAAATCAAGGGCCATAGGTACAAAACCCAGATTCCCTTTGTGAAACATCCCACCACGCATGATAAACAATATCACCCACAACATATAGCTGATGCATTTAGTCACTATTACAGATCATTGTATAACATTAAAGACGATAATACAACAACACAACCTTCACAGGAATCCATTCAACAATTCCTGAAACTAATTAATCTTCCCACATTGTCACAAGATCATCTCACAGTACTAAATTCCCCAATAAATCTAGAAGAAATCAAACAAATTGTAAAGACACTCCCTTCTAATAAATCCCCAGGCCCCGATGGGTTTACTGGGGAATATTATAAGACATTTCAAGACGTATTGGTGCCACATTTGGCAAGAGTCTTTGATGCTGCTGTTGCTTCCTCCTCCTTTCCTGAAGAGATGTTGCAAGCTTTGATTGTTGCGTTGCCGAAACCGGGTAAGGAACCTGATGTACCGCAGAACTTCCGCCCCATTTCATTGCTAAACAATGATATTAAGTTATATGCTAAGCTTTTGGCGAAAAGGTTGGTGGACGTACTACCCTCTCTTATAGATATGGACCAATCTGGGTTCACCAAAGGCAGACAGACTGCCGATGCCACTAGGCGGCTTATTGATGTTGTTCATGTGTGTGGGGACGGTCGGACGCCTTCTCTGCTCCTAGCTTTGGATGCGGAGAAGGCGTTCGACAGGATCCACTGGGAGTTCCTAGCGATGGTGTTGAAGAAATTTGGGTTCACAGGCTTTATGTACGATGCAATAATGGCGCTTTACTCCTGCCCATCGGCAAGGGTCTATATCTCAGGGGCCCTGTCTACTCCATTTGAGATTTCGAATGGAACTAGACAGGGGTGCCCCCTATCTCCATTAATTTTCAATCTGCTGATAGAGCCACTCGCTACTTATATTCGCACACACCCCACTATAACAGGCATTAAAATCGGCAAGAGAACTCATACCATTAGCCTCTTTGCCGACGACATAATTTTGATGCTCTCCAACCCAGGTGTTTCCCTCCCCAGTGTACATGAAGCTCTGCTACTATTTAGCAGTGTGTCATATTATAAAGTCAATGAAACAAAATCATACATAATGAATCTAGGCACACCAGAAGGGGTATGTCAAAAATTAAAACAAAACCTACCATATACCTGGGAAACGGAGGGCATCAAATATCTAGGGGTCATTATTACCCCTAAGACAGATGATCTGATTTCTGCAAATTATACCCCCTGCTTGAACACCTTGGCAAGTAAACTTTCCAAGATAGCCCTTGGTGAATTGTCGTGGCTTGGCAGATTAGCTGCATTTAAAATGCAAATTCTTCCGCAGCTGCTATATTTGTTTAGAACATTGCCGATTCCACTTCCCAACTCTTATTTCCGCGCTTTACAATCCACCATTAATGGATTCTTGTGGGCGGGCAGGAGGGCGAGAGCTTCAGCAGATTGACCAAACACAAAAAAGCGGGAGGGATAGGACATGTTCATGTGCAGGATTACTATTTCGCTACAATCCTTGCCCAACTCCAGCACTGGATGAGGGAAGACTCCAACAATATATGCAAAGACATTGAGAGGAAGTGAGACCCCTAATCTTGAAAACCTTCATGACCACAAGCTGGCGGGTCATTTTGGAATCCGGAAAACAGCGGAACTCGTCTCCCGCACCTTCTGGTGGCCAGGCTGGAGACAGGACTGCCAAACTTACATTTCCTCCTGTATACCCTGTCAACGGAACAAGGGCCCCAAAACCAAACCTTGGGGTTTACTAAAGCCACTACCCATCCTGGAGCGCCCATGGGCTGACGTCTCGATGGACTTCATTGTGGATCTGCCACCCTCTGAGGGCTTTTCTACCATCCTGGTAGTGGTTGACCGGCTGTCCAAAATGAGCCACTTCCTGCCCATGGTGGGGACTCCCTCCGCTTTAGAAACTTCCAACATCTTCATTAAAGAGATTTTCAGACTCCATGGGGTTCCCAGGAGCATTGTTTCAGACAGGGGCTCACAATTTACTTCAAAATTCTGGAAGGAACTCTGCAAGTCCCTAGGAATCAAGGTCTGTCTTTCTTCAGCCTACCATCCACAGAGAAAAAATGTGCAGCGCAAAAAGTGAAATTAAGATAAAATAACATAACATAAAAGTTCATATCCAACAAATGATGCAAAGTGATGTGGATGAGAACACCCAGTCAATCGAATATTGCAGTGATAAATCCTCCACCATACGAATAAAATACTCTTACCAAATGTGATAAGTAAAAACGCATGGACCCAATGAGGGATAAAACGTGAGACACGATCTGGCCAATCCGAGACTCAATCTGGAGCTGTATGCTGATCAGGAACGATCCAAGATGTCCTTAGGTTGAAGATATTGAAGATATTCGATTGATGATTGACCGTCACTGGGTGTTTTCATCCACATCACTTTGCATCATTTGTTGGATATGAACTTTTATGTTTTGTTATTTTATCTTAATTTCACTTTTTGCGCTGCACATTTTTCTTTTATATTACACTGTGAGGGATTTTGTGGTTTACCTTTTTGTGTTCAGCTTGCATTTGTTAGTTTTAATTAATTTCAGGTTTGCTCTGCTTGTTCCTTATATAATTACCATCCACAGAGCAATGGACAAACCGAGCGAACGAACCAAACGCTCGAGCAGTACCTACGCTGCTTTTGCTCCTTGGCACAGGATGACTGGTCCTCCCTGCTGGCATACGCGGAATTCACGTACAACGATTCCTCCCACTCAGCTACTAACCAAACCCCTTTCTGGGCAAACTTCGGTTTTCATCCATCCTTCCTCCCAAACTCCTTTCCCGAATCACCAGTTCCGGCTGTGCAGGAACGACTGGAATCCATCCAATCCAACTTCCAAAAACTCCGGGAGACAATGCAGCAGGCGCAGGAGGAATACAAGAAGTATCATAACAGGGGAAGGAAGGAGAACCCCTCATTCAAGATTGGGGAGAAGGTATGGTTGTCCACCGCTCACCTTAAACTCTCGTGCCCTTCACAAAAACTGGGCCCCAAATTCATTGGCCCATTTGAGATTAAGAAGATGGTAAACCCTGTGGCCTTCGAGCTTTCCTTACCCAAGACATATAGAATACACCCTGTGTTTTATGCCTCCCTGCTGAGGCCTTTGGTCCCCAGTCCTTTTCCGGACAGAGAGGAACTTCCTCCACCACCTGTCACAATTGACGGTGTAGAAGAATATGATGTGGAATCGCTACTAGGTTGCAGGAAGGTGGGTCGTCAGCTGCAGTACCTGGTGAAATGGAAGGGGTACCCCCCAGAAGACAACTCTTGGGAGCTGTCCAGAAATTTCCATGCCCACTAACCACCCTGTGTTTGAGTCCGCCCCTCAGGAGGGGGCACTATCAGGGATCTCGTCCGCTGCGCGCCTTAGTGCGCATGCGCACTGGTCCGGCGCTCCGGCGCATAGGAAGAGATGAGGAGATGTTGCGGCAGTGCACGCGCACTCGCGGCTCCACTGAGCGGCGCGCGCGCATGCGCACTAGCGTCCGCCCCATGTGACCTCCAGCTGGCCTATAAAAGAGAGGCTGCTGCATCCAAACAAACGCTGGTTCGTCTGTCAGCTGTCCCTTGTTCCTGTGCCTGTACCTGCTACCTTCTGATTGATTACCTGTTGCCAACCCGGATTGTTCTGACGTTCCTGCTCTCTCCAACCCTTGACCTCTGGCTTGCTCTCCCGAACTTCCCACCATCTCCTGTGTTTGACCCTCGGCCTGCCTCTCGGATATCTGCTTTCTGCTGCCAGTACCTGACCCTCTGCCTGCCTCTGGACTTTCTCTTGTCTCTACACCTTGTTACCTTGCCTTGGACTTGCCTGCCTGTGTTTGACCCTCTAGCTAATGCCTGACTAACCACCTGTGTTTGACCCTCAGCCTGCTTCCTGCTTGTCTACCTGCATTGGACCTGAACCAGTTCTCCAGCTCCTGATCATCTCCCAGCAGCACACCTGGGCCCACGTCAAGTCACCATCCAGCAGGTGGCTTGTGCCTCTTGGTGCCAACTACCCCCTGTACCACCTTCAGGGGCAGTGGGCGCTGAGTCGCAAGGGCAACCGCTCTCGGCATCTTGGCCTCAGTGAGTACCTAGTTCCTGATAATAACAATGGAACATCTAAAGGGATCTTCAGTTGATCCCTAACATTTCACCAGGACGTCCATGATCTTGTGAGCAAGCTGCAGACAGGTAAAATAACTTTATACTCAACTAGGTCGGACCCAACAGTGAATGTTTTGCGCTGTGGCCCGCCTATGTTATCTGACCATATATCGTTCCAATTTCAATTCATTTTTTGATATATTTTTTGATATCTCAGATCTGGCCCTATTTGCCCATATTGCTAACCGAATCATCTTGGAACCCCAAGACTGCGATTTCTTCTCCATTGTTGGAATACTTTTTTCCTTTTGAACGCGCAAGGTAAAATCGTATTGAAATTCACTTTTGTATGTCCCAATGCACCCTCACACATACACTCATAATCACTTTCACCCCCCAGTCATCCATCCTCCTATCACCCTGGCAGGCCCAGCTTTTGTATTGTTTCATTCACAGTATTGGCTGATTTCACACCATTTTGTTGTTCTATATTAGGTATTGATCCCCATTGTCCCCCCACACAACATTCACCATTCTCATTTATTGCTTCAATTATACCACTTCTCACTTTGCATTTTCACTGCTCATTGTTTTCACACCATCTTTTTGGCCATTCACCAGGCCATGTATATTCCCTCCCCATCCTCCCGTCCCCCTTTTATTCCATCCCTCTTTATTCCTTTTCCCTTCCCCATTTTTCCTTCCCTGTTCTTCCTTCCTTTTTCCCTCTTCCCCTCCCCCTCCCCATTTCCATTCCCAACATGTCTTGTACCCCCCCCCCCCCCCATGTTTCTCAATGTATTCCCTACTCCCCCCCCTCCTTTTTTTTTTTCTGCCATTCCATTTCATTTCAATTCTTTTCATCAATTTATTCTTTTTCTTTTTCAGTAGTATGGTCTATTAGTCACATATTGATATTCATATCAATTTTCAAATAACTATCATAACTCTCACATGCTGCAGGATTTACAAAATAATGTACAATATAAAAAACCGAGCTGTCCATTCATCTTTCCTAATACTTAAGTAATGAAATTATGAAACATTTATAGCACTGATATTTGTTGCCTCGACTGCAGGTGCTGTTTTTCCGCCTCCGCGCCCTTCCCGGGTCATTGGGAACATCCACTATTGGGACTCCTCGCAAGCCACACATGAGCGATTGGCTCCTCCTGTTGGTGTGCTTTCTTTTAGAGGACTTTAGGTTCAGGAGACATCACACAACACAGTGTGATTGGTAACTATATAGAAAAATGTTCATTGTTATTTCACTTTGTTTTGTGGTTTTAATTATGAATTTCAACACATGCAAATATCTCTACAGCATACAAATCCTCTGAAGAAGACCCGGCGGGGTCGAAACGCATCAGTATTCGCTTATTACCAACACTTTAGCGCTTGACTATTGTGTACTATTGTGTTCAGTCTTACTGGTGTTGTTTTTGTTTTTATATCTCCTGTACCACAGCTCATATTTCAACTTTTTGATATTATGTCACAATAAAATCTAAGCAATCTCCAATTCCATGTGGTATTTTTCCATCCATTCGCTGCCCAGAAAACCCCATATGGGGCACATTCCCTTTTTGATATTTTCCGGGGTGTGCAGCATCCTTCTTTTCTCCCATAAGTGTCTTCCCTTCTTTATCTCATCAGGGGTCTATTAGATGCCTAATGTTACTTCTGCACTCCACTGCTGTTAATTATATCTATGGATAATTTGGGGTACTTTTTTTTCTTCTTGCCATTACACCAGCGTGTGCAATTTTAAGGATTGACTTGTTTTGGCATCTATTTATTCAACCCAACCCCATCTTTTTTATTTCACCAACACATTGGTTATTATGTTGTGTTTGTGTGCACTAAAATTCATTTTAGTATATTTTTTCCTGAAAATATGAGTTTGATAAACAGTTGCGCAAATATTGTATACCATAAAAAATTGCAACTGAAACTATTTTATTCTAAAGAGAAAATATATAATTGTTTGGGGTGCTGAAATAAAATGGAGGGAATCCTATAGAATTGAAACTGCATATGAGAACAGGACTAGTTTAGGACATAATGGGATCCTGGACAGAAGTCATTGGATCCTGCAATGTTTGTAATCATAGGTTCATTTACCGAATATTAAATTCATAACAGCATTACCAGAGAAGAAAAGAAGAGACAAACTTTTCCCCAATGAGACCATAGTATTCTACAATCCCATCATGAAACTAAACACAATTTTACTTTTCTTTTCTTTGGTTTCTTTCCATATTTAATGTATTTCTCTATTGAAATTTACAAGGTTATTACCACACTGTCAAATATGTCTCATGATTTAGCTTTCCTAAACACAGGAACTTAACACTTTAGCAAATATTATCAGTTGGAAATTCTGTATATAGCCCTAAAGACTTCTTCCTTCACACTTTTGACCTTTTGTAGTTTAGGTTGTTTTTGCATTCTAGCTTTCCAAATTCTGCATTCTGCTTATAAATTTTCTTTGATTCTTGCACACAAAACAGTCACATGTTTCTTGTTGCATGTTGCTGTATTTATTCTTGTCTTCTGTCTTTCAAGCAGACTCTGCGACAGAAGCACCATCACTAGTAATGCTTTCCGTTTTACTCTTATATTCATCCACAAGTCCAAAGTCAGTCATCATCTGGACATGCATCAAGTGCTGTGAGCCTGTGACAGACATTTCATAACTTTCTGGTAAGCCGCTGAGTAGGGATGGGCAAATGGTTCGGCCCGAGCATGAGTTTGGGCCTAACATTGGATGTTCCCACGTTCGCCGAATAACCGAATTATCAGAGTGTTCGACCGTTTGTTCTGCCCGTTGAACAACCACAATTCACTGCACCGCTGCACAGTGCATTGAAAGCCCTGATTGGCTGAAGCAATGAAAACTTTGCCCAATTAGGACAATGACAATGACTATCCAATCATTGCTCTTAGTCCTGCCCCACACTATAAAAGTATTCTTTCAATATCAGCCATTTTTAGTGTGATATTGGCATGGAGAGGGATAGAACAGGGCTCTGTTCAGTGCTACTAGACAGTTTGTGTGCTATAGTGTGCTATTGGGATTCTATTGTCAGTGTAGAATATCAGTTTAGTGTGAATGTAGTGTAGGGATGAGCCAAACACCTGGTTCGGTTCACAGCAGAACATGCGAACAGGCAAAAAATGTATGCAAACACCCTGAAAGTCTATGGGATCGAACGTGAAAAATCAAAAGTGCTCATTTTAAAGGCTTATATGCAAGTTATTGCCATAAAAAGTGTTTGGGGACCTGGGTCCTGCCCTAGGGGACATGTATCCATGCAAAAAAAAGTTTTAAAAACAGACGTTTTTTCAGGAGCAGTGATTTTAATAATGCTTAAAGTGAAACAATAAAAATGAAATATTCCTTTAAATATCATGCCTGGGGGTCTCCTTAGTCTGTCTGTAAAGTAGCGCATCTTTCCCATGTTCACACCAGTACCACAGCAAAATTAGCAAAATTACATTTCTAAAGGAAAAAATGTAATTTTAAACTGCTTGCAGGTGTAATGTATTGTCAGATCCCGACAATATACATAAAAATCGTTGAAAAAAAAGGTGCGAGTTCCCTCCCTGTCCATTGCCAGGCCGTTTGGGTCTGATATGAACAATAAGGGAACCCCGCGCCAACATTTAAAAAACAAATGGCGTGGGGGTGCCCCCAAAATCCATACCAGATCCTTCAGGTCTAGTATGGATTTTAAGGGGAACCCCGTGCCAAAATGAAAAAATGGCGTGGGGGTCCCCCCAAAATTCATACCAGACCCTTATCCAAGCATGTAACCTGGCAGGCTGCAGAAAAAGGGGGGATGAGAGAGCGCCCCCCCAAACCGTACCAGGCCACATGCCTTCAACATGGAGGGTGCTTTGGGGTCCCAAAGATACATTTTTCCACACCCATTACTTTTATCCAAAGTCTGTGGAAGAGACACCAAATTGTATTCAAAAAATCTCTAAAAAACTTGTTTCCAGTGCACTACATTGTGGCCTCATCATACAGACTGGCTCCCCAAGCCGTTGCTTACAAAAGAAAGAAAGCTTGCCGGGAAAATGTCATTTTTTTGGCTTTATAAATACAATTATTAATGAAGCAGCTTCTATACACAGTACAGTTGTGCCACTTTATAGGTAGAATACGGTGACCCCCCAGGCAC
The DNA here is from genome assembly GCA_028564925.1 of Lithobates sylvaticus. NCBI lineage: Eukaryota > Metazoa > Chordata > Amphibia > Anura > Ranidae > Lithobates > Lithobates sylvaticus. Next base: position 251,875,900 of record CM053027.1, on the reverse strand, counting down.
TATATTGAAAGGATTTTTAATTTTTATGCTTTCATTTTAAGCATCAATAAATCAATGCTCATTTAAAAATGAAGTTTTTTTACAAAGTTTTTTCATTGATACAGTGGTGTGAAAAAGTGTTTGCCCCTTCCTCATTTCCTGTTCCTTTGCATGTTTGTCACACTTAAGTGTTTCGGAACATCAAACCAATTTAAACAATAGTCAAGGACAACACAAGTAAACACAAAATGCAATTTGTAAATGAAGGTATTTATTATTAAAGGTGAAAAAAAATCCAAACCATCATGGCCCTGTGTGAAAAAGTGATTGCCCCCTAAACCTAATAACTGGTTGGGCCACCCTTAGCAGCAACAACTGCAACCAAGCGTTTGCGATAACGTGCAATGAGGCTTTTACAGCGTCCTGGAGGAATTTTGGCCCACTCATCTTTGCAGAATTGTCCTAATTCAGTTACATTAGAGGGTTTTCGAGCATGAACGGCCTTTTTAAGGTCATACCACAACATCTCAATAGGATTCAGGTCAGGACTTTGGCTAGGCCACTCCAAAGTCTTCATTTTGTTTTTCTTCAGCCATTCGGTGGTGGACTTGCTGGTGTGTTTAGGATCATTGTCCTGCTGCAGAACCCAAGTTCGTTTCAGCTTGAGTACACGAACAGATGGTCGGACATTCTCCTTCAGGATCTCTTGGTAGACAGCAGAATTCATAGTTCCTTTTATCACGGCAAGTCTTCCAGGTCCTGAAGCAGCAAAACAGCCCCAGACCATCACACTACCACCACCATATTTTACTGTTGGTATAATGTTCTTTTTCTGAAATGCAGTGTTCCTTCTACGCCAGATATACTTGGACACACACCTTCCAAAGAGTTCCACTTTTGTCTCATCGGTCCACAGAATGTTGTCCCAAAAGTCTTGGGGATCATCAAGATGTGTTGTGGAGAAATTGAGATGAGCTTTGATGTTCTTTTTGCTCAGCAGTGGTTTTCTCCTTGGAACTCTGCCATGCAGGCCATTTTTGCCCAGTCTTTTCCTGATGGTGGAGGCATGAACGCTGACCTTAACTGAGGCAAGTGAGGCCTGCAGTTCCTTGGACATTGTTGTGGGGTCTTTTGTGACCTCTTGGATGAGTCGTCGCTGCGCTCTTGGGGTAATTTTGGGCGGCCGGCCACTCCTGGGAAGGTTCACCACTGTTCCATGTCTTCGCCATTTGTGGATAATGGCTCTCACTGTGGTTCGCTGGATTCCCAAAGCTTTGGAAATGGCTTTATAACCCTTTCCAGACTGATAGATCTTAATTACTTTCTTTCTCAATTGTTCCTGAATTTCTTTGGGTCTCGGCATGATGTGTAGCTTTTAAGGATCTTCTGGTGGACCTTACTGTGTCAAGCAACTCCTATTTAAGTGATGCCTTGATTGTGAACAGGTGTGGCAATAATCAGGCCTTGGTGTGGCTAGAGAAATTGAACTCAGGTGTGGACAACCACAGTTATAGTATGTTTTAACAAGGGGGGCAATCACTTTTTCACACAGGGCCATGATGGTTTGGATTTTTTTTCACCTTTAATAATAAACACCTTCATTTACAAATTGCATTTTGTGTTTACTTGTGTTGTCCTTGACTATTGTTTAAATTGGTTTGATGTTCCGAAACACTTAAGTGTGACAAACATGCAAAGGAACAGGAAATGAGGAAGGGGGCAAACACTTTTTCACACCACTTTACATATCCCCCAGGGGAGTACCCAGACCCCTATAACCATTGTATGACCAATTACTATAAGCCTTCAAAATTGGCACCTTCGATTTTTCTAGTTCAGAGCCCATAGACATTCAATGGGGTTCATTATTTGATTCCGAACTTTCGTGATGTTCGAAAGTTCTGGTGTGAACTGAACAGGGGGTCATTCGGCCCATCCATACCACTGAGTAATAATGTAAAAAAATATAAAAATGAACCAAAGCACCAAAGGATGAAAAAAAGTGTAAAAACCTCATGTGTGTTAAAAAGCATAAAGAGAATGAATTGTTTTACCACATAATTAAAGCAGCTGCAGTGTGAAATTGGTGTGAACAATTTATAAATGATAAAAAGTATACTGCGCTAAATGCTAAAAAAATGACATACAGGTAATAAATGATACACTGGTAACAAAAAATAAAATTAATCAAACAGTCCCCAGTGAAAAAAAGGGGCTCATGCTAGTAAAACAATATCCAGTGCTGTGACTTGAATAATAGATGGATGATTCCGTGCTTCTTAAGTGCTTTAAATAGGGTGCCCCCCCTAATAGATGTGCACTGACCCTTGGGAGTGGACCAACTATCGCTAGTTGGGGCAAACCGTCGTGTGGGGCGACCCCTGTGGATGTCCTCTGGACCGATGATTGGCAGCGGTGAATGTTCCTCATATAAATAGATATAATAGAAAAAGCCTCATTGTGCAGCATTTTTAGTCAGCTTGTGAGCAGTCCCAAGTTAATAGCAGGGAAAGTAACGCTATTGGCCATGCCAAATCACATGATTCATGCTGAGGGTATTTATGCTCTCAGTTAAAATGGTGGAATTGTAACTTCCTGAGGACGGCCAATCTGATAGGCCGAAATGCATAGAGGTTGAGTCACGTTATCGTGACACACTTCCGCCCACACATTCAATCCGGAAAACAAGCCTTCACTGAGCCAGCAGCTGTATGAACTAACCAGGCGGATTTCACAGATTTACTTATACCTGCTGTTCACTCCTGCTGTTCATACATGTGAGTTGAATACCTTTATATTTTTTGGAATAAAAAAGTCTTTATCAACGGTACTGCACAATGAGGCTTTTTCTCTTATATCTATTTATATGAGGAACATTCACCACTGCCAATCATCGGTCCAGAGGACATCCACAGGGGTCGCCCCACACGCGCATTTGCCCCAACTAGCGATATTTGGTCCACTCGCAGGGGTCAGTGCACATCTATTAGGGGGGGCACCCTATTTAAAGCACTTAAGAAGCACGGAATCATCCATCTATTATTCAAGTCAGAGCACTGGATATTGTTTCACTAGCATGAGCACCTTTTTTTCACTGGGGACTGTTTGATTAATTTTATTATTTGTGACCAGTGTATCATTTATTATCTGTATGTAATTTGTTTTAGCATTTAGCACGGTACACTTTTTATCACTGAGTAATAATGCTGTGACATTAAAGGAGAAGTACAGCCAAAGCTTATTTTCAGTTGAAGCCTGTTGCCGGCTGACGTCACAGAGCCAGTCTATGCTCGGGCAAGTTGGTGACAATGATGTCAGTATCAGCCCACATGCCTGGACTGGCACCCAGCTCAGCCTCTCAGCCAGTCACTGAGAGCCTGAGCCAACTGCTCCTACCCCCTCCCAGAGCTTCAGTGCGGAGAGGAAGAGTACCAAGCGATTGGCGGTGTTTGATCGCTCTCTTCTCAGTGTTAGAGCCTGCGGTGGTAGGTAAGTATGATTCAGAAAAACAAAACAAAATACTTCTCTTTTAAAATCTTTCATTTCTTCTGCTATACCTCTGCAGCGTTTAACCATTTCCAAGGTGTGCCTTATGTAATCCTGCATATCCTGGACATTCATCAGCTTGGTTTGGTGTAGCTTTTAAATCCAATACAGTTTGGTGCTAAGATTATCTCTTTCATGCAGCTTTGTTATCCTTGCCACATGTCTTTAGCAGTTTCACACTTACATATTCATCTTCTATGCAAAGAGAGATTGTGCTTGGAGCTTTTCAGGCTCTCTCTAGCCACTCATCTGAAGGATCTTCTGGCCTGACTTCATTAATTTCATTCATTTTCACATACCTTCTCTTATTAGCAGCATTTTCATCTTGAATTTCCAAGATTGGTAGTTCTGGTCTGTGAGATTTGCAAATAAGCTTTGCTGCAATTGTGTCACTGGTCATTTTCTTTTATTCTGGTGCAGCCTTCTTTCTGTTGCTGTATCTTGCAAATATTTGCTGTAGCTGGCTATGACTGGGCTATGACTTGGTTTCTCTGCGTTTCTCTTGGTGGGTGTCTAGGCTATGCCTGGGCCCATAACCTGTTAGAAATTCTGTATATAGCCTTAAAGAACAGACAGTGCACAATTTACATGGGCTTTGCTGCTTAACTGCAGCCATGAAACAGGAACTTTATTAAGGGAAAAGACACAGAGCATACCATGGATGCAGCTACAAACTTATAAAAACTGTCATCTACTTGTTAAAGAATATATCTCTACTAACTACTGATGTGCAGTAGTTGTTGCACAAAATACAATTCTGTATTCTAATAACCTCACGCAACAACTACTTCCTTATATTAGTCCAATTTTGGATCTCAGTTCTATAAATCTGTTTCTTGTAAGTGGTTTTGTCAAAGCATCTGCAACCATGTTATTCGTTTCACAATATGTAAGCACAATTACATTCTGTTCAACCTGATCATGAATGCAATGATGTCTGACATCAATATGCTTATTTCTTGCATTGATCCTCTCATTGGTGGCCAGTTTGATACATCCTTGATTGTCCTTATATAAGATTGTAGGCTTGGACATTGGCTCTCCAAGATCTTCAAGCAATTGACATAACCACACAGCTTCTTGACTGGTATAGGCAGCAGCAATGTATTCTGCCTTAGTAGAAGACAAAGCTACTTAGATCTGCTTTTTTCTGGACCACTTGCCCAATCAGAGTCTACATATCCTATGAGATTCAAATCACTAACATCTTCAAACTCAAGTAGATTGTTTGTTTGAGATACAGTATATCATTGACTCTCTTGATTGATATCCAGTCTCTTTGACATGGTTCACTCGTGCATCTACAAAGAAGCGACATGCAGCTGCAATGTCTGGAGGTGTAGTGTTTGCCATATTTAGCAATGCCCCCACTGCTAATCTGTACTGATCATTAGTAGGAAGAATATCCTCATCCCCTTCTGTTTTTAGGTATGCTGTGTCCATGAGCGTACTTGCTTCTTTGGTTTTAGTCATGCCAAACTGATAAAGCACTACCAAAATTTTAGATTTTGGATTTAATAGGAAGCTGCCATCTTCTTTACACTGTACATTAATTCCTAGGTAATATGTCACATCCCCAAGATCTTTAGTCTCAAAATGCTGGTTAAGCACTGCAGTCAGTTTTGCAACTTCCTCATCTGCATAGAGTAAAATATACATATATTCCGAATCTATACATTTTGAGTATAGATATGGGTCAGCTCTGCTTTGTGTGAATCCTTTGTCTAGCAAGACTTAGCTTATTTTTAAATTCCATGCTCTAGCTGATTGCTTAAAGTGGTAGTAAACCCTCACATATACTCAGTGAAGTGAATAGCCTCAGATGATACACAGAGATGAAACAAATCTTCCTACATAAGTTTTACTTGGCACACCCCTCCTCCACATAGGCAGAGGAATGAAGGGACATGCAGAGCTGTAGTCTGAATAGACAAGCTCCCTGCTAATCTCCCTCTAAGCTCCCTCCTCGCCACAATGTTTCAGCTGCTGTGATCTCATGTGTAGGAGAATTTGTCAGAAGTGACTCTGCTGATAACAGAGAAATGAAGCACCAGATAGAAATGGCACTAAGAGCTTTGGAGAGAGAGATAGGTAAACATTATATATATATATATATGTGTGTTTAGTATAAATTTCATGAATTTGGTTTACAACCACTTTAAGTCCCTAAAGAGATTTCTGCCACTTGCACACAAGATGCTCTTCTCCATTTTCACGTATCCTTCTGGTTGTGTCATGTATATTTCCTCTTGGATATCACCATTAGGAAAGGCTGCTGTGATATCATGATGCTTCACTACCAATTTCTCAGAAGCAGCCACTGTTAACAGTGTTTACAAAGAACTTTGTTTTGCAAATAGAGAAAAGTAGCATTGTATTCCTCACCAAATTTTAGTGAGTACCCTTTTGTCTTTACCGTGCTTTGTACATACAGACCTTGTCTTCAGAGTTGCATTTGGCCTTAAAACCAATTTGCAGCCGATTGCACGCTTACCATGAGGTAGTTCTGAAAATGTCCAAGTCTGCAGTTTGCTAAGAGATGTCATCTCTTCATCAGCAGCTCTGATCCACTTTTGTTTCTCATGAGTTGGAAGTCTTTGCATCGCAACAGGCAGCGTCAGATTAGTGCCAGTAGCGCTAACACCCACGCACGCACCATACATCTCCCTTAGTAGTATAGTGTCTAAACAGATCCATATCTTTGATCTGATCAGAACTATATTACTAGTTTAGGGTTCCCAAAAATGCAGCGTTAGCGGAATTCAGCCCAGATACCTGCTAGCACCTGCGTTTAGCCCCTCCGCCCAGCCCACCCCACCCATTTGCAGTAACAATTGATCACTGTCATTTACAAAACAATAAACACATAACTGCAGCATTCGCACAGTCAGGCCTGATCCCTGCGGACGCTAACAGTTTTTTTGGTAGCGTTTGAAGCAGTCGCTGACAGTCAGGTGTGCTTTTTTCCTGCGAGTCTCACTAGTTGTACCAGTAAATTTAGAGGCCAAAATGTCCAATCGAAGGTACACTAATGAAGAGACCTACACATTTCTGAGCATGACAGATGAGAGGGAAGAGAAACTCACCCATCTGTCAAATTCAGGCTCAGAATACGAACCTGTTGACAGCAGCGGCACCCTGACAGATAGCTCTGACGACAGAGTAGTGGTCCCTGCTAAGGTCAGGCATACCGACCCCGTTCTTCTGCTTTTGTTGAGGTGCAAGAACCGTAGGGCTCTCATATGGAGTGGAGAGCCAGTACTAGTGCCGCTCATCCTTCTGGTGAACTGGCAAGCACCAGCGTTCTTGTACATCCTGGTCATACATCCAGCACTGCAGTAACACTTGGTGAAGTGGCGAGTCCCATAAGTGCAGTTCAAGCTGGTGAGGTGGCTAGCAGAACTGGTGTCCCACAGCTACCAAGAAGACAAAGCTAGGTCCGTCAAGCCCATAGTGCCCTTCCTGCTGCATTTGCCAATCCGAATTGGGAGCCCACCACTTCTGCAGCACCTGTACTTCCCCCATTCACTGGCCAACCTGGAAATCAGGTGGAAACAGTTGATTTTATGTCACTTGATTTTTATTCGCTGTTTTTCACAGAAGATCTCTATAGATCTATTGTGGATCAAAGCAATTTGTATGCTGGTTAATTCATCGCCGCTAATCCCTAGGTGCCCCTTGCCAGAGATTGGAGACCTATTACTTTCTCAGAATTCAAGTCCTTCCTGGGCCTATCCCTCCTCATGGGCATAACTTAAAAAAGTCCACTGACCCAATTCACCATATGCCCTTGTTCTCTGCCTCCATTTCCAGGACATGATACAAGCAGATCTTGCAGTTCATGCATTTCAATGACAATGAACTCTGTCATCCTCGGGGTGACCCTGAATACGATTGGCTCTATAAAATTCGGCCCCTCGTAAACCACTTCAACCAGCAGTTTGCAGCCTTGTTTACTCCCGATCAAATTTTTTCTGCGTTGATGAGTCCCTGATTAAGTTTTCTGGCTGCTTGTCCTTCAAACAGTATCTTCCCAGCAAGCGTGCCAGATATGACAGGGCAAGAGGCTATACATATAGTTTTATGGTTTACGAGGGAAGAGATAGTTATGTAGAGCCAGAGAACTTCCCAGACTACATAGGGAGTGCTGGTAAGATTATATGGGACTTGGTGTCACCCTTATTTGGAAAGGGGTACCACTTGTATGTGGACAATTATTACACAAGCATGCCACTTTTTAGTCACTTGTTTGATCATGGAATTGTCACATGTGGCACCATGCAATCTAATTTCTGGGGCTTACACCAGTGGCTTGTAGATTTCCGTCTTAGGCTAGGGGAGAGAGCCTGCTTGAGATGTAATAATTTGCTCGCTGTGAAGTCAAGGGATAATAAGAATGTTTTTGTTCTTTCCTCCCTTCACGTAGACACGGCGGTCCAAATTCAAAGGGCGACTGGTGTTGTGGAGAAACCCCTCTGTGTCCACGAATACAGCCTTAACATGGGAGGGGTGGACCTCAACGACCAGTTGTTGGCACTGTACCTAATTGCCCATAAGGCCAGACGCTGGTATAAAAAAGTTTCTGTATATTTATTCCAATTGGCTCTGCTGAATGCTTATATGCTATACAAAGCTTCAGGATGAACTGGATCCTTCCTTAAATTCCAGGAAGAGATCATCACAGTAATAATAAATATAGTGCGGCACTAAACACTGTTAGTATTCAAGTCAACCAAATCTACAAGTGAAACATATATGGTAACTCAATAGTGATCAATATATATAATAAGAAAAAATTGCCTATATCGAGTGATGAAAAACGTGAAAATAAATTATAAACTAGATACACAATGCAATGTATATCTCCAATGTGCAAACAGTGTAGAAATTGATAAACCATTGCTATATAAATCATATAAACACATGTATCTGATTATACAAACATGTTACAGTCTGTAAAAGTGCCAAAATTATAATAATAAGTGACAAGGTGAATCGTCTTAAAAAATTGAGGTGACTTGTGTGAATGGACTGCAGATGCCCACCACCATACGGAGAGAGGCTTACCGGATACTCTGAACTCAACTAGGCGTATACCTAATGCGTCTCACGTGCTTGTTGGTGTAAACACACCCAAGGGGATATACGGTAACTCCAAACTCCAATGTGCACCGGAACAGGCAGAATACGACACAGAATGGATGCTGTAGATATCCACCATATAAAATGGCTAAAGGACAATGGTTCTTCCCAGTATGGTATAGACCGAAGGAGAGAAATAAGGCCTCGTATTGTGATGCCGTTTCACAAAACGTTTATTTAAAAAACATAAAATGGGTACTCACATGTGAGAAGACATATAAAAGCATGTAAATAAAATCTGGCAACACAGTGGCATCAGCAAAGCCCTTCCCAACGTGTTTCACCCTAAGAAGGCATCACCTGGTGGTTTCCTTTTACCATTTTCAGAGATCATCCCAGCCCTTCTGTTTCCAGACGGTGCTGTGGCCCAACTTCCCAATCCAAATGCAGTGAGCCATCTGCATGAGAGGCATTTTCCCTATTTCCTCCCTGGTACCCCTACCCAAAGAAATCCCCAAAGAAGATGTTGTGTCTGCAGAAAATGCGGATATAGGTGTGACACCCGTCCTAGGGCACACTATATATGAGAGACCCTAATCTGGAACGTTTACAGTTTACAGTTTATATGAAAGTGCAAAAAAAAAACAACACACAAAAACAAAAAAAAAGCCAAAAATAGTTGTGGTTTTATTTTCTTCTCTTTCTATTGTTCTCTCTCTTATATTCTCTCTCTATTGTTTGCTGTCTATTGTTCTCTCTCTATTGTTACTGTATTTTAGAACTGTAATGTTTTATTTTTACTATGTTTTAATGTGTTTGCTTTGCATGTATGGTATGTCTTACTGTTATACAGTAATGGGCTGTGTCGGCTCAGGCGCACTGTTTTCCGGGCACCAGATATGACTGGGCCCTTCTGCGCATGCGCACGCCAGTTCGCGCAGCGGGGGCTGTTACTGCCGGCTTGGACTGCAGATGCTTCAGCGCAGATGCGGTTCGCGCATGCGCAGCGGCGTCATTGCATATGCGCCGGCACATTAGAATGACGCTATTGAGTTTCCCACAGCTGAAGGTGGTTTAACCTCACTATCTAGCCTAGGCGGCGGCTTGATTTTTGGCACCATTGGCACATATATAATCAGCTCTCCATATGGGAGAGAGCTTAGAGGAGCTGGTGGACCCACATTAACAACGTGCATGCTGTGCAAAGGTAGAATCATACAAATTTTCTCTTTCTCTACCCTTTGACCATCAGAGTGATACATTTCCTTCCCTCTGACAACATAGGTAATTTTATTTCTATATAGTCGGTATATCCTTTTTCCCCTCTGTTTATTTCTATCTTCACATAGTTATCACCTAATGACCATTTCTGGGGTTATTGTGAATCTGATTCAAGACTACCAGTCATCTGCTGGGGGAGACAGATTGCCTCCTGGTGGAGGTCTTCAGGTACCTTTTTACCCTGAAGCTATAGCTTTATTAGCTTAGCCTGTCTTGGCCTGTTTATTTATGTTGTTATTGTTGATTGCAGGGAAAACCTGTATTCCAAGATAATCTCTTGGCGATTCAGACCCATAAAGATTTGGCTGTCTCCATATTAGGATGCACTACAACATTATCTTCTAGTCATTCTAATCGGATAGACGTAAGTAATCTTGAGATATATATTTTTTGAATCAATTGGGAATTTATATGACACAATGTTATAAACCTTTTTTTTTTCTTGCCTGAACAGCCCCTTCTCTTTTCTGTCAGTGCCTAATTCCAACAAGCACATATTGGATGTCCCCCTCTGATTATCACATCTCTACCATAGGATAACATATTGTCTCGAGTTGATTTAGCCACTTTGCATGGTGGCATTTTAAAAAATATAATCTTTTTGTCTTCAAGGTAGGCAAATCCTTCTTTTCATAATTTAAAATGATATAAATATCATAACCCACATCTATGATTTTTTTGAATAATTAAAAATGAAGATAACCATGATACTGATCATTTGCCTGTTTTTATATCTCCTATGCTCTCTATAATACACTTTAGATGTCATGACTGCTGCTACTTGGTTCTGAAGAAGCCGTTGGCGAAACGTGTCAACCAGTATCAATCAGTATATGTGACATATCTTAAGATTTGTTGTATCTTTGTGCAAGTCTAAACTTGATATTTATTTTGTAAATTTTATGTATATTGTGTTTTGTATAAATAAAAATACTTAGAAGTAAACTATCAGCATTTAGGTCATATTCTGTTATTCTGATATTCAGTACCGAGATAATCCGTCAGGTTGGTCCCCCTTCCTGCCCTCTTTTTCTACATAATATTATAGGATGAGGTACCCCCCATAGCTTGGTTACATAGTTCTATGTTATACAGTAATGTTTTATTGTTAACCATCATTTGCTTAGTAGGTACACCATTCAGCTGCAGCATGGGTTTATTTATTCTGACAGCAACAGTGTTTGCTCCCACGATACATAAAGCCGTGACTCCAGCACTGTAGGAGGTGATTTCACCACCAGTTAAAAAAAAGAGCATATATGCCGAAGCATGGGGGCAGGGGTGGAGGAGCAATTTGCTCCTAACATTAGGGGCAGATTGCCCCCATGCTTCGGCATATATTTTTTAGGCACAGATTGCATTAAAAAATCAAGTTGTTTTATTGAGTTAATGTTTTATCGTTACCATTGTTTGCTTTTCAGGTACGCCATTCAGCTGTAGCACTGATTTATTTATCTTGACAGCAACAGCGTTTGCTCTCACGATACGAAAATCAGCGACTCCAGCGCTGTAGGAGGTAAATTCACCACAGTTAAAAAAAGAAATGGCGCAGGTATGCCCATCATTAGAAGTGGGTCGATGAAGGGCGCTATTCTAATGGTGGGCATAACCACCGATCAATCAAATTTTTTTCATGAATGAAAAAAGAACATTACAATATATGCCCAACAAGGACCAGCAACATGCTGGTATGCTGCCCGACTCTGAGTGGTTATACCGGAATGATGCCTGCAGGTTTAGGTATCATTCTTTTCAGCCAGTAGTCAGCTTTCATGTAAAAGCAATTCTAACAGCTAATTAGCTCCTAGACTGCGTTTACAAGCAGTGGGAGGGAAAGACCCCCCCTCCCACCATCTTCCATGGTTTTCTCAGGCTCTCCTGTCCCAACAGAGAACCCGAAATGGCAGCCAGTGGTTCTGCCAGCTGACCATAGAGCTGATCGGAGACCAGAATGGCTCCAATAATCTCTATGGCCTAAAAAAAACGGAAGCTACAAGCATTTCATGACTTAGGTTTCGCTGCATATAAACAGCGCCATTGGGAAAATTGGAAAGCATTTTATCACACCGATCTTGGTGTGGCCAGATGCTTTGAGGGCAGAGGAGAGATCTAGGATATAATAGACCGCAATTTTTTCAAAAAAGAGTACCTGTCACTACCTATTGATATCATAGGGGATATTTATATTCCCTGACATAACAATAAAAATGATAAAAAAAATAAAAAAAGGAAAGGAACAGTTTAAAAAAAAAAAGCAAAAAAAAAAAAAGCACCCCTGTCCCCCTGTGCTCACACGCATAGGCGAATGCAAGCATCGGTCTGGTGTCATATGTAAACAGCAATTGCACAATGCATGTGAGGTATCACCATTAGTGATGGGCCCGGTGCTCGATTCGAACCCACGTTCGAATCGAGCACCGGGCGTTCGCCCGCTCGGCGAGCCCAGAACTATTTGGGCCGTTTGCATCACATTCGTGTGATGCGAGCGGCCCGCAATGCATTGCGGCCGGCGCAGTGCATTGCTGGCTGATGATTGGCCAAGCATGCACTGTGACCCCGCATGCTTGGCCAATCACAGCGCCGGCAGCGAGGAGAGCAATAATTGGCTACAGGCAGGACGCCTGTAGCCAATTAAAGCTCAGGGGCTTTAGTACACGCCCCACTCTATAAAAGGCCGCCACGTCGTCGGCCCAGGGCACATGTGTTCCGGCTTTTAGAAGAGTGAATTGGCAGTCTGCCGATCGATTTCTTTTTTGCTAAACCATTGCTGAGTCATTCAATACTGATCATTGCTGCTGATTGCACTGCTTAGTGTGACATTATCTGCTGCTGGGGATTAGTCTGGTGTGTGCGTGCTGTTAGTACAGCATTGCAGTAGCACCAATCGCAGTGCTGTTAGAACAGCATTGCACCCCAAATTTCTGTCCCAACCTTCTGTCCCAACCCAGGCAGGCAGGCAGGCAGGCAGGGATTTATAGGAGCCATATTGTGTTTGTGTCAGCACACATAGGAGCTAGTGTGTGTGTTGTCAGCACACATAGGAGCTATATTTTTTTGTCAGCACACATAGGACCTATAGTGTGTTTGTGTCAGCACACATAGGAGCTAGTGTGTGTGTTGTCAGCACACATAGGAGCTATATTTTTTTGTCAGCACACATAGGACCTATAGTGTGTTTGTGTCAGCACACATAGGACCTATAGTGTGTTGTGAGCACACATAGGAGCTATATTTTTTTGTCAGCACACATAGGACCTATAGTGTGTTTGTGTCAGCACACATAGCACCTATAGTGTGTTGTGAGCACACAAAAGGAGCTATATTTTTTTGTCAGCACACATAGGACCTATAGTGTGTTTGTGTCAGCACACATAGGACCTATAGTGTGTTGTGAGCACACATAGGAGCTATATTTTTTTGTCAGCACACATAGGAGCTATAGTGTGTTGTCAGCACACAAAGGAGCTATAGTGTGTTTGTGTAAGCACACATAGGAGCTATATTTTTTTGTCAGCACACATAGGAGCTATAGTGTGTTTGTGTCAGCACACATAGGACCTATAGTGTGTTGTCAGCACACATAGGAGCTATGTTTTTTTGTCAGCACACATAGCACCTATAGTGTGTTGTGAGCACACATAGGAGCTATATTTTTTTGTCAGCACACATAGGAGCTATAGTGTGTTGTCAGCACACAAAGGAGCTATAGTGTGTTTGTGTAAGCACACATAGGAGCTATATTTTTTTTGTCAGCACACATAGGAGCTATAGTGTGTTTGTGTCAGCACACATAGCACTTATAGTGTGTTGTGAGCACACATAGGAGCTATATTTTTTTGTCAGCACACATAGGACCTATAGTGTGTTTGTGTCAGCACACATAGGACCTATAGTGTGTTGTGAGCACACATAGGAGCTATATTTTTTGTCAGCACACATAGGAGCTATAGTGTGTTGTCAGCACACAAAGGAGCTATAGTGTGTTTGTGTAAGCACACATAGGAGCTATATTTTTTTGTCAGCACACATAGGAGCTATAGTGTGTTGTCAGCACACATAGGAGCTATAGTGTGTTGTCAGCACACAAAGGAGCTATAGTGTGTTTGTTTGTGTAAGCACACATAGGAGCTATATTTTTTTGTCAGCACACATAGGACCTATAGTGTGTTGTGAGCACACATAAGAGCTATATTTTTTTGTCAGCACACATAGGAGCTATAGTGTGTTGTCAGCACACAATGGAGCTATAGTGTGTTTGTGTAAGCACACATAGGAGCTATATTTTTTTGTCAGCACACATAGGAGCTATAGTGTGTTGTCAGCACACATAGGAGCTATAGTGTGTTTGTGTCAGCACACAAAGGAGCTATAGTGTGTTGTCAGCACACATAGGAGCTATAGTGTGTTGTCAGCACACAAAGGAGCTATAGTGTGTTTGTGTAAGCACACATAGGAGCTATATTTTTTTGTCAGCACACATAGGACATAGTGTGTTTGTGTCAGCACACATAGGACCTATAGTGTGTTGTGAGCACACATAGGAGCTATATTTTTTTGTCAGCACACATAGGAGCTATAGTGTGTTGTCAGCACACAAAGGAGCTATAGTGTGTTTGTGTAAGCACACATAGGAGCTATATTTTTTTGTCAGCACACATAGGAGCTATAGTGTGTTGTCAGCACACATAGGAGCTATAGTGTGTTTGTGTCAGCACACAAAGGAGCTATAGTGTGTTGTCAGCACACATAGGAGCTATAGTGTGTTGTCAGCACACAAAGGAGCTATAGTGTGTTTGTGTAAGCACACATAGGAGCTATATTTTTTTGTCAGCACACATAGGAGCTATAGTGTGTTGTCAGCACACATAGGAGCTATAGTGTGTTGTCAGCACACATAGGAGCTATAGTGTGTTTGTGTCAGCACACATAGGAGCTAGTGTGTGTGTGTGTGTCAGCACACATAGCAGCTAGTGTGTGTGTGTGTGTCAGCACACATAGGAGCTAGTGTGTGTGTGTGTGTGTGTGTGTGTGTCAGCACACATAGGAGCTAGTGTGTGTGTGTGTCAGCCCAGTTCTTGTCATCTAAGGCAGCCTCTATCTGCCATAGGGCCCTGTTGCTGTCATCTAAGGCATCCATCTGCAGGAGTTAGTGTGTGTGCTGTGTGACTCCAGCACAATATACACTACCCACTACAATGGCTGAAAGACCGCCAAGGAGAGGCAGACAGTCCCGAGGCAAGAACACAGGGCAAGCAGGCTCTGTTTCTAGAGACAGCAGTGCTGGTCGTGGACGTGGTCGTGCATCGTCATCAGCACGTGGCCATGGGACAGGCTTGTCCTTGTTTTCGGCAGCTGGACATGTTGAGCCGCATCATGCCGAAGGCTTGGTAGAATGGATGACCAAGCCCTCCTCATCCTCCTCATCCTCTCTCACCCAGGCTCAGGGTACTGGCAGAGCAGCTGCCAACGCATACTCAATGGCATCATCAGCCACCCCTTCCCTAGACCCACCATGTCCTCCTGAAGAGTCCCCCGAACTGTTTGAGCACAGTGTTGGGTACATGCTCCAGGAGGATGCCCAACGATTTGAAGGCTCGGATGATGATACCCAGCTTGAGGAAGGCAGTAGTGTGCGCGCAGAGAGAGGGGATGCTGAAGGACAGCAATCTGGCAGTCATGTTCCACCAGCTGCAGCTTACTGCCAGGTTTGCTCTAGTGGTGAAGAGGGAGGGGATGATGAGGTCACTGACTCCACGTGGTTGCCTGAAGGGAGAGAGGAGGAGGAGGAGGAGGATGCGGCGGCACATGTCCAACGAGGCAGGATGCCCTCCGGAGGCCAGCTAGAGGCCAGCACACCAACTAAATCACACCGCAGAGCTCCGCCTGTGCAGGGCGCTGCCTCTGCACGTTATCACAAAAGTTCTTTGGTGTGGGCCTTTTTTGAGACGAGTACATCAGATCGCACCACTGCTATTTGCAATATTTGTCTCAAGCGTATATCGCGTGGCCAAAACATCAGCCGCTTGGGAACCACAAGCATGACCAGACATATGTCGACCTGCCATGCAGCTCGTTGAAAGCTGCTCTGAGAGGACTGAAGGTGTAGAATTAGGTGTGTCACAACCAAGTACTTGCAGTACACCGACGTCCGATTGTAGCAGGCAAATTTCCCTGCCCCAGCTGCTGGACCGTCGAAAGAAGTATACTTCCAGCCATCCACATGCCCAGCGGTTGAATGCTAGCTTGGCTAAATTGCTAGCACTTCAACTGCTGCCTTTTCAGTTGGTAGACTCGACCCCCTTCCGTGAGTTTGTTCAATGTGCGGTTCCTCAGTGGCAGGTTCCCAAACGCCACTTTTTCTCCCGGAAGGCGATTCCGTCTCTCTACCGGCATGTGGAAGGCAATGTCCATGCCTCGCTGGACAGGGCGGTCAGCGGTAAGGTGCATATTACCGCTGACTCATGGTCCAGCAGGCATGGACAGGGACGTTATCTGTCTTTCACGGCCCATTGGGTCACTCTATTGGCAGCTGGGAGGGATGCAGGACAAGGTGCAGTAGTGTTGGAGGTTGTTCCGCCACCACGCCTCCAAAATGCTACTACTGGTTGTGACACACCTCTCTCCTCCACCCCCTCCTCTTCTTCTTCCTCCATGGCCTCTTCGAGTGCTCTGTCCTCGGAACCAGCAGTGCTCCGTAGGCGTACAAGGGGCTACGCGAGTACGCAGGCAAAAAGATGCCATGCCGTGCTTGCGCTGGTGTGTTTGGGGGACAGGAGCCACACTGGGGCAGAGGTTCTGGCAGCTCTGCAGGGGCAGGCCGAGAGGTGGTTGACGCCACGCCAGCTTAAGCCAGGAATGGTGGTTTCTGACAATGGCATCAACCTCCTCTCCGCCCTGCGACAGGGACAGCTTACCCATGTGCACTGTATGGCTCACGTCCTCAACCTGGTGGTGCAGCGGTACTTGGGCAGGTACCCAGGCTTACATGATGTCCTGAGGCAGGCCAGGAAAGTCGGTGTGCATTTCCGCCGATCGTATAATGCCAGTGCTCGGCTGGCTGAGCTGCAAAAGGAGTTGAACCTGCCCAAGAACCGCCTAATATGTGACATGCCCACCAGGTGGAACTCAACGTTGGCCATGCTGCAGCGACTGCACATGCAGCAGAGGGCCATCAATGAGTATCTTTGCGACTACGGCACCAGGACAGGGTCAGGGGAGCTTGGCTTTTTTTCCCCACGCCAGTGGAGCATGATCAGGGATGCATGCACTGTCCTCTCACCATTTGAGAAGGCCACGAGGATGGTGAGCAGTGACAGTGCATGCATCAGTGACACTGTACCTCTTGTCCACCTGTTGGAGCATACGCTGCGTGGGATAATGGACAGGGCACTTGAGGCAGAACAGAGGCAGGAAGAGGAGGACTTCCTTGCCTCTCAAGGCCCCCTTTATCCAGACAGTGTTCCTTCTGTCCCACCCATCACACAGGAAGAGGATGAGGAGGAGGAGGAGGATTGTGTGAGCATGGAGGTCGAGCCTGGCACTTAGCATCAGCAGCAGCAGTCTTTTAGGGATGATGTACAGTCCCAACAAACCAGTGGACTTGTACGTGGCTGGGAGGAGGTGGCTGGCGATCATGTCGTCCTCAGTGACCCTGAAGACCCTGGACCGAATGCCTCAGCTAACCTACGTTGCATGGCCTCCCTGATCCTGCAAAGCCTGCGGAAGGATCCTCGTATTCTTCGGATCAAGGAGAGGGACCATTACTGGCTGGCCACTCTCCTTGATCCACGGTACAAGGGTAAGGTTGCGGACCTTATCTTTCCATCGCAGAGGGAGCAGAGGATGAGACATCTCAGGGAGGCCTTGCAGAAAGGTCTGTGCAACGCGTTCCCAGAAACTGGGAGGTTACAAACTCCTGGTCCTGAACGACGAGTTGCTGAGGCTTCGGTCAGTAGCAGAAGGAGCGGTGGGGAAGGTGGACGTCTGACCGATGCATTCAGACAATTTTTTAGTCCGCAGCCCCAAGGTATGATCGGTTCCAGCAACCATCGCCAGCGTCTGATATACATGGTGCAGGAATACCTAGGGGCAAGGTCAGACTTGGACACCTTTCCCACCGAAAATCCTCTGGCTTACTGGGTCTTGAGGATGGATCACTGGCCAGAGCTTGCACAGTATGCAATTGAGCTACTGGCCTGTCCTGCATCCAGCGTTCTTTCCGAACGCACATTCAGTGCTGCTGGAGGATTTGTCACCGATCACAGGGTGCGCCTGTCCACCGACTCGGTTGATCGACTGACCTTCATAAAGATGAATCAGTCTTGGATAACCACCAGCTACCAGGCACCTGAAGCGGATATAACTGAATAATTTATAATGTCACATCCCTTCAAGACTGCCTATGCTGATGCTGAGTGACTGTCCTGTTATGTTCACTGACTATCCTCTTCCTCCTCCTCAATGATCCATTCCTTGATAGCTTGGAAGAACATTTTTGTTTCTGGGTGCCACCACACCAGTGCCTAAGGCACAATTTTTCAGCCCCTGTATAACAGGGGCGTGTAATTACAATTTTTTAAAAAAAATGCTTCGCAACAGGTCTGACTGCTGTGCTCCAAGTACAGTATCTGTGAGGGGTTGCAGTGTTGTGGCACCAGCACCGTTGCCTAAGGCACAATTTTTCAGCCCCTGTTTAACAGGGGCGTGTAATTAACATTTTTTAAGCAATGCTTCGCAACAGGTATGACTGCTGTGC
Organism: Lithobates sylvaticus; assembly: GCA_028564925.1. NCBI lineage: Eukaryota > Metazoa > Chordata > Amphibia > Anura > Ranidae > Lithobates > Lithobates sylvaticus. The sequence continues at coordinate 251,857,257 of CM053027.1, read as the reverse complement.
TCCAAGTACAGTATCTGTGAGGGGTTGCAGTGTTGTGGCACCAGCACCGTTGCCTAAGGCACAATTTTTCAGCCCCTGTTTAACAGGGGCGTGTAATTACAAATCTTGATCTAATAGTTCACAGCAGGGCCCATTCCTGCGCCCACCAAGAGTAACTGTGAGGGCTTACAGTCTTGTGGCAACACCGTCCACCACCACCACCAAAGGCCCAATTTTTCTGCCCTGTTCAACAGGTGCATGCAATTACAAATCTTGATCTAATAACTCACAGCAGGGCCCATTCCTGCGCCCACCAAGAGTAACTGTGAGGGCTTACAGTCTTGTGGCAGCACGGTTCACCACCACCACCAAAGGCCCAAGTTTTCTGCCCTGTTCAACAGGTGCATGCAATTACAAATCTTGATCTAATAATTCACAGCAGGGCCCATTCCTGCGCCCACCAAGAGTAACTGCGAGGGCTTACAGTCTTGTGGCAACACCGTCCACCACCACCACCACCAAAGGCCCAATTTTTCTGCCCTGTTCAACAGGTGCATGCAATTACAAATCTTGATCTAAAAATTCACAGCAGGGCCAATTCCTGTGCCCACCAAGAGTAACTGTGAGTGCTTACAGTGTTGTGGCCACACCAACATCTAATGGGGCAAATTTCTGCAGAGTATATACGGCAGGCCCCTACTTTCAAACATCCAACTTACAAACGACTCCTACTTGCAAACGGAAGGAGAAAACAGGAAGTGAGAGGAAATCTACCCCTAGGAAGGGAAATTCCATCCTGTTACATTTAATTTGGGAAAAAGGTATCTCCTCTCTACTGATGCTTTATCACCAATCCTTGTTGACGGAAAGTGAGGTGAAATGTTCTGAACAGATGTGCAAAGACAGCAAATGTTGCAGGGGTGATAACCCCTCCCTATGTTCTCCAAAAAGCTTAAAAATAGATTTTTTTTGGATGGAGCTACACTTCAAAATGTACCTGTTCAGATTCTACTTAAGAACAAACCTACAGTCCCTCTCTTGTTAGCACCGCCTATATACTGCTTTTCAGAGTATATAGGGTTGTAGGTATAGGGTTTTATTTTGGGTGCGGGGTCCCCCTTAATATCCATACAAGACCCAAAGGGGCTGGGGTGGGGGGACGGGGGTGATGGGGTAGCCATGCCATTTTTCTCAAGGATTTTCAGCCATATTGCCAGGACAAGACATTACATTAAAGCCGCAAGCGTTTTTAAATGGCTTCTTTTTTTCTCTTTACAAATGTCATTTTGTGCAGGGCCAGTTCTAAACACGGGAAACACATGCTACTTCACAGACATACTTTAGACACCCCCCAGGTACCATATTTAAAGGAATATTTCACATTTTTTTTTCACTTTATGCATCATTAAGATGACTGCTCCCGAAAAAAACGGTAGTTTTTAAAAGTTCTTTTTGCATTGATATATGTCCCCTGGGGCAGGACCCGGGTCCCCAAACCTGTTTTATGACATTAACATGCATATTGGCCGTTATAATTAGCAATTTTGATTTCGAACGTTCGCGTCCATTGTAACGAATAGGGTTCGAAAATTTGCGCGAACTTTCGGTCCGTTCGAAGGTTCTGGTGCGAACCGAACCCGTGGGTGTTCGGCTCATCCCTAATCACCATGAAGGTCAGATTGAAGGCAGTAATGTTAGCATTTTAAAGGCTTTTTAAAATGTATGTAGTTTGTCTCTACTGCACGTTTGTGTGCAATTTTAAAGCATGTCGTGTTTGGTATCCATGTACTTGGCATAAGATCATCTTTTTTATTTCATCAAACATTTGGGCAATATAGTGTGTTTTAGTGCACTAAAATGTAAAAAAGTGTTTTATTCCCCAAAAAATTGCATTTGAAAGATCGCTGCGCAAATACTGTGTGAAAAAAAATTTGCAACACCCACCATTTTAATTTATAGGGCCTTTGCTTTTAAAAATGTATATAATGTTTGGGGGTTCAAAGTAATTTTCTAGCTTAATTTTTTTTTTTTTCATGTAAACAAAAAGTGTCAGAAAGGGCTTTATCTTCAAGTGATTAGAAGAGTGCGTGATGTGTGACATAAGCGTCTAATGCTGTGCATAAAATGCCAGGACAGTTCAAAACCCCCCAAATGACCCCATTTTTGAAAGTAGACACCCCAAGCTATTTTCTGATAGGCATGTTGAGTCCATTGAATATTTTCTATTTTGCCACAAGTTTCGGGATGCCAAACTTTTATTTTTTTTTGCGCAAAGTTGTCACTAAATGATATATTGCTCAAACTTGCCATGGGCATATGTGGAATTACACCCCAAAATACATTCAGCTGCTTCTCGTGAGTACTGGGATACCACATGTGTGTGACTTTTTGGGAGCCTAGCCGTGTACAGGACCCCAAAAACCAAGCACCGCCTTCAGGTTTTAATTTTTTCAATTTTCAAAACTTTGTGACAAAAAGTGATATCTGAAAAATACTCAACATGCCTCTCAGCAAATAGCTTGAAGTGTCTTCTTTCCAAAATGGGGTCATTTGGGGCGGGGGGGGTTGGGTTGTGCTATCTTGACATTTCATGGACTCTGAAACTGTGATAGGTAGTGAAGAAGTGAAATCATCATTTTACGCCCTTAGAAAGCCTGAAGGCGGTGATTGGTTTTTAGAATCCTATACATGGCTAGGCTCCCAAAAAGTCTCACACGTGTGGTATCTCCGTACTCAGGATAAGCAGCAGAATGTATTTTGGGGTGTAATTTCACATTTACCCATGGCATGTTTGAGCAATATATCATTTAGTAACAACTTTGTGCAAAAAAAAAAAAAAAAGTTGGTAATTTTACCGCAACTTGTGGAAAAATATAAAATATTCCTCAACATGCCTCTCAGCAGGCTCCCAAAAAGTCTTACACATGTGGTATCCCCATACTCAGGATAAGCAGCAGAATGTGTAATTATTTAATAATTTTTTTGTAATTTTTCAATCACGTGTGAAAAAAAAGAAATATTCAATGGGCTCAACATGCCAATACAGCAATTTCCTTGGGGAGTCTACTTTCCAAAATGGGGTCATTTGAGGGAGTTTGTACTGTCCTGCCATTTTAGGACCTCAAGAAATGAGATAGGCAGTCATAAACTAAAATCTGCATAAATTCCAGAAAATGTACCCTAGTTTGTAGACGTATAACTTTTGCGCAAACCAATAAATATACGCTTATTGACATTTTACCAAAGACATGTGGCTGAATACATTTTGGCCTAAATGTATGACTAAAATTGAGTTTATTGGATTTTTTTTTTATAACAAAAAGTAGAAAATATAATTTTTCACAATTATTTGGTCTTTTTTCGTTTATATAGCAAAAAAAGGATGCAAATTTTGTTTGGGTACAGCATTGCATGAGCACAATATGCATATAGCACAATAGCATGTTATCAAAAATAACAAAAACAAAAAAATCTGCAGGTGATGACACCAGTGGATAACATTATGCTTGAAGCTACGCGCCCTTCCCCAGCCCCTGAGATCCAACCTCTTGATTAGAGATTCTGTGATTGCCTGGAGAGAAATACGGAGGCTCCTGGGCCTACCCTTCACCATCTCAAATCACCTTCCCTTACTTGGCAACCCTTCTATGGATCACAAGGCCTTTACTCAATGGTCATCCTCAGGCATAACAACCATCTCTAAAGTAATTGATCCTGCCCAAGGTACTTTTAGACCCTTTGCGGAACTGACTAAACATAACTCCCTCACGCCATTGCAGGTGTTTCACTATCATCAGCTAACCAGATACCTCAGATCCTGCTTCAGGATGTGTCAAAACCCTTGTCAATGCTCTTTTATTGATGCCCTAATTGAATCGGGACCAATACTCCATATCAGATATATACTCCAACCTCATCACTCATCAGGCTACAAAATACCACATTGTTCCCTTCAAACCTTTGATCTCTATCCTGGATGATCAAGATGCACCAGAGAAAATCCTTGTGGGATATCAAAATATCAGCTCTCTAGTGATATACGAAACGTGGCGAGAAACCCAGTTCAAAATTGCCCATCGGGCGTATCTCCCGTTTCGCCACAGCAAAACTGACTCCTCTCTCTCCGCATGCCCTTGGTGTACTACTCCAAGACCTGTGCCTCTCTTCCTCAATGGGCCCATAACTGCCCTCTGGCAGCCCGCAGGGCAATAATGCAAGCTTGGATCAACCCTTCCCTGCCTCAAATTGCCTCGGTAAAACAAGCACTCTTAACACTATTTCACATTGAGAAATTAGACACTGAAAACGCTTCATGGAACACTCTTTCTCTCCAGAATAAACCTCTTCTCACATGACTCCCGTCTGCTAAATGAACTGGTACCTGCGGGAAATCTTGCCAATACACTGGGCAAACTTAGGATCCAGGGCACCTCCAATGCCTTAACTCCACATATCCCCCCCCCCCCCAGGCATTCCACCTAATCTATCCGTTTAAGTAGTACATTATTTGATGTGAAATATCTGATATTTCTTCATAATGATAGTAATATCTCTACCCGTTTTCAGGGTGAATGTTCACCTGCTTCCATTCCTTTGACCACCACTTTGGCAGAACCTCCAGTTAGTTTCTCTTGTTAAACCAGATACTGTATTATTAAGTTTCGTTAATGTTTGTAGGCTCCAAACCACGCAGTTTTATCCTGCTTACTATGTCACATTATGTTTGTTACTTTATTGCCTGTGCTGGCAGGCTATTCCTGCACCAACAAATCTTGTACTTTTATATGAAAATCGAATAAATATAAAAAAAAAAAAAGAAGCTAAAACTGTATTGAGTTAGTAAATAACAAATAATTGTAAATGTTAAATTGTGTTTTTTTGGTGAAATGGTGAAAAATTAAGCTACTCAAAACTGTAAAAAAAAACACTTTATGCTAAAAATCCAGGAGGTTACCATTTTTCACTTACAGCTTTCAGAATTTGAACAGACCCCAAACCATACATTTTATGAAAGCACATGACTTGTAGAATAAAAAATGTGCTAATGATTTTTTGGGCCCTACAATAATTGCGCAAATGTTCATCAAATCACCATTTTCACAAAAAATACACTAAAATCATTAGTGCACATAAAGACAACAAGCATTAACAAGTATTAAAGCATTGTTCACATGTGGCATACTAAAGTGTATACCCTTGGAGGGCCATGTTTACCTGCACAGGTCACTAAAAACAGATGGATGGGGATCTATTCCCTATCCATCCGGCAGATTGGATCAGATGAGAATCTGATGGAAAAAGACAGGCGATCTGTTTCCATCCGACCACCCCATAGAGAACAGCGAGCTGTGTCCATGTCCACTCTGCATCAGCGGGGATCACATGGACCTGTCATCCGCCTGCTCAGCAGGGATTAGTGGAGAGTAGGCACATCTGCTTGATGGAGTCCACCGCCATTTGAAAGGGGTCTTTGTATTTTTAAATATTTTTTTAACTTTTTAAAACATTTTTACAATTATATTTTTTTAATACCGTGTACTTTTTTTTTGGGGGGGGGGGGGGGGGGGGGGGGTCTTTGGTGAGATATCTAAACAGACCTCTGATATCTCTTTTTTGAACAGAGAAAGGGACTGGAGAAATGTCCTTTCTCTGCAGCCTGAGCTGCACAGTAAATTAATTAATAAGGAGTCACTCCTTATTCATGATGAATAAACTGACAAATACTCAGTTATTAGTGGACACAGGAGCGATATGTAGCGATCGTTGCCCATGTCCATTGTAGTACAGGGAACACATGTTTACCAAGCCCCCCAACTTTACCCGCACTGCTCCTCTCCCCCACTCTCCAGCCTGTCAGCTTGCCGGAGCAGCTGCAGGCGGCGTAAGGGGAAGGAGGGAATGCCGACCATTGCAGGGGGTGATCGGAGTGGCGGGGGGACATAGTTTGATCCTCTCTAAGCCCCTGCAGCACCTGAAGCCAGTGTGGGAGTGGCAGAGGAGGGAAGCTGTCTTCTTGAGGGTAGCGGCAGGGGATCGAGTTTTCTGGAGGGGCTTGGATCAGTGCGGGGGAGGAAATCAGTGCTGGGGGGGATGAAGGAGATCGCAAATAAGAGTGGGGGGAGCTTTTTTAGAGTAAAGAGATTGGCGGGAGGTGGAGAGGCTGGAGACAGGGAAGCGGCAGCATGGGGGGGGGGGTTCAAATTTGAGGTGAATAACGTTGATAAGTGGATTGTAATCCACTGATCAGAGCTATTGTTTTGTTTAGCAGAGTCTGCTGAACAATTTTGCTATAAGTTTATGGCCAGTGAAGTAACCGTGAGCTTATAGCAGAAGAAGGAATGAGGTCCGCACGGTGTACATACCTGGTCAGCTGGAAGCAGTGCTGAAGGTTCATATGGCATATTATGGACCTGGCAGTGAAAGTGTTAAATAACCTGCCTTGAGTGTATCCCAAACAAACTTGTGAATCGGCACATCTGTACAAATGTATGCAACTTACTACAGCAACACTGAGATTTACCATGAGAAAAATGCTGTTTATATGCCAGTAAATAACAGCTACCTGTCAGCTTATGTTTATTCAAAATACATACCAGACCCTTAAGGAACCTACAGGGGGGGGGGGGGGGAGGGGTCGCTATGCTGTTTAAGAAAAAAAAAGAAAAAGCAGCCAGCAGTGAAATGTCATTTACAGGCAATCTAAAGTGTTTGTTTTTTTCCTTGTAAATATCATGTTTGCTGTAGCACATCCTATTGTGCTACAATTGTGTAACACCCCCACAACCCCCAAGTCCATCCCAGACCCTTTAAATGAGGCAGTTCATGCAAAAAAAACTAATAAGTGAGGTGTCAACCCAAAATCCATACCAGAGCTTTAACCTGAGCAGGCAGATTGACTGGCCAGGAAGGGGGGGGGTGTCTGATCCCCCCTTCCTGAACCATACCATGCCACATGTCTTCAACATTCTGTTTTAATGAGGGCAAAGCCCTCCTCCTCATGACCCTGGCCCATTTTTGTGGTTGTGGGGTTCTGTGGGTGGAGGGTTTATTTGAATCTAGGAGCCCATTTTAACTACAATGGAACACTTATGGCCTTTGCATGTGAGTGAAAAGGGTAATCCTACGTTTTGAAAGAAGTAAAATAAATGAAATATTTGACAAGTCTTTTTATTATAAAATCAAAAAAGTCCTATGTAAATTCATCCTAATCACATCATAATGTTAGATCTTTGGTAATTATGTTAAATGGCACTCACCATAGAAAAAACCTGACCACTCTAATGAGATGATGGTCACTCAATACATGACAGCTACTCAAGCTGTCATCGGCAATATAAGAGAAGCCATATAAAATTATGTCTGCCCTAGTTCAGCACTCTGTACGCTGCTTGCAAAAGGGGCTGATATATGTGAATCCCTTATGACATAAAATGTAGAACTTGTAGCACTAAATGTTATAAATATAACATAACATGTTACAATAAAAATATATATATGGAAAGTCATGCGTTCTAGGGAACACCTAATGTTACATTCAAAGCATATAATGTGAAATCATATGTGTGCTTCATAAAATAACACATCAAAACAAAATATAGACATACAGACAAAAATCTTCCATATCTTCATTATTCAAAACCACCAAGGTAATTGTGAACATGCCAGAATAATTTAAACATGAGAACAGTTCATCTTGTATAAGATCTTCACAGTGTAAATTACATCACCAAAATAAATAGTGCATGCTTACCAAATATTGCACCTGTATGTGCCAAAGAATAATCGATATTGTTATGCCAACAGCCAAACACTTCACCCAAATAGTAGCAAGATTGTTTTCCTCTGCCTGAGCATCCACTGACACCAATCCACTCTAATCACATCTCATATCGCAATGAAGGTATCCATTGTCCTAACATAGGCAGAGCAGGGAACAATTAATTAATAAACCCCAGACACAACTTTTAAAAAAAAAAAAAAACATCATTTATCTACAGATATCTATTCATTAATCAAAACTCAATTGTTAAGTTAGGGATTTCCCTCATCAGCCATCAATATGCATGGATTCCTTCATAAGAGAAGTGAATAAAAAAAGTAAACAAGTAAATAAATCATAATAGAAGTGGTCATGTTTCCTGGTGCAGTAAAACTGAAACAGCCAACATATGGCCAGATCATACAATTAGGTGTTCTGTGGGTAAACAGGGAATGCAATAATCGAATGAAAAAGGTTTATATTGATTCAGTAGTCCAACCTCGCTGTATAAGAACTTTTTCATCTATTTATCTAATTATGTCCCAGAAAGCAACTAAAATGTAAAGCTCCATTGATGCCTGGATCCGCAAAATCCCTAAGCTGGTGAATTTTTTAACACATTCACTACACATTTGCTAGAGGACCATTCACCCCCCTTAGCACAATATGCCACATATGCAGACCGTTCAATGCACTTTTTTTGCATTTTGCACATATTAATTTTGCAAAATGCTATTGAAATGGCTTTTAATGCATTTTATGCTGAACATTCTAGGATTTTCTTTGTAGGCCTGCTGTTCATAGATCAGAAACTATCTGTTTTACATAATTTTATAACTTGAAAGGTTTATTTCTGTAATGAAAATTGACAATAAAAAAGTCATGCCCTTTTTCCAATACTACCAGCTCAGCACATTGATAATGTAAGCTAATAAGCCCATAGGGAGATATGGCCTGCTTCCGTGCTTATAATGTTCCATATACACTCAAGAATTAGATGGTGCTTTGAGATAGGTATAAAAAAAAAAAGGATACCCTTCCTAACATATTCACCGCACCATTGGTGCCCAAAAGTTTAGGCATTTGGAGGGTTATCTGCAACGTTTACCTCTTCTAAGGTGGCAAGTGGAGGGTAACCTCCTACCTTGTGAACTTCTAAAGGATTCCCCTAACATTTGCAAGTGTAAACATGTATGCAAAATGTTAAAATAAAATCACAACATAAATAACTTAAAAATGTTCCCTAATGTCCAAATATCTACCCAACAGTTACATAATGAACTATATGTATTACAATGCAAAATATTGAGTAAGGGCCCAGTTACACCACATGCAGTGCAAACAAATGTTGCTGTGAGCTGCAATGCAATGTTAGTACCGCAATTGCATAACTGCACCGCATTGCAATACATTACAGTGTGCCCGGGCACACAACTAGCTGTAGACTATAGCAGGGAAATTTCTCTGCCCTATCTGCTGGATCAAAAAAAAAAAATACAGTCACTGCCACCCATGTGCCCAGCGTTGAAATTCAAGCTGGTCAAAGCTGCTGAATTTACAATTTCTGGCTTTCCATCTGGTGGATTCTGCCCCCTTTCGTGAATTTGCAGAATGTGTTGAACCACAATGGCAGGCTCCCAGTCACAATTTCTTTTCACATAAGACCATTCCAGCTCTCTACCATCATGAGGAAAGCAATGTTGTGGCATTGTTGGGCAAGGCAGTCAGCCACAAGGTCCACATAACTGCTGACATGTGGCCCAGTAAGCATGGCCAGGGACGATATATTTTGTTTACATTGGGTAACTCTGCTTGCAACTCAGAAGAATGCAGCACAGGGCTCAGTACTGCAGCTTGTTGTTCCACCATGTCTCTATACAGCTAGTGGTGATGATGCAAGATTTGTCAGCTCCACCCCTCATCCTCCTCAATGCCCTCCTCTGCTGTCCTATAACCACAAGTACCCACTAAGGGTTCAAGAGGCTATTCAATGAGTCAGTCTAAAAGGTGTCATGCAGTGCTTCAGGTGGTCTGTGTAGGGGACAGGAGCCACACCGGAGCAGAGATTCTTGCTGCTCTGCAGGGGCAGGCCCAGTGGTGGTTCACGCAAAGCCAGATAGAGCCAGGAATGGTGGTGTGCGATAAGGGCACAAACCTCCTGTCCGCCCTTAGACAGGGAAAGTTAAAGGTGTTGTAAAGGTAAAAGTTTTTTCACCTTAATGCATTCTATGTATTAAGGTGAAAAAACATCCAACAATACCGGCCCCCCCCCAGCCTCCCGTTTTACTTACCTGACCCGCGCTCGCCCCTGACATCCTCTTCGGCGCTCACCCTGGCTGCTGATTGGGTACAGTGGATGGATTCAAAGCAGCGCAGCCATTGGCTCGTGCTGCTGTCAATAACATCCAATGACGCGGTGCACCGGGGGCGGGGCCGAGTGATACAGTGAGCGGCTATGGCCGCCGGCTGTATCACGGGAGCGTGCCTGCAAGCACTCCACACCATGCGAGGGAGCTTGCATGAAGGTGTGGAGTCCTTGCGGGGGGGAGCCGAGACAGCTGCCGAGGGATCCCAGAAGACCAGGTTCAGGGCCACTCTGTGCAAAACGAGCTGCACAGTGGAGGTAAGTATAACATGTTTGTTATTTAAAAGAAAAAAAAATTGCACATATCCTCAATTTGGTGGTGCAGCATGTCTTAAATAGATACCCAGGGTTGGAAGATCTGCTAAAGCAGGCCAGAAGAGTATGTAGCCATTTCATGCGGTCATACACAGCCAGTGCTCAGTTGGCTAAAATTCAGCAGGAATTCCACTTGACTCCATGGACCGTCTGATATTTATCAAAATGAATCAGTCCTGGATTACCAGCAGCTATGAAGCCCCTGATGCCGATGTCGCTGATTAAGTGTTTTTGGGATGTGGAATCCCTGCAAGATTTCTAAGCTGCCTAGCATTGTGGATGTTGATTTCATCTGGAAGAATTTTTTTGGTGTAGGTTTTAAGACCAATTTTTCTGCACCTGTTTGACAGGTGCATATCATTTGAATTTTTGACAGCAAGGCCAATTATTTCTTTTGTCAAGAGTACCTCTATAGGGTTATGGTGTGATGGCACCACCAACACCCAAAGACCAATTTTTCTGCACCTGTTACTTTTATCCAAAGTCTGTGAAACAGACAACAGAATTTATCCAAAAAATCTCTAATCTTGTTCTGAGTGTACAAAATTGTGGCCTCATCATACAGACTGGCTCCCCAAGCCGTTTATGCTTGAATTTAAAATGTCATTTCTTTGGCATTATAAATGTTATTATTGCTGCAGCAGGTTCTATACATGGTACATATGTGCCACGTTACAGGCAGACTAAGGTGACCCCCCAGGCACTATATTTAAAAGAATTTTCATTTTTATTGTTCTCTAATTTTTGTGGTTTTAATTTTAGCATCAGTAAATTACTGCTCATTTAAAAAATAGTTTTTTACAAACTTTTTTTTCATTGACACGTGTCCCCCATGGCAGTACCTGGACCCCTATAACCATTTTATGCCCAATTGGTTGCATATAAGAGTTAAAAATGGGCACATGGGGTTTGTTATTCAGTTCTAAGCTGCCTAGCATTGTGGATGTTGATTTCATCTGGAAGAATTTTTTTGGTGTAGGTTTTAAGACCAATTTTTCTGCACCTGTTTGACAGGTGCATATCATTTGAATTTTTGACAGCAAGGCCAATTATTTCTTTTGTCAAGAGTACCTCTATAGGGTTATGGTGTGATGGCACCACCAACACCCAAAGACCAATTTTTCTGCACCTGTTACTTTTATCCAAAGTCTGTGAAACAGACAACAGAATTTATCCAAAAAATCTCTAATCTTGTTCTGAGTGTACAAAATTGTGGCCTCATCATACAGACTGGCTCCCCAAGCCGTTTATGCTTGAATTTAAAATGTCATTTCTTTGGCATTATAAATGTTATTATTGCTGCAGCAGGTTCTATACATGGTACATATGTGCCACGTTACAGGCAGACTAAGGTGACCCCCCAGGCACTATATTTAAAAGAATTTTCATTTTTATTGTTCTCTAATTTTTGTGGTTTTAATTTTAGCATCAGTAAATTACTGCTCATTTAAAAAATAGTTTTTTACAAACTTTTTTTTCATTGACACGTGTCCCCCATGGCAGTACCTGGACCCCTATAACCATTTTATGCCCAATTGGTTGCATATAAGAGTTAAAAATGGGCACATGGGGTTTGTTATTCAGTTCCGAACGTTTGCTCGAAAGTTTGTTTGAACGTTCTGCTGTGAACCGAACAGGGGTCGTTCGGTCCATCTCTAATTGGAAATCATGTCTTATAGGTGACAATGATGGTGAAAATAATAGTGGTATGTGTGCAAATTTATAAGATCTAAAAAAAAGTATTTGGTAATGGAGGGGGGGGGGGGGGGACTCCAGGACTGAAGTTAAGTGCAGCTGAAAGGTCAGGGATCCAGTTGGATGGAACAAGCTTTGTTGAAATAGCCAGCAGCCTTATCAATTAGGAGGGCAGTAGATCAGCATATCCCACAGGGGTGTATGAGCGGAGGGATGGGTGGAAAGGCAAGTCAGAGCTGAATTGAAGTGCAGCATGGTTCATCAGATCTGGGAAGATCTTCGTGGGTAAGCAGAAAACATGAAAGTGGCCACAGCACACATGTTAATAAAAGCATGTATACATTTATTGCACACCATAAGTAAACACTTACATTCAAGTAAATGAAGTTCTGCTTGAGCTTGGAACAGAGGAGAGCTCAGTGCAGCACAGCCAGTGAACCGGCAGGCAGCTGTCATGCACAAGATTCCTGACCCGCCAAAAGGTTGTGAAGACAACAGCATCTACGGGCTCCTAGGACCTAGACAGCAGGCATAGGGAAGTTAAGAAGCATATACAATGTGTTTGAGAGGCCCTGCCTCATTTATCAAGTATGCCCAATAGTCCAGCAAGATTTTCTTTTATAATGACGAGTACAAGCCAATATGGCAGGTGGGAAATGAGAGTGATCTTGACTGGTTTCAAAGAAACAAAATGACCCTCCAATGAGATAGGGACTATTGTAGGCATATCGGACAAAAAGACCTCCAGAAAGCATGCATATATAAAACATTTATTTTATTACATATCAGTTAAAACAAAATTAAAGATAAAAAATGACTTGTAAACATCTGTATAATAGCAATACAGCAGTATGGTATGGTTACCAAAACCTCAACCTAGCAGAACAAGATGAGACACCCAAAGCGTTTTGAATTAAAGGGATGCTCATAAGTGGGTATGCAGGTACTGCCATCAGAGTAGACAAACAAATTTTTTTTTAAAAACAATGAATTTATACTGCCTTGGGTATGCTCAGATTAAGATGGAGGGTCCTGTTGCACAGCCTGCAGGGCCTAAGGAGGTGTCATAAAGAGCCAAATGCCTACTCCGCTGTTTGACAGTTCTTATATAGGTAAGGGCGGGGCCACCTGGCAATGTCACCTGGTGGCACCGTTCCCCCCTTGTTACATCACCCAGCTATTGAAAAAAGATTAACCGCTTCCGGACCGCTGCACGACGATATACGTCGGCAGAATGGCATGGGTGGGCAAAAGGGCATACAGGTATGTCCCCTTTAAGAAGCGGCACTGCAGGCGCGTTCTCCGTGACCATGACTGCGGGTCCCGTGGATTCGATGTCCGCCGGGTGCCGTAATCGTGTCACAGAGAGGTAGAATGGGGAGATGCCTTTGTAAACAAAGCATTTCCCCGTTCTGCCTAGTGTCATGACTGTCATGTGACTTAAAGCCCATCCCCCCCCACAGTTAGAATCACTCCCTAGGACACACTTAACCCATTAATCACCCCCTAGTGGTTAACCCCTTCACTGCCAGTGTCATTTACACAGTAATCAGTGTAATTTTATAGCACTGATCGCTGTATAAATGACAATGGTCCCAAAATAGTTTCAAAAGTGTCTGATGTGTCCGCCATAATGTCGCAGTCAGGATAAAAAAAAAAGCAGATCGCCGCCATTACTAATAAAAAATAATTAATAATAAAAATGCCATGAAAATCTCCCCTATTTTGTAGACGCTATAAATTTTGTGCAAACCAATCAATTGTAGAGCTGATATTTTTGCCTACTAATGCAATGTTAATGCTTTATAATGTGAGTCTATGGACAATGTTATAACTTAGTATTTGGCACCATCTAGCGCCAAAAAACAGGAAGTGGACTTGGATGACTTTTCCTTTTCTAGAGCACTGAACCAAAGACAGGAAGTGACTGTTGTTTACTTTTGATATTTGACCTACCTACTCAGAATGCCAGGTGACCTACACATGGTCACCCTCTTCTGAACTTCATGCTGGGTAGGATATAAAAGGACCATGCGCGGCCATCTTAGCTCTCTTCCGTACGCATGGCCTGCCTGTAAGGACCTGTGAGGAGGTCTCCAGAGAGCGCAGCCTACAGCCACTGCGGAGCGCAGCTAAGACAGACTTTGCCATTCATCTGATGGCTGGAGAGACTTAGTGACCGGATCGGAAAGGATCCAGAGACACTTGTCAAAGCATAAGAGGGCCCCGGTTCAGTCAACACAGCAAAGCAGTTTGACGGAGTCGGCTGGCTAGAAGCAAGGCACAGTGCACCAGAGCAGAGCTGTTGAAATTCTTCAGATCCAGTCGGTGAGCGGACTGTGGCCCACAGTTTATTACACACTTGCACACAGTTAGACTTCTACACAGTTGTGCGAGGACCTATAGTCCCACGAGGGAGGATCCAACAAAGACTGATCTTAGGCAGGCCTAAAGCCTACCCCTCACTATATTTCAGTAAGGTGTCACATCAGAGATAACAACAATTGGATTACCCCTCAGGAATAATCCAAGGATACCTTTTTGAATTAACTCTCATTATCTCACCCTTGTATTACAAATATCACAGACCTCTATAGCTAGCAGAAGAGAAGAAGATCAAAGACTGTGTGTTATTGCAAGGCCTTGCAACTATATTTAAAGTAGGGGGAGCTCCCTTGTAGTTATGCTATATTTGTTTGTTGTATAGATTCACTGTTTTGTACTGTACTGTCACATTTCGTTGATGTGACAGCACAACTACTGTAACCACCTTCGTATCATAATCTTAGTAAAATACACTTTGGTTGAGTACTTTGGTGTGGAGTATTGTTTCTTTCCAGCAGGTGGAGTCATTTGATACCCAGGTGATAACAAGGTATACTGTCATTATATTGTATATTGTGGGGTTATCTTTTACCATTTATTCCACACCAACATTGCACCACAGCTGTGTCAAGGGGACTGAGCCAAGTCAGTGGGGGTACATTAACAGAGTGCAGGTCCAAATAAATTCAGCAGCTCTTTCGGGGGTCAGTGCTACACAATATACGCATATTGCGATTTTTTTTTTTACCAAAAATATTTTTGGGGGATTTTTATTATAGCAAAAAGTTAAAAATATTGCTTTTTTTTCAAAATTGTCTCTTCTGTGGTTTATAGCGCAAAAAAAAAACACAAAGGCAATCAAATACTACCAAAAGAAAGTTCTATTTGTGGGGAAAAATAGGACGTCAATTTTGTTTGGGTAAGTCGCATGACCGCACAATTGCCAGTTAAAGCGACACAGTGCCAAATCAAAATCTGAGCCCCCCCCCCCCCTTTTTTTAATGTTGCTGTGAGGTTCCCCTTAAAATCCATACCAGGGCCCCACGCCATTTTTCTTTTACTGCTTTTTTTACCCACAAATTTTGTTTTTTATACAGCTGTCAGCGGGGAAGCCCATTAACAACTAATAACTCATCAGTTGTTAAGGAAGCCGCGGCCAGCTTCCCGGCCCTCCGGCACAGCTTTGCCAATTCAGGGTGCAGGATTCACTGTGCAGTGCGAGAAACACCCTTGAACACCCTAAAAATGTAGGCGTTCCCCCGAACAGGGCAAACTCATGTTCAGGCCGAACCATTCGCCCCAACTCTACACCTTAGTTTTTCATTACCAACTACCACCGTAAAACCAAACAAATGGAACATATAATTTCTCGACACTGGAATATACTTCTTCAGGATCCCAAACTGTCTAAAGTCATCCCTCCTAAACCTAAGTTTGTATATAAAAAAGGCACTAAATATCAAATTACTTATTAAATATCAAAAATATCTGATTACTCTCTTTTGCAACATGACAGGAATGTACAGATGTAAGAAAAGTCTTTGCAAAATGTGCCCTTTAGTGCATCACAGGAAAAAAAACTTTTTGGATTCTGATGGCAAGGAATACACTGTTGACAGGTTTTTCACTTGCTCCACCATTTTTGTAGATTATAGTTTATCTTTTTTTTTTTTTATATATATTTTATTGAAAACAACAGTGAAAACAGTAAGCAAATACAAACAGTTCGGTTTTACAATCAGCTTGTACAGGGAGCTGTGCACAATAATAAAGAAACCATTTTCAACGTTTTTTTTTTGGGGGGGGGAAAGGAGAAGCAGAATTAGGCTGAGGGGGGTAGATAACAATGGCGGTGCAAGGTATCACAGTTTGAAGATGGGGTAGGGTGTAAAGGTAGAGGATAGGAGAGGAGAGGAGAGGAAAGGATAGAAGGAATGGTGGGGGTAGGTCCGAGGGAGATTGAGAAAGGACGAGGGAGAAAATGAGGGACAAGCGACATGTTACGCAGACAGCAATAAAAAAGGAAACTCTGTCGCTGGTCTTTCATCTCATCCAGGGAGACATCAGATATTTAAAAAGGCTCGTTTAAAATAAAAAAAGTTGCATTTTAGGAAATATACAGTTGGTTAATCAGGGTATGATTTCGAAGTCTGATTTGGGTCCCAGAGGTATGACTAAAGATCACATGTCGTATAGGAATGTAGCGTGATGTGGCACTCCCAGACATTCTTCAGTGGGTAGGGGAAGAGACGGAGAAAGTCAACAGTTGTCTCTGTTCTTGGTCTGTCAGGCAATGATCAATTAAATGTGACCATTTCTTGAGCAGTCGTTCTGTAGGTCATTGTCTGTGGGTCATGGTGTCCAATTGTTCCAGATATAGTAAAGATTTGAGGCCAGTTATTGTTTCAGACAGCACTGGTGGTGTTACAGAGATCCAATGGTTGAAAATGTTTCTCCGAGCTATGAGCAGTGTCAGAAGTATCCATTGAAGGTGTTCTTGTGGGATTGCATTGGTGGAAGAAAGAGAGCAATTGCTGTGTGGTGCGAATCCAAACAGTAAGAGCATAGGCTCTTTATTGGGTAGGAAGGTTGTTACGTCTTGAATAAAGCGAAGGATTGAGGACCAATATGCGTCTATGCGTGGACACAACCATAGACGGTGTAGTAGAGATGGTTTGTAATGTAGGCACCAAGGGCAGGTAGGTCCTGCAGGAGGAGGGTGGGACGTAGAGAAGGGGTAATAAGCCCTATGCATCAGTTTGAATTGGGTTTCCCTCCATGTCTCACATTGAGTAATCTTTCTAGTTGTCTGATATCCTTTAAGGATGTCGGTTATATCTATTTGTCCCGGAAGGTCTGAAATCCAAGATGACATTGAGGTGGTATGGAGGGGTTTAGTGAACTTTGCGTTTAGAGGATGATATATATCCGAGATTGAGTAGCATTTCTCTGAAATCAGGGTATCGATGAAGGAGGTTTTGAACCGCAACGTTTTGTTTGGGCATGATTTACTGATGAAGTCCGTGTATTGCATAACATGTAGGAAGTGATGTGGAGGTAGACTGAATTCTTCTGCGATGTTTACGAACGTTTTAAGAGTGGTGTAGTCCGCCCCCTGGTAAAGAGAATAAGCGTTGATCAGACCCTTATCTCTCCATTTGGAGAACGGTTCGTATTGCATACCCGGTTGGAACATAGGATTATTTTGGATTGGTAGAAATTTTGAAACGTACGGAGAAAGACCCAGCTTTTTCCTCATCTCTCTCCAGGCCACAATCGTGTCTCTGAACAGTAGATTTTGTTTAATATTATTTGGAATTTTCTGTAAGTTGCTATGAAGAAGAGCGGCTAAGTCAAACGGGCATGCCATCGCTGATTCCAGAGTATAGTTGGAGTATTTGGATGACTGAAGAATCCAGTCCACCCCATTTCTAAGCAAACAGGCTATGTTATATACTCTAATGTTAGGGAAGTTGGCACCGCCGTCCCTCTTCGGGAGATAGAGTTTGGATAAGGCTATCCTAGGTTTGCCCCCCTTCCAAAGGAAGTTTGTAATTGCCTTGTTGAGGATCTGTATATCTTTATGTTTTAATAATAATGGTAGTGTTTGAAGAGGATATAAAAGTCGGGCAAAACTAACCATTTTGAATAGCGCACATCTGCCAAAGAGGGACAACGGTAGGTTCGTCCAAGCTTCCAACTCACCTAGTATTTTTGCATTCAGTGGAGGGTAATTTAGGGAGTAGAGAGAGGAAGGTTCTTTGCCAATTCGTATAACCAGGTAGGTGATATGTTTGTTGTTTATGTGGAAGGGCGAGGGAGGCATCCATAAATGTGTTGGTTGAACGCCAAGAGGGAGAATTTCGCTCTTGGTGAAGTTTATTTTTAGGCCCGAACACTTACGATAAGATTCAAAAATTTCTTGCATAACAGGGATATCAGTGTGTGGAGAGGTGGTGAAAATTAAGATGTCATCCGCGAACAGGGCCACGCGCATATTTTCATGTCCGAAAGGGATTCCGTGAATAGAGGGTGTGGTGTTAAGGTGTCGTGACAGGGGTTCGATGGCTAAGTTGAAGAGCAGGGGGGAAAGAGGACATCCCTGTCTCGTTCCCTTGTGTAGTCGTATCGAGTTGGATTGTATGCCTGCAGCAATCACAGTGGCCGTAGGGCAGAGTACAGGCTATGAATGAATTGGTGGAAAGGTCCTGTGATTCCGAATTTTTGCATAACTAGGGACAGCCATTGGAAGTTTACATTATCAAAGGCCTTTTCGGCGTCAAGTGTCAGAATTGCTATGTTTTCCGTCGGTCGTCGTTTTGCAAATTCTAGAGCGGCCAGTACTTTTCTAAGATTGGATGTTGCCGATCTGCCTTTGGTAAATCCAGATTGTGCGGGGTGTATAAGTGAAGGCATAATGTTCGCTAGTCGATCGGCTAGGATCTTTGACAGTATTTTGGAGTCTAGATTGAGCAAAGATATGGGGCGGTAGGATCCGGGATCCTTGGGGTCCTTTCCTTTTTTAGCTATGAGTTTAATGTGAGCACGGTGGCCAGTCGGGAGGTAGGGACCCCCATTCCAGAATGAGGTATAAACCGCAAGTAGTGTGGGAGTGATTTTATCTTTCAATAGCTTGTAAAATTCGGACGAGTATCCGGCGGGGCCAGGGGATTTGCCATTCGTTAGGCCAGTAATGACTGTCATGACTTCCTCCTCGGTAATTGGAGCGTTCAGCATTTCTAAGTGGCTTGGGTTAATCTGAGAGAGGGGAGTGGAGTAAAGCCAGTCGGACGCAGTGTGTGAGTCCATAGGTTCCTGGGCATATAAGTTAGTGTAGAATCTTTCTAGTGTGGCGTTGATGTCTTTGGGAGACATGGAGAGGGTACCATCTGGGTTGTGCAGAGCCGGGATATGAGTAGGGGTGAAGATGCCTTTGGTGAGTTTAGCCAACAGCTTCCCTGCTTTGTTACCATGATTGTGATACTGTAACTGTGTATGGGACATTTTCATATGTTCTATGTTGTTCGCCCATGTGTTGAAGAGATTTCTGGCATGTTGCCATTGTTTGCGGTTTTCTGCATTGTTTTGGACCTGAAGTTGTGTTTGAGCCCTTCTGATCATAGTGCTGGCTTCTAAGTATTTTTTGTGGGTGTTCTTCCTATGAGCTGAGGTGAAAGATATTATCTTCCCTCTCATAAATGCTTTGCCTGCCTCCCAAAATAGATTTGGGTTTTCTATGTGTTGGCTATTATTGTGGGTATATTCTATCCACGCTGTATCGAGCATCTGGCTGAATTCTGTATTGTGGGTCAGATATGCCGGGAATCTCCATTGTCTGTGTTCAGGGTTAGTTCTCAGATTGTCAAGTGTGACCGTAATAGGTGAGTGATCTGATATGACCAGGTCATGGATATAGGAATCCCTTACCTTGTGGATCAAAGAGTGAGAGCAAAAGAAGTAGTCAAGTCTTGCAAAAGATTTGTGGACTGGGGAGAAGAAGGTATATTCTTTTTCTAGGGGGTGGGAGAGTCTCCAGATGTCTGTCAATCCAAGGGCATGGATCATATGATAAAGGTAGGTGTGTTGGGTTGGTGAGGGTGCCTTATGATGATGTATGGGACTCGATCTATCCTCTCCGTCTTTAACGGTCAAATTAAAGTCGCCCCCAATAAGGTGTGGGGTGTTTAGGTCGTTTGCTAGTGAAACCGTCAGTTCATTGAAATAGGTCTTGTCTGGGGAATTCGGGGCATAAATGTTAGTCAATCTAATTTTGCTGGTTGGGAATTTGAGATGAATAGATATGAGCCTACCCTCCTCGTCCTTATCGATAGAAAGTAGATCGTAGGTTAAGTTCTTGTGCAATAGTATGAGTGTGCCTGCCTTGCGACCCTTGGACGGCGAGCCCAGTACCTTACCTACCCAGAGCTTCCGCATGCAAGGGAAGTCGTTTTCTTTCAGGTGTGACTCCTAGGGCTAGGGAAAGAGGGGTAACAGAGATAGTAAGGGTCAATAATGAAAAATAAAAGATATTGCGACTTCACTTTTTTCCGTATGCAATTTCCACACCCGGTGTGCCGACAGCCTGCAGTATATAGGAATAATTAAAGAGGAATTTTGGCGATGCCCCTCTTGTTTGGAGAGTGCGTAATGAGCGGTTGGTCTGCCCCTCCTGCAGCTGTTGAGAATTTAAAGAGGTGGCCTTATGTGAAGAAATTGCAAAGGGCTTCCCAGAGGGACTTGAGAGCATGTTGTAAGCTTGTAACTATTAAGAAATAGTATAAACATTTTGAAATAACAAAGAACCATTCAATATATAAAAACGTAGAATGTTCTCGTTGACTATAGCAGTTCGAGGGAGGGTAACAGAGTCAGCCCACCGGCCATTAAGGTGGCACTATAAGTAAGTGGGGAGACATCAGTGTTCAACAGAACCTTACCCATACCTTTTTATAGCCGTAAAGAGAGTTGGAATTCGAATTCAACGAAAGGCTGTGTGGTCTGGTAGAGAGGTGGGTTTCAGACGTTTGGGGGGGTCTTTCCTGGGGCTCCGTTGATCTCTCGGCCCCTGCTTTACCTTGTCTGCGTAGGAATCAGAGGTAACTTGTTTGGTCAAGAGTGAGCGGAGGAATGCATTGGCCGTTGCTCCCCGTCCGGGGCTTGAAATCGCAGGGTCGCTGGGTATGCCAGAGTGAAACGCACGTTTCTCTTGTAGAGTTCTGCGCAGGTCGGCTGAAATTCCTTTCGTTTGCGGGACACCTCTGCAGAGTAGTCTGCGAATATTAACAGCTTGTGACCTTCTATTATGGTAGATCTTGACTTTCTGAAACTTTGGAGAATATCCGTGCGGTCAGCGTAATTGAGGTATTTGGCGATTACCGGACGTGGACGTTTGTTATCAGTGGAAGGGGCTCCAATCCGATGAGCCCTTTCTACCGTGCAGCTGCGATTTAAGCCGAGATCTTCCGGTATGATGGTGGAACAGAGGTTGAGCAGTGAGTCCTGTTTAAACGATTCCTGGAGGCCGATTATTCGTAAATTGTTCCTCCTGGAACGATTCTCGAGATCTTCCATTCGATCGTGCAGGTGTTGTTGATCTAGAATACATTTTTCCATTGCTGCGTTCATATTATATTGATCATCTTCCACAGATGATATACGCTGCTCTGCTGTGTTCAACCTCCGTGAGTGTTCCCCTAGTTCCTTCATCAGCTGCTGTATACCTTCAGCTACTGCTCTGTCCACTGCAGCTGTGATTGTGGGCAGAAGTATAGCTGCCACTGCTTGTGCTATTCTGTCAGGAGGGTTGAGGGGTTCCTGGTTTCCTGGGAGAGAGATGTCCATTCCCTCATTCCCTGACTTTCTACCCTCAGGAGTACTGTTAGGGGGGAGTGGCACCAGAGCGGCCTGAGCGGGAGCAGCTGTGTGTGCTGCCGCAGCCATCTTAGGCAGCGTGTGTGATTCTGAGGGAGAGGGAGAGCCGTCCCGCGATCGTGAGCCAGAACGAGAGCGCGGCTGTGACAGGTACCGCTCCATTCACGGCTGTGTGCGGGAGCCGTGTGAGAGGTTTTCCGGCCATTCGGGGGCTGCGTCTGGGTTTTATATGCCGTATTAGCTGCGGGCTGTGCGGAGCCTCCGGGTTCCCCTGCTCTCACATACGGCGCCGGAACCGGAAGCCTATAGTTTATCTTATGCCTGTGGTCTCTTTTACGTGGGCTGTACTACATGTACGGCCCACGCCAGATTTTGAGAACATAGGAGATTTATTGAAACTTATGATGTGGAACACAGTGTGCCTAGACAATTCATTCTGAAACATAATAAATCCACTAAAGATCTGGGTTATAGAATGCATACCTCCTCCTTCTACCTTTGAAGAAAGATTTCAACAACTGTGTAGACGTAAGAGTTCCCGAATTTTCACATTAAATACCTGTGTTTAAATGAAGAATTGGAGGTTCATACCATTATTTAGCATGTCATCTTTTTTTTTCTTTTATGTGTAGCGGTGGCCTCACCACTTGGTTACTTAGCAATCCACCAATCACCCTGCTGCCAGACCCCCATCTATCAGTTAAGACAATGAACAGTCATTTGCACAGTTTTGTTAAGTTTTTTTCAGGATACAACTTGGGTGGAACAAACGGTGATATGAGATGCCCATAGCATTTGGCGTATTGCATGACAATACTGAACAGCCTTGGCTTGAAATTTGATGTACATCTAGTATTCTCAGTCTCCTTCTTCTGCAAAACTACTGAATGCTATTTCTTCACTTCCATTGTGACAAGAAGGAATCACTCTGAATAATTCCACCTTGCAGACTATAATGGTATTGCCTCTTTGCGAATCAAAGAATCAGAGGCCTACACAGCCTCTCCCCGATGGCTCAATGAATCAGACAGCCATACAGTCTTTTGGAAGGTATTACCAATGTGCTAACCAGACCAGAGATACACGGTACCACATCCCGATGCCCTGACACATGGTAATAGGCAGACTACTGTTCCCAGCCAGTCCTTTACTGTCAATGCTGCTTTCCCCGGCCACAGCATTCTGCACTACTCTTGATAGCTAATCTTCTCTTGTTTCGTTGACACTGACCTTTTGCAACTTGGCAGTTCTGTGTCCCCGGTCACAGAATGCTGATCTACTCTCCTCCACTTTACTGCTACTTCTCCCGTACTGATCTTCTCCAGCATAAAAGTCCTGTGTTCCCCGGTCACAGCAGCTTGACACCATTTCAGAGATGAAGATCTTTATTTAAGTCTCCCTCCTGGCGGTTCCTCCATCCCTCCTCCACGCTTGGCCCATCCCGGCATGGGGATGCCCAGAACAGCAACTCAATACTCCATTCTGTCTTTTCCTGCACTTCAGACTCCTCCTTGGCAGCATGTGACCTCAGCTTATATAGGAGGCCTGCCCCCTGCCAATACCGAAAGATAATTGGTCAGGGCTCCTCACATGAGCTGCCTGCCACTCAGACTTTAGGTCCAACCCCCATTCCAGAACCATCTTTCTGGAAGCAGGGGAGGCATCTCTGAATCAGAGCACAAGTGGCTACACCTACCACTACTCTGAACACTCCCAGTCTCAAAATCAAAACAGACAGGCCCAGCGTGCAGCATAAGCCTGCCTAAATTTACCTGTACTTCCTAAGCTTAGCAAAAATCCTATTCTAGCACCTACCTTTAGGTAGAGGGTGCTGCATATGTATATACTTAAAATAAAAAAATATAAATATTGGCTTCTGATCAACAGTCTGAGTTTATTATTATTTTTTTAATCTAGTCTTAGGACTCCCAGCCAATCAGGTCTAAGTCAGGACCCACTTCCTGTTTGTCCTGGAGGAGAAGTGATGGTCCCGGAGCAAGGCGCTGCAGCCCGGATCCATGTCTGCCTGACCTGCCTCCTTCCTAAGGTAAGGAGGCCTCTGATCGCTGCATTCCCATCCATCTCCCACGTGGAGAGTGGGGATCGCCGCATTCCTGTCTGTGAGAGGGGGTTGCCGCAGCCCCCCCTTCAGAAAAATATTGAGCACCAGCTGCCACTGTTCTCCACCATTGATTCCCCCAGTTGAACTCCCTCTGGTATGTAAGATGCATGCATATTCTTAGCCCCCAAGTGCATAACTTTACATTTATCAACATTAAACCTTATTTGCCACATAGTTGCTCGATTAGACAGTGCATTGAGGTCATCTTGTAGGTTGGGGACATCTTGTAAGTACGTCATTCCACTGCATAGCTTGGTGTCATCTGCTAGGACTGAAATGGTACTTTTAAACCCAGACCCAATATCATTAATAAAGAAATAAAAAATTAAGGGTCACAACACCCTTGGGCTGCGAGTGCACGTGATCTGCGAGTGCACATGGACTGCGAGTGCACGTGGGTTGTGTGGACCTGTGTATTGTTGAGTATTAGTGTCAGGAACTTAGTTCTCAGTTAATTTGGACAGGGTATAATTCCCAATCCTCATTAAGTTAGTAGGTACAATGCGCAGCGGGTGTGGAGATGCAACTCGTGTACATCTTGCGGCATGTATGCGTTCCTTGATCATCCGATCAAGGGCAAATAGTGCTGTGCAAAATGTAAGCACATTGTTTTCCTGGAAGCCCAGGTTCTGAATCTAGGGAAGCAACTGGCAGCACTGAGAAGACCCTCCATACTAAAGGAAAGCTGGGAAAGTACCCGGCAGGTTCAGGCAGGGACCAGCACAGAGGCGGGTGAAGACAAAGAGGTGAAAATATTGGTGCTACATTGGCTTTTCTCTAATCAGCTGGTACCATTCCAGTTACACATGACACATCACAGAAAGCACCCTTGTGGCTAACAGAGGACAGAATTAGAAATAGACTTATAAAACTTAACATTAATAAGTCCCCGTGACCAGGTGGCTTGCACCTGAGGGTCCTTAGGGAACTCAGTCAAGACTGGAATGGTACCAGCTGAGAAAAGCCAATGTAGCACCAATATTTTAAAAAGGGCCAAAATACATCCTTGGAAATTACAGACCAGTTAGCCCATCATTAGCAGTAATCAGCATGGATTCATGAAGAATCATTCTTGCCAAACCAATCTATTAACCTTCTATGAGGAGGTGAGCTGCCATCTAGATAAAAGAAGGCCAGTAGACGTGGTGTATCTGAATTTTGGAAAAGCATTTGATACAGTTCCCCATAAACATTTACTGTACAAAGTAAGGTCTGATGGCATGGACCATAGGGTGAGTACATGGATTGAAAACTGGCTACAAGGGCGAGTTCAGAGGGTAGTGATAAATGGGGAGTACTCGGAATGGTCATGGGTGGAAAGTGGGGTCCCCCAGGGGTCTGTCCTGGGACCAATCCTATATAATTTGTTCATAAATGACCTGGAAGATGGGGTAAACGGTTCAATCTCTGTATTTGCGGACAATACTAAGCTAAGCGGGGCAATAACTTCTACACAGGATGTGGAAACCTGGCAAGTAGATCTGAATAAATGAATGGGGTGGGCAACTACATGGCAAATGAGGTTTAAAGAGGGAGTCCATCTGAAAATAAAATTATTAAAAGCCAGCAGCTACAAATACTGCAGCTGCTGACTTTTAATAACCACTTCAGCCCCGGACCATTTGGCAGCCAAAGGACCAGAGGTCTTTTTTCAATTTCGCACTGCACTACTTTAACTGGTAATTGCGCGGTCATGCAATTTTGTAACCAAACAAAATTTGCGTCCTTTTCTTCCCACAAATAGAGCTTTCTTTTGATGGTATTTGATTGCCTCTGTGATTTTTTATTTTTTGCGATATAAACGGAAAAAGAGCGAAAATTTTGAAAAAAAAATAGATTTTCTACTTTTTGTTATAAAAAAAATCTAATAAACTCAATTTTAGTCAAACATTTGGGCCAAAATGTATTCAGCCACATGTCTTTAGTAAAAAAAATGCCAATAAGCGTATATTTATTGGTTTGCGCAAAAGTTATAGCGTCTACAAACTAGAGTACATTTTTCTGGAATTTACACCGCTTTTAATTTATGACTGCCTATCTCATTTCTTGAGGTGCTAAAATGGCAGGGAAGTACAAAACCCCCCCAAATGACCCCATTTTGGAAAGTAGACACCCCAAGCTATTTGCTGAGAGGCATGTTGAGCCCATTGAATATTTTTTTTTTTAGTCCCAAGGGATTGAATAAAGACAAAAAAAAAAAAAAAAATTTTTTTTTTCATAAAGTTGTCACTAAATGATATATTGCTCACACATGCCATGGTTATATGTGGAGATGCACCCCAAAATACATTTTGCTGCTTCTCCCGAGTATGGGGATACCACATGTGTGGGACTTTTTGGGAGCCTAGCCACGCACGGGGCCCCGAAACCCAATCAACGCCTTCAGGGTTTCTAAGGGTGCAAATTTTTGATTTCACTCCTCACTACCTATCACAGTTTTGAAGGCCATAAAATGCCAAAATAGCACAAAACCCCCCCAAATGACCCCATTTTGGAAAGTAGACACCCCAAGATATTTGCTGAGAGGCATGTTGAGTACATGGAATATTTTATATTTTGCCACAAGTTGAGGGAATATTACAAACTTTTTTTTTTTTGCCCAAAGTTGTCACTAAATGATATATTGCCCACACATGCCATGGGCATATGTGGAATTACACCCCAAAATACATTCTGCTGCTTCTCCTGAGTACGGGGATACCACATGTGTGGGACTTTTTGGGAGCCTATCCGCATACGGGACCCCGAAAACCAAGCACCGCCTTCAGGATTTCTAAGGGCATAAATTTTTGATTTCACTCCTCACTACCTATCACTACCTATCACAGTTTTGAAGGCCAAAAAATGCCAAGATGGCACAAAACCCCCCCAAATGACCCCATTTTGGAAAGTAGACACCCCAAGCTATTTGCTGAGAGGCATGTTGAGCCCATTGAATATTTTTTTTTTTAGTCCCAAGTGATTGAATAAAGACAAAAAAAAAAAATAAAAAAAATTTATTCAAAAAGTTGTCACTAAATGATATATTGCTCACACATGCCATGGTTATATGTGGAATTGCACCCCAAAATACATTTTGCCACTTCTCCTGAGTACGGGGATACCACATGTGTGGGACTTTTTGGGAGCCTAGCCGCGTACGGGGCCCCGAAACCCAAGCACCGCCTTCAGGATTTCTAAGGGTGCAAATTTTTGATTTCACTCCTCACTACCTATCACAGTTTCGAAGGCCATAAAATGCCAAAATAGCACAAAACCCCCCCAAATGACCCCATTTTGGAAAGTAGACACCCCAAGCTATTTGTTGAGAGGCATGGTGAGTATTTTACAGCTCTCATGTGTTTTTGAAAATGAAGAAAGTAAAGAAAAAAACATTTTTTTTTTCTTTTTTCAATTTTCAAAACATTGTGACAAAAAGCGAGATCTGCAAAATACTCACCATACCTCTCAGCAAATAGCTTGGGGTGTCTACTTTCCAAAATGGGGTCATTTGGGGGTGGTTTGTGCCATCTGGGCATTCCATGGCCTCCGAAACTGTGATTGGCAGTGAGGAGTGAAATAAAAAAATTACACCCTTAGAAAGCCTGAAAGCGGTGCTTGGATTTTGGGGTCCCGTACGCGGCTAGGCTCCCAAAAAGTCCCACACATGTGGTATCCCCGTACTCAGGAGAAGCAACAGAATGTATTTTGGGGTGTATCTCCACATATGCCCATGGCATGTTTGAGCAATATATCATTTAGTGACAAGTTTTTGTAAAAAAAAATATTATTTTTTTTTTTTGTCATTATTCAATCTCTTGGGACCAAAAAAAAAAATATTTTAATGGGCTCAACATTGCTCTCAGCAAATAGCTTGGGGTGTCTACTTTCCAAAATGGGGTCATTTGGGGGGGGGTTTGAACTGTCCTGGCATTTTATGCACAACATTTAGAAGCCTATGTCACACGTCACCCACTCTTCTAACCACTTGAAGATAAAGCCCTTTCTGACACTGTTTGTTTACATGAAAACATATTTTTTTTTTGCAAGAAAATTACGTTGAACCCCCAAACACTATATATATTGTTAAAGCAAAGGCCCTACAGATTAAAATGGTGGGTGTTGCATTTTTTTTTTCCACACAGTATTTGCGCAGCGATTTTTCAAACGCATTTTTTGTGGAAAAAATACACTTTTTTTTATTTTAATGCACTTAAACACACTATATTGCTCAAATTTTTGATGAAATAAAAAATATGATCTTAGGCCGAGTACATGGATACCAAACACGACATGCTTTAAAATTGCGCACAAACACGCAGTGGCGACAAACTACATACATTTTTAAAAGCCTTTAAAAGCCTTTACAGGTTACCACATTAGATTCACGGAGGAGGTCTACTGCTAAAATTACTGCCCTCGATCTGACCTTCGCGGTGATACCTCACATGCATGGTGCAATTGCTGTTTACATATGACGCCAGACCAACGCTTGTGTTCGCCTTTGCGCAAAAGAAGGGGGGGCTGGGGTGCTTTTTTTTTTTTTTTTTTTAGTTTTTCTTTTTATTTAGCTTTTTTATTTTATTTTTAAACTGTTCCTTCCATTTTTTTTTTTCTTAGTTGTCATTTTTATTGTTATCGCAGGGAATGTAAATATCCCCTATGATAGCAATAGGCAGTGACAGGTACTCTTTTTTTGAAAAAATTGGGGTCTATTAGACCCTAGATCTTTCCTCTGCCCTCAAAGCATCTGACCACACCAAGATCGGTGTGATAAAATGCTTTCCCAATTTCCCAATGGCGCGGTGGGTATGCCCACCATTAGAATACCTCCCTTCATCCACCCACTTCTAATGATGGGCATACATGCACCATTTATATATGCCGAAGCATGGGGGCATCCTCCCGCAAAAAAAGTTATGCCACGTACACATGGTCGGACTTTTTTCGACCGTATGTACGTGGCATTAGGAGCAAAATCGCTCCTCCGCCCTCTGCTGCCCCCATGCTTCGGCATATATGCTCTTTTTTTTAACTGTGGTGGTGAAATCACCTCCTACAGCATTGGAGTCGCGGCTTTATGTATCGTGGGAGCAAACGCTGTTGCTGTCAAGATAAATAAATCCACGCTGCAACTGAATGGCGTACCTGCTAAGCAAATAATGGTTAACATTAAAACAAAGTAACATTACAGTATAACAGTAAGACCTTACCATACCATACCTGCAAAGCAAATACCAAAAAAAAAACATAGTAAAAAATAAAACATTTTGTTAACGCAACCGGTGCCTAAAATATATATATGCCGAAGCATGGGGGCATCCTCCCGCAAAAAAGTTATGCCACGTACACATGGTCGGACTTTTTTCGACCGTATGTACGTGGCATTAGGAGCAAAATCGCTCCTCCGCCCTCTGCTGCCCCCATGCTTCGGCATATATGCTCTTTTTTTTAACTGTGGTGGTGAAATCACCTCCTACAGCGTTGGAGTCGCGGCTTTATGTATCGTGGGAGCAAACGCTGTTGCTGTCAAGATAAATAAATCCACGCTGCAACTGAATGGCGTACCTGCTAAGCAAATAATGGTTAACATTAAAACAAAGTAACATTAGAGTATAACAGTAAGACCTTACCATACCATACCTGCAAAGCAAATACCAAAAAAAAACATAGTAAAAAATAAAACATTTTGTTAACGCAACCGGTGCCTAAAATATATATATGCCGAAGCATGGGGGCATCCTCCCGCAAAAAAGTTATGCCACGTACACATGGTCGGACTTTTTTCGACCGTATGTACGTGGCATTAGGAGCAAAATCGCTCCTCCGCCCTCTGCTGCCCCCATGCTTCGGCATATATGCTCTTTTTTTTAACTGTGGTGGTGAAATCACCTCCTACAGTGTTGGAGTCGCGGCTTTATGTATCGTGGGAGCAAACGCTGTTGCTGTCAAGATAAATAAATCCGCGCTGCAACTGAATGGCGCACCTGAAAACAAAAAAATGGTTAACAATAAAACATACCTGAAAAGCAAGCATGATAAAACATAATAAAACATTGCAGAATAGAATAGAGTAAAAAAGAGCAACAATAGAGAGAGAACAATAAAACGACAACTATTTTTGGTTTTTTATTTTATATTTTTTTTGGGGTTTTTTTTTTTTTGTACTTTTTTTTTTTATTTTTATTTTTTACACTTTTTTTTTTAAACTATAACTATAATTTTAACTGTAACGGTCGGGTCTCAAAATGCGATGGCATTCTTGAGACCCTGTAACTATAATTTTAACTGCAACGGTCGGGTCTCAAAATGCGATGGCATTCTTGAGACCCTGTGAAAGTGTATCCTAGCCTGTGAAATGCTGTACCCTACGCTAAAACCTCACTAGTTCGTGGTAGCGTTCAAAGCATTCACCAACGCAGAGACCAGGATTGTCAGGACAGCGTGGACAATAATAACGGGTGTCACGCCTAAATCCGCGCTTGGTACAGACACGACATCTTCTTTGGGGGGCTCGTTGGGTAGGGGTACTCTGGAGGACATGAGGATAATGCCTCTCATGCAGCCGGCTTACTGCATTTGGTAGGGGATGGTGAGGTGTGGAATCGCCTGGATACAGGAGTTCCATGACAACCGCTCCCTGGAATTCAAGGAAGGGTAACGTCCCGCCTGAAGCTCCGTATAGCACATGAGCATTCAGCAAAGCCAATTGGAATAAATAAATAGACACTTTTTTGTACCAGCGTCTAGCCTTACGGACAACTAGGTACGGCGCCAACAACTGGTCGTTGAGGTCCACCCCCCCCATATTAAGGTTGTATTCGTGGATACAGAGGGGTTTCGTCACAACACCAGCCGCCGTACGAATTTGGACTGTCGTGTCTGCATGAAGGGAGGTAAGAACGAAAACATTCCTATTATCCCTCCACTTCACAGCGAGCAAGTTATTACACTTCAAGCAGGCTCTCTCCCCCAGCCTAAGACGGGAATCTACAAGCCGCTGGGGAAAGCCCCGGCGATTAGGTCGCACGGTGCCACATGCTCCAATCTGATGATCAAACAAGTGACTAAACAGTGGCACGCTCGTGTAATAATTGTCCACGTACAAGTGGTACCCCTTTCCGAATAAGGGTGACACCAAGTTCCACACTATCTTGCCAGCGCTCCCTATGTAATCTGGACAGTTCTCCGGCTCTACGTGACTATCTTTTCCCTCATAAACCGAAAAGCTCCACGTATAGCCTGTTGCCCTGTCACAGAGCTTGTAGAGCTTGACCCCGTATCTGGCACGCTTGCTGGGAAGGAACTGTTTGAAAGACAAGCGGCCAGAAAACTTAATCAGGGACTCGTCAACGCAGACAACTTGATTGGGCGTAAACAAGGCTGCAAAACATTGGTTGAAGTGGTTTATGAGGGGCCGAATTTTGTAGAGCCGATCAAATTCAGGGTCTCCACGAGGACGACAAAGTTCATTGTCACTGAAGTGCATGAACCGCAAAATCATCTCGTATCGTGCCCTGGACATGGAGGCAGAGAACACGGGCATATGGTGGTGCGGTGAGGTGGACCAATAAGACCTCAGAGTCGGGAATTTGTGTATGCCCATGTTGAGGGAAAGGCCCAGAAAGGTCTTAAATTCGGAAACCGTAATTGGTTTCCAATCTCTGGCAAGGGAAGGCACTTGGGGATTAGCGGCGATGTGTTGACCAGCGTATATATTACTTTGGTCCACAATAGATCTATAGAGATCTTCCGTGAAAAACAGCGAATAAAAATCGGATGGCTTAAAATCAGCTGTTTCCACCTGAATACCGGGTTGGCCAGTGAATGGGGGAAGTACGGGTTCTGCAGAAGTGGTGGGCACCCAATCAGGATTGGCGAATTCTGCAGGAAGGACACTATGTGATCGACGGACCTGCCTTTGTCTTCTTCTTGGTGGCAGCGGGGACACTACTTGTGCTTGCCACCTCGCCAGCTTGAACTGCACTTATGGGACTCGCCACGTCACCAAGTGTTACTGCAGTGCTGGTTTGACTACGTCCAGGGTGTACTAGGCCGCTGGTGCTTGCCAGTTCACCAGAAGGAATAGCGGCGCTAGTACTTCTCTGCTCCATACGAGAGACCTGCGGTTCCTGCACCTCAACAACATCAGAAGATCGGGATCGGGTACGCCTGACCTTAGCAGGGACCACACCTTCGTCGCCAGAGCTATCTGTCATGGAGCCGCTGTCGTCTACTGGATCGTATTCTGAGCCTGATTGTGACAGATGAGTGACCTCCTCTTCACTATCTGACATACTCAGAAACAAGTAGGCCTGTTCACTAGTGTACTTGCGATTTGCCATTTTGGGCTCTAAATTTAGTAGTACACTAGTGAGATTCACAGGAAAAAAAGCTCCTAGGCTGCTGGCGAATGAATCAAAACGCTACCAAAAAAAACTGTTAGCGATCGCAGGGATCAGGCCTGACTCTGCGAACGCTGCAGTTATGTGTGCTTAGTGTTTTGGAAGTGACAGTGATCGATCGATACTGCACTTGGGTGGGCTGGGCTGGGCTGGGCGGAGGGGGAAAACGCAGGTGCTAGCAGGTATCTGGGCTGATCCCGCTAACAATGCGTTTTTTGGAACCCTAAACTGCTGGGACGCTAGTATAGATCTGATCAGATCAGATATTGATCTGTTCAGATACTATACCACTAAGGGAGGTGTATGCTTTGCGCGTGGGTGTTTGCGGTACTGGCACTAACCTGGGGCGACGCAGACCTTATTTGACCCTAAAACCTAATTGATATCACCCGCCGGGCGATCAGGGGGTTAAACCGATAGTTGGGTAATAAATGGCGGGTGCCCTGACAGTATAAAAAAAACAAGCTAACTAACCAGCGTCACCCGTAACAGTTATACGGTGATCACTGGTGAAAGGGTTAACTAGGGGCAATCAGGGGGTTAAAACCTTTATTAGGTAATATATGGGGGTACCTGACACTATATAAAAACCTGACGGGGAACCTAAATAACTAAATAACTAACTGGCTAACCAGCGTCACCAGTGACACTTATACTGTGATCACTGGTGAAAGAGTTAACTCTAGGGGCAATCAAGGGTTAAAACCTTTATTTAGGTTGTAATATGGGGGTACCTGACCTATAAACCTATTTATAATCCTATATAAACCTGGCGGTTACCTAAAAAAAAAAACTGGCTACCTAGCGGCACCAGTGACACTAATAGAGCGATCAAAAAAACGATCGCTTAGTGACACTGGCAAAAGGGGGTGAAAGGGTTACCTAGGGGGCAATCAAGGGGTTAAACCTTTATTGGGGGGGGGGGGTAGGGGGCTACCTTGGACCTAAAGGGGCCTAAAACTAACTGCCCTGACAGTTATTGCAGTCACACTGACACTAAATGCAGTGATCAGTAAATAAATGATCACTGCAATCAGTGACACTGTGACAGGGGGGGCAGGGGGGTGATCTGGGGGGTGATCAGGGGGTGACAGGGGGGTGAAATATGTGCCTATGTGTGCCTGGTGTCAGTGTAGTGTTGGTGCACTAACCTGATGTCTTCACAGCTCCGCGTCCCGGTCAGAAAGACCGACACGAGGAGCGTGACATCACTTCCCCTTGCCTGTGTTTACAATTACACAGGAAGGGGAAGGAAGGGGAAGCATCTCATTGGCCAGAGCGATCGGGAGGGGGTGGCCAGAAACGACTGGCCGTTACCTCGTCCCGCATCGCTTCTGAAGCCATCCCGACCGTCCCCGCCGGCGGAGGGGGGTCCGATCGGACCCCCCAACCGCCTGAAGAATGGCACGGACAGGTACGTGCTTCTGCCTGTACGTGCCATTCTGCCGACGTATATCTACATGGGGCGGTCGGGAAGTGGATAAATGGACACTTACCTTTCCTGGAGTCCAGCGATGTCGGCAGCAATCGCTCAGCTCTCGGCTGCTGCCGGCGCCATTCCCGGTTCCCTACTGTGCATGCGTGAGTCGTGCAGCGCAATGGGAATGGTCCACGCTGCCTCTGGGACCCGTGTGTGTCCCAGCAGACAGCGGGGTGTGACAGGAAGAGTCATAGACTCCCGTGGGAGTCTATGCCCGGAAGTGGGTGCAAATACCTGTCTTAGACAGGTATCTGCACCTCCCTCCCCCCTGAAAGGTGCCAAATGTGACACCGGAGGGGGGAGGGTTCCGAAAAGTGGAGGTTCAATTTTTATGTGAACCTCTGCTTTAATGTGGAAAAAATGTAAAATATTGCAAGTGGGTGGCAAAAATATGAATGCAATCTAAACACTGGGGGGAGAATCTCTGGGGGAATCAAGGATGGAAAAGGACCTGGGGGTCCTAGTAGATGATAGGCTCAGCCATGGCATGCAATGCCAAGCTGCTGCTAACAAAGCAAACAGAATTTTGGCATGCATTAAAAAGGGGATTAACTCAAGAGATAAAGCGATAATTCTCCCACTCTACAAGACTCTGGTCCGGCCGCACCTAGAGTATGCTGTCCAGTTCTGGGTACCAGTCCTCAGGAAGGATGTGCTGGAAATGGGGAGAGTCCAGAGAAGGGCAACAAAGCTAATAAAGGGACTGGAGGACATTAGTTATGAAGAAAGGTTACAAGCACTGAAATTATTCTCTCTGGAGAAGAGACGCTTGAGAGGGAATATGATTTAAATTTACAAATACCGTACTGGTGACCCCACAATAGGGGTAAGACACGTGGCCACTCATTAAAATTAGAAGAAAAGAAGTTTAACCTTAAACTGCGTAGATAGTTCTTTACTGTAAGAGCATCGAGGATGTGGAATTCCCTTCCACAGGCGGTGGTTTCAGCGGGGAGCATCGATAGTTTCGAAAAACTATTAGAATAGATAAGCACCTGAACGACCACAACATACAGGGATATACAATGTAATACTGACATATAATAACACAAATAGGTTGGACTTATTTTTCAACTTCATCTACTACAGTATGTAACACTGAACTTTGAGGTACACCACTAATAACCTTAGACCATTCAGAGTAAAAATCATTATCCACTACTCTCTGAATTATGTCTTTTAGCCAGTTGTCTATCCATTTACAAGCTGATCTTTCAAGGCCTGTAGACT
Source organism: Lithobates sylvaticus (assembly GCA_028564925.1). Lineage (NCBI taxonomy): Eukaryota > Metazoa > Chordata > Amphibia > Anura > Ranidae > Lithobates > Lithobates sylvaticus. The sequence continues at coordinate 251,822,232 of CM053027.1, read as the reverse complement.
TTACCTTATACATTAGCCGTGTGTGGGACACTGTGTCAAACGCTTTTGCAACATTAAATTATACTATGTCCATAGCCCCCCCTTTGTCCAAGGTTTTACTTACCTCCTCATAAATCAGGATTGTTTGACAACTTCTGTCTTTCACAAATCCATGCTGTCTGTTGCTTAAAATATTTTTTTCAAGCAAGAACTCCTCCTATGTGTTTTTTTTTATTAAATTCTCCAGTATCTTCCCGACGATAGAAGTTAAACAAGTCTATAGTTACTTGGTAAAGACTTTGTTCCCTTTTTAAATATAGGCACAACATCAGGTTTCGTTTTGTCAGTTTTAATAATACCTTCCATAAATGTATCAAATGCTTTCCAAGATTAACAAAGATGTTTCTAATTGTTTTTTATTACCACAACACCAGCCAAATATCTAATATAATTTAAACCAATTTGGTCCCTTGGTCAGTTTTGCTTCATTAACATCTGTTTTATTGATCTTCATTTAGTTTCTCAGTATAAGTAATGATATATGTGTTGATTTTCAATTATATATATATATATATATATATATATATATATATATATATATATATATATATATATATTTAATGCACGCTAGGAGGGTCGTTTTGGAGGTATTTTTACTGTCCTGGAATTTTCAGGCCTCAAAAAAATGAGCTGTCAGTACATCAGGATTGATCGATTTTCAGATATACAGTATATACTAGAGTTTACATTTCCTACAGACTAAATAATATACACTGATGTGGGTTAGTTAGTTTATAAAGTAAGATTATTTATTTGCCAAATTTTATAACAGAAACAAAGAAAAACACATTTTTTCTTTCAGGTTTTTTTTTTATTTAGCAAAAAAACTGTGGTGTTTAAATACCACCAAAATGTGGCATTGGTGTATTAGTGCCACATACTGTATGGCCTATTTTCACTTGTTTCACTGTATAGAGTTGGCTTCCCCACTCTACTCTGAGAACATGTACATCCTTATTTGTAGTCACATCAGAGGACTTGAGGAGAGAAGCATTTGTCCCTGCCTTACCCAGGAAACACATATACCAGAGTTTTTGGGATGGTGAAAGGTTTGAATATGCAGCTATACAGCCTCTGTTCTCCCTAAGGATCACACACTATCTATTGTAGGGTGATATAATAGAAAAATTATATTATTTATTTTACATTTAAGGTATACTCCCTGAGAATCAGTAAAATTGCTGTTTGGAAAAAAATAAAAAAATAAAAAAAAACATAAAGAAATAAAACACAGGCATCAGGAGGTAGCAGTGTTGGCACCAAGAACACCACCATAGATAGCTTTTTAGGTTGGTGGTAAATGATACTGCTAGCGTAAAAGAAGCCCTAGGGCTTGTTTACACCACAATCCTGGAATTCAGTGTGCACTTACAAGCATTTGCAGTGTCTTTTTAGGCATTATTTTTGGGTTTGTTTTTTTACTTAGTTGCCTTTGCATACATTTGCGGTAAGTTTGGTTTCCACTGCTGTAAATCACTGCCAGTTAGAAGGGAGGGGATGGGTGGGACCGAGCCATGCTCTGTGTGTCCCATAGACACACAGAAGCAGCTTGAGAGTGATCACAGACAAGCACCCCCAGACCAAGCAGCTCGCTATGGGGGCAGGTGCTAAGGGGGAGGGCCATAAGCACTGGTGGGTGACCTGAGAAGAGGAGGATGGAACCTTTAGACCCCTTTCACACTGGGATGTTTTTGCGCTAAAAATAGCACCTGTAAAGTGCCTCTCAAGCCATCCCAGTGTGAAAGCCCGTGTTATTTCACATTGGGGCAGTGCCCTTGCAGGACAGGTAAAAAAGTCCTGCAAGCAGCATCTTTAGGGTGGTGCAGGAGCAGTGTATACACCGCTCCTAAACCGCCCCTGCCATTGAAATCAATGGGCAGCCCTGCCAAAGCGATTCAGCAGTGGCATTTCGCGGGCACTTTTAACCCTTTATTCGGCCGCTAGTGGTGTTTAAAAAGTGCCCCAATAGCGGCCGAAAAGATCCGCTAAAACTAGCGGTGATTTACTGCTAACGTCCCCCCACCCCCAGTGTGAAATTAGCCTTAGAACCACTTTAACTGCATCTAGTGTAAACAAGCCCCTAAGGAGTAGGGATGAGCTTCGTGTTCGAGTCAAACCCATGTTCGACTCGAACATCGTCTGTTCGTCCGTTCGGCGAATTCAGAACATTATGGGCCGTTCGCGTCAAATTCGAGTGGCGCGTCACGGCCCATAATTCACTGCGGCATCGCAATGCATTGCTGGCTGATGATTGGCCAAGCATGCACTATGACCCGCATGCTTGCTCAATCACAGCGCCGTCTGTCTAGCGAGCCGTAAGGGTGGCTTTGGCCAATTATGGCTCAGGGGGTTTAGTACACGCCCCACACTATATAAGGCCGTGGCGGCCTTGTGTAGTGTGTTTTGCCAGCGGCAGAGAGAGATAGACAGAAAGACAGTGTGATGTAATTTCATTTGAGTTAGATAGATCAGGCAGGAGGCTAGTATGTTAGCTGCAGTCAGTGTATTGTTTATATATATGCATTCTAGGTGTTGTGTGTGTATATATATATATATATATATATATATATATATACACACACACACACTGTATTCAGTTTTGCTATATTCATTCCTGTGTACTGTGTCCTTTGCACAGTGTTCAATTAAAGCTACGCCAATTGCTGGTGTTCTGCTGATCCTATCCGCAGGCAGCTGTAGCAATTACAGTTGGTGTATTGTGCCATCTGCACAGTGTGCACCTAAAGCTACGCCAATTGCTGGTGTTCTGCTGATCCTATCCGCAGGCAGCTGTAGCAATTACAGTTGGTGTATTGTGCCATCTGCACAGTGTGCACCTAAAGCTACCCCAATTGCTGGTGTTCTGCTGATCCTATATGCAGGCAGCTGTAGCAATTACAGTTGGTGTATTGTGCCGTCTGCACAATGTGCACCTAAAGCTACCCCAATTGCTGGTGTTCTTCTGATCCTATCCGCAGGCAGCTATAGCAATTACAGTTGGTGTATTGTGCCATCTGCACAGTGTGCACCTAAAGCTACCCCAATTGCTGGTGTTCTGCTGATCATATCCGCAGGCAGCTGTAGCAATTACATTTGGTGTATTGTGCCATCTGCACAGTGTGCACCTAAAGATACCCCAATTGCTGGTGTTCTGCTGATCCTTTCTGCAGGCAGCTGTAGCAATTACAGTTGGTGTATTGTGCCACCTTCACAGTGTGCACCTAAAGCTACCCCAATTGTTGGTGTCGTTCTGATACTATACTGCAGGCAGGCAGCTGCAGTAATTACAGTTGGTGTACTGTGTACTCTGCACAGTGTACACATAAAGCTACCCCAATTGTTGGTGTTCTCATACTAATAATACTACAGGAAGGCAGTTGATTCTGCTAGCTGCAGTATATCAGTATATACGTCCCAGCTTTGTGCAGCTACATCTCCCTGCAGGCCATTAGTATGTCTGGAAGGCCAACAAGGAGAAACAGACAGTTATGAGCCAATAAAAGAGGGCAAGCAGGCTCTGTGTCTAGAGGCAACCAACAGTGCTGGTCATGGACAGAGTGCATCCTCATCAGCACATGGCCATGGGCAGAACCGCTGATAGGCCAGTACAACTGGCCCTGCTGTACCGGGCCCGACCAGCAGGGGGGCCCGGGCAACCTACTGCAATGTAATGTAAAGAGAAAAAAATAAATAAAATCTCCCATCCGACCACCGTTCAACACGATCAGGAATGTTGTCCACCAGCACCCAAATCAAATCCCCCCCACCGGCGTACATTTTTACTTTTTTTTCCCGTAAATCGCTGTGCCCGGGTTCAATAGCGGCAGCTGGCAGGGGAGAGACAATTTGATGTATTTCGGGAGCGGAAGAATACCGCCTCCGCGCCCGCTCCTCATGCACAAGTGCTGGCCATGGATCGCATCCGCATGGTATATCCAATAGCGGAGTGATTCCTCTATCTCCACATGAGAGGAAGAGTGAGGACGAGAGGAGAGACTGAGAGCAGGGTACATCTGACTGCAGGGGCAGCAACTCCGATCTGATTGACGAAATTACTGTGGACACAGTTAATTTGAGCAAGAACAGTGAGGAATTGACTGGCAGCAGAGAGGCAGCTAACAATTACCCAGGTGAGGAGTCTGCTTGCTGGGGGGGGGGGGGGGGGGGGTCGGGGGGGGAACTTCAAGATCTACTACAAATGCAGCAGCATTTATACATTATGGCACATTACGGCATTGGCGGCATGGGTGGCACAGACTGCAGGTAGCCCTAGCACATGCGTTATGGCACATAACGCATGTGCTGCCTGCAGAGACAGTGCCACCCATGCCGCCAATGCCATAATGTGCTGCAGACAGTGCCGCTAATGCCGTAATGTGCTGCAGACAGTGCCACCCATGCCGCCAATGCTGTAATGTGCTGCAGACAGTGCCACTCATGCCGCCAATGCCAATGCCGTAATGTGCTGCAGACAGTGCCACCCATGACGCTAATGCCATAACGCATGTGCTGCCTGCAGAGACAGTGCCACCTATGCTGCCAATGGCATTATGCCATTGGCGGCATGGGTGGCAGTGTCTGCAGCACAATATGACATTGGCGGCATGGCATGGCTGGCACTGTCTGCAGTACATTATGGCATTGACGGCATGGGTAGCACTGTCTCTGCAGTACATTATGGTATTGGCGACATGGGTAGCACTGTCTCTGCAGTACATTATGGTATTGGCGACATGGGTAGCACTGTTTCTATATGGGTGGAGCTGAAGGGGGCCCCGTCAGGTAGGCTGTACGGGGCCCCATGATTTCTATCAGCTGCCCTGGCCATGGGACGCTTGTCCTTTTTTTCGGCAGCTGGTCATGTTGAGCCGCAACATGTCGAAGACTTGGTAGAGTGGATGACCAAGCCTCCTCATCCTCCTCATCCTCTCTCACCCAGGCTCAGGGTACTGGCAAAGCAGCTGCCAACGCGGCCTCTTCCCTCGGCTCAATGGCATCAGTCACTCCTTCCCTAGCCCCACCATATACTCCTGAGGAGTCCCCCGAACTGTTTGAGCACAGTGTTGGGTACATGCTCCATGAGGATGCCCAGCGTTTTGAAGGCCCAGCTATAGGAAGGCAGTAACGTGAGCCCAGAGAGAAGGGATGCCCAAGGAGGACAGCAATCTGGCAGTCATGTTCCCCCAGCTGCAGCATACTCCCAGGTTTGCTCCAGTGATGAGGATGGAGGGGATGATGAGGTCACTGACTCCACGTGGGTGCCTGATAGGAGGAGGAGAAAGAGGCACATCTCCAATGAGGCAGCACACTGACTGCATCACACCGCACAGCTGCGTATGTGCAGGGTGCTGCCTCTGCGTGTTATTCCAAAAGTTCTTTGGTGTGGGCCTTTTTTGAGACGAGTGCATCAGATCGCACCACTGCTATTTGCAACATATGTTGCAAGCTTATCTCGCATGGCCAAAATATCAGCCCCTTGGGCACCACATGCTTGACCAGACATATGTCGACCTGCCATGCAGTTCGTTGGCAAGCGTACCTAAAACACCCACAACAAAGAACAAAGCGGACCTCTCCTTGCTCCTCATTAGCTGGGATCTCCAACCCCACTATACTTTCAGTCCTCTCTGAAACCTGCACTGAGAGGAATGAAGGTGTAGAATTAGGTGTGTCACAGCCAAGTACTTGCGGCAATCTGCTATCGGTAAACCGACGTCCGATTGTACCAGGCAAATTTCCCTGCCCCTGCTGCTGCACCACCGAAAGAAGTTCACTCCCAGCCATCCACATGCCCAGCGGTTGAATGCTAGCTTGACTAAATTGCTAGCACTTCAACTGCTGCCTTTTAAGTTGGTAGACTCTGCCCCCTTCCGTGAGTTTGTGGAATGTGCGGTTCCTCAGTGGCACTTTCCCAAACGCCACTTTTTCTCACGGATGGCGATTTCGGCTCTCTACTGGCATGTGGAAGGCAATGGCTTGGCCTCGCTGGACAGGACGGTCAGTGGTAAGGTGCATATTACCACTTACTCATGGTCCAGCAGGCATGGACAGGGACGTTACGTATCTTTCACGGAGCATTGGGTGACTCTGCTGGCAGCTGGGAAGGATGCAGGACAAGGTGCAGTAGTGTTGGAAGTTGTTCCGCCACCACGCCTCCAAAATGCTACTACTGGTGATTCTGACACACCTCTCTCCTCTTCTTCTTCTTCCTCCATGGCCTCTTCCTGTGCTTTGTCCTCGGAACCAGCGGTGCTCCGTAGGCGTTAAAGGGGCTACGCAAGTACGCAGGCAAAAAGATGCCATGCGGTGTTTGCGCTGGTGTGTCTGGTGGACAGGAACCCCACTGGGGCACAGATTCTGTCAGCTCTACAGGGGCAGGCTGAGAGGTGGTTGACGCCACGCCAGCTTAAGCCAGGACTGGTGGTTTGCGACAATGGCACCAACCTCCTCTCTGCCCTCCGACAGGGACAACTGACCTATGTGCCCTGTTTGGCTCAGGTCCTTAACTTGGTGGTGCAGTGGTTCTTGGGCATGTACCTGGGCTTACAGGATGTCCTGAGGCAGGCCAGGAAAGTCTGTGTGCATTTCCGCCGGTCATATAATGCCAGTGCTCGGCTGGCTGACCTCCAAAAAGGAATTTAACCTGCCCAAGAACCGCCTAATCTGTGACATGCCCACCAGGTGGAACTCAACGTTGACCATGCTGCAGCGGCTGCACACGCAGCAGAGGGCCATCAATGAGTACCTGTGCGACTACGGCACCAGGACAGGGTCAGTGGAGCTTGTTTTTTTTCCCCCACGCCTGTGGGCCCTGATCAGGGATGCATGCACTGTCCTGTCACCATTTGAGGAGGCCACAAGGATGGTGAGCAGTGACAGTGCATGCATCAGTGACACTGTCCCTCTTGTCCAGCTGTTGGAACACACGCTGCGTGGAATAATGGACAGGGCACTTGAGGCAGAACAAAGGCATGAAGAGGAGGGCTTCCTTACCTCTCAAGGCCCCCTTTATCCAGACAGTGTTCCTGCTAGCCCGCCGATCATGGAGGAGGAGGAGGAGGATTGAGTCAGCATGGAGGTGGAGTCTGGCACTCAGCAGCAGTCTTTTAGGGATCATTTACAGTCCCAAGAAACCCGTGGACTTGTACGTGGCTGGGAGGAGGTGGCTGCGGATCATGACGTCCATGTCGGACTCCAGACCGAATGCCTCAGCTAACCTACGTTGCATGGCCTCCCTGCAAAGCCTGCATAAGGGTCCTCGTATTCATCGGATCAAGGAGAGGGATCATTACTGGCTGGCAACCCTCTTTGATCCACATTACAAGGGTAAGGTTGCAGACCTTATCTTGCCGTCACAGAAGGAGCAGAGGCTGAAACATCTTCGGGAGGCCTTGCAGAAAGGTCTGTGCAACGCTTTCCCAGAGACTGGGATGTTACAAATTCCTGGTCCTGGACAACATGTTGCTGAGGCTTTGGTCAGTCACAGAAGGAGTGGTGGAGAAGGTGGCCATCTGACTGATGCCTTCAGACAATTTTTTAGTCCGCAGCCCCAAGGTATGATCGGTTCCAGCAACCATTGCTAGCGTCTGATTTACATGGTGCAGGAATACCTAGGGGCAAGATCAGACTTGGGCACCTTTCCCACCGAAAATCCTTTGGGTTACTGGGTCTTGAGGATGGATCACTGGCTAGAGCTTGCACAGTATGCAATTGAGCTACTGGCCTGTCCTGCATCCAGCGTTTTTTCGGAACGCACATTCAGTGCTGCTGGAGGCTTTGTAACTGATCACAGGGTGTGCCTGTCCACCGACTCGGCTGATTGGCTGACCTTCATAAAAATGAATCAGTCTTATATTAACACCAGCTACCAAGCACCTGATGCTGATGTAACCGAATAATTTTTTTTGAAATGTCAGATCCCTTCAAGACTGCCTATGCTAATGCTGAGTGACTATCCTGTTTTGCTGAGTGACTATCCTCTTCCTCCTCAATGATCATGCTGATAGCTTGTAAGAACATTTTTGGTTCTGGGCGCCACCACCAATGGCTAAGGCCCAATTTTTCAGCCCCTGTTTAACAGGGGCGTGTAATTAAAAAATTTTAATGCAATATTTTGCAGAAGGGTTCGTTGCTGTGCTCAACTAAAATATTTGTGAGTGGTTGCAGTGTTGTGGCACCAGCATCAGTGCCTAAGGCCCAATTTTTCAGCCCCTGTTTAACAGGGGCTTGTAATTACAATTTTTCATGCAATACTTTGCAGCAGGGCTCATTCCTGCGCTCCAACTAGAGTTTCTGTGAGGTGTTGCAGTGTTGTGGCACCAGTGCCTAAGGCCCAATTTTTCTGCCCCTGTTCAACAGGGACATGTAATTACAATTCTTGATCTAATATTTCACAGCAGGGCTCATTCCTGCGCCCACCAAGAGTAACTGTGAGGACTTACAGTGTTGTGGCACCACCACCAAAGGCCCAATTTTTCTACCACTGTTCAACAATGGCATGTAATTAAAATTCTTGATATAATAGTTCACAGCAGGGCGTTCCAGCACCCACCAAGAGTCATTTGAGGGCTTACAGTGTTGTGGCAACACCAACCCCATAGGCCCAAATTTCTGCAAAGCATATAGGGCAGGCCCCTACTTTCAAACATCCAACCTACAAACATTTCCTACTTGCAAACGGAAGGAGACAACAGGAAGTGAGATGAAATATACCTCTAGGAAGGGAAATTCTTTCCTGTAAGAGTTGATATGGGAAAAACTTGTCTCCTCTCCACGACGCTTTATCACCAATCCTTGTTTCACTAAAAACCCCAAATTTTCTAAAAACATTTGTCATTGGGACAGAAAGTCAGGTGAAATCTTCTGAAGAGGTGCACAGACAGCAAAAAAAAATGTTACAGTGGTGATAACCCTTCCCTATGTTTTCCAAAAAGCTTAAAAATAGATTTTTTGACTGGAGCTACACTTTAAAAATGTACCAGTTCAAAATTACAAACAGATTCTACTTAACAACAAACCTATACAGTCCCTGTCTTGTTTGTACCGCCTGTATACTGCTCTTCAGAGTATATAAGGCCTGGGGGCCCCACGCCTTTCCTTTTTTTAAATTTGGGTGCGGGGTTCCCCTTAATATCCATACAAGACCCAAAGGGCCTGGTAATGGACTGGGGGGGGGGGGTACCCATGCCGTTTGTCTCACTAATTTTCATCCATATTGCCGGGACCAGACATTACATTTAAAGCCGCAAGCAGTTTTAAATGACTTTTATTCCTTTAAAAATGTCCATTTTGTGCAGGGACTGTTCTAAGCACGGGAAACATGCACCCCTTTACATGCATACTATGGACACCCACCAGGTACGATATTTAAAGGAATATTTCACTTTTTTTTCACTTTAAGCATCATAAAAATCAGTGCTCCCCAAAAAATTGCCATTTTTAAAACTTTTTTTTGCATTGATACATGTCCCCTGGGGCAGGACCCAGGTCTCCAAACCCTTTATAGGACAATAACTTGCATATTAGCCTTTAAAATGAGTACTTTTGATTTTGAACGTTCGAGTCCCATAGACTTTAACGGGGTTCTAAAGTTTGTGCGAATTTTCGGTCTGTTCGCAGGTTCTGGTGCGAACCGAACCGGGGGGTGTTCGGCTCATCCCTACTAAGGAGCATATTTATAAGGGTAATAAAAACAGGGGGGCTGAGCTGCAGTTTTCCAACACAAATGGTAACAATGCAGCCAGACAGTGCTATACACATCCCACAGCACTTTGCTTCATGGCTGCAGCATCTTTTTTACATAGTTACATAGTAGGTGAGGTCGAAAAAAGACACAAGTCCATCAAGTCCAACCTATGTGTGTGATTATATGTCAGTATTACATTGTATATCCCTGTATGTTGCAGTCGTTCCGGTGCTTATCTAATAGTTTCTTGAAACTATCGATGCCCCCGCTGAGACCACCACCTGTGGAAGGGAATTCCAAATCCTTGCCGCTCTTACAGTAAAGAACCCTCTACATAGTTTAAAGTTAAACCTATTTTTTTTTCAAATTTTAATGAGTGGCCATGAGTCTTGTTAAACTCCCTTCTGTGAAAAAGTTGTATCCATATTGTGGGGTCACCAGTATGGTATTTACATAATGAAATCATATGCCCTCTCAAGCGTCTCTTCTCCAGAGAGAATAAGTTCATTGTTCGCAACCTTTCCTCATAATTAACATGCTCCAGACCCTTTATTAGCTTTGTTGCCCTTCTTTGTGCTCCATTTCCAGTACATCCTTCCTGAGGACTGGTGCCCAGAACTGGACAGCATACTCTAGGTGCGGCTGGACCAGAGTCTTGTAGAGTTCGAGAATTATTGTTTTATCTCTGGAACTTTTTGCGATTCGGCACTGCGTCGCTTTAACTGACAATTGCGTGGTCGTGCGACGTTGCACCCAAATAAAATTGACACCCTTTTTTCCCACAAATAGAGCTTTCTTTTGGTGGTATTTGATCACCTCTGCGGTTTTTATTTTTTGCGCTATAAACAAAAGAAGAGCGACAATTTTGAAAAACAACACAATATTTTTAACTTTTTGCTATAATAAATATCCCATTTAGGCCGATACGTATTATTCTACAAATCGCAATAAGCGTATATTGATTGGTCTGCGTAAAAGTTATAGCATCTACAAAATAGAGGATAGATTTATTGAATTTTTTTTTTTACTAGTAATGGCGGCGATCTGCGATTTTTTTCATGACTGTGACATTGCGGCGGACACTTCGGACACTTTTGACACATTTTTGGGACCATTCACATTTTACACAGCGATCGGTACTATAAAATTGCATTGATTACTGTGTAAATGTGACTGGTAGGGAAGGGGTTAACATTAGGGGGCGCTGCAGGGGTTAATTATGTTCCCTGGGAGTGATTCTAACTGTGGGGGGAGAGGACTCACAAGGGGAGGAGACCGATCGGTGTTCCTCTGTACTGGGAACACACCATCGGTCTCCTCTCCACTGACAGGACGTGGATCTCTGTGTTCCCGGGCAATCGCGGGTGCCTGGCAGACATCGCAGACGCGCGCCCCCTAGACAGCCAGGAATGGGAGGACATCATATGACGCTCCCACCCAGGATGGGAGATCAACGTGGGCGTCAATTGACAATAGGCAGGTATTGAAGTGGTTAAAATGTAATTTTTTTTCCTTAAACTTCCCTCGGGTGCAGATCAGGATCTATCCTTTGATCTGATCATGTCAGTTCCAGAACCACAAAAAAGAAAGAAAAACATCTAAATGCTTATAAGCAAATGTTTTCTTTCACTTAAAGTGGTTAACACAGATAGCGGGATTGAAATACCCGCATGTCAATCCGACTTCGGGAGCGATATTAGAGACATCTGTGCCGGTTCCTGCACAGATGTCTATACAAATTGCACCCCGAAGTCGCCAAAAGTAATACAGGAGACTACTTTTGGGAATCGGTGCAGCGTCAAACCTATTCGGACGGTGCCATTGTCAGCAATCGCCCTGCTGATTTGGCATGCAATTTGACATGTCAAATCGCATGCCAAATCATATCAATGTGAACCTAGGGTAAAGGCTCATTTTTTTTTTCTTTACAAAATAACAACCATGTTATACTTACCAGCTCATTGCAGTGGCTTTGCACAAAGCAGCCCAGATCTTCCTCAGGCATAGAATGCATTAAGAAAAAAAAACTTCTGCCTTTACAACCACTTTAATAACTTATTTCCAATTAACATTTGTTGCCCAAGAACATTAAAAAACTAACACCATTTAAAAAAAAAGTGTTTTCAGTTTGTAAGTAGCATTGACATGCTTTGTACCAGATAGATATATAATTTTATTAGCAATATATTTATGAACAAAAATTTGAGAAAAAATGCATTGTTTATTTAGTGCCGGTTCACACAGGGGCGGCTTTAAAGTCTTCCGACTCTGAAGCCACCCTATACAGCGTGACTTCAACGCAGCTTTCAAAAACGACTTCCAATGCAAGCTGCTCTAAAGTTGCCCCAAAGTAGAACAGGAACCTTTTTCCAAAGTCAGAGCGACTTGAGTTGCTCCTATTAGAATGGTTTCATTGCAATGCATGGAGCACGACTTGTCAGCTGACAGGTCACCCTTGTGTGAACTGGCACTTAAAGTAATACGATTTTTTTATTTTTTAAACTACTATGGACCAAACTGTATAATATAAACAAATTGGAAGACAATGCCACCAAAAGAAAAGCCTTGTTTATCTCCTAAAAATATATATCACTTGTAAGCAGTACCAATAAGTAAGAATCTAATGCTGGTGTAAAAAGCCCATTGCTGCAGCTGTTTTTGTAGCAACTTGTACACATATCCAGGGCTGCCACAGTTCACCTTCTACATCCATAGCTAGCCAGAAACAAGGCTTTAAAACCAGATAATTCCCTCCTCCCTTTTGTCTTCAGTCATACAGTATGTTCCGTGCAGAAATTCTGATGTGTGACAACAATGGTAGCTTGCAATGAGGGAACAAAGACACTAGAATCAATACAATTTGTCGAGTGAAGGTAATGTACAATAAAACAATGCAGCAAATAGTGAACATTAAAGCCTCGTACACCTGATCGGATTGTTGGCAGACAAAGCGTCAGACTTTTGTCCGAAGGGTATGTGGCAGGAACTTGTCTTGCATACAAACGGCACACAATTGTCGGCCAACAAATACAAACATAGTGACGTACTACGTGGAATTTCAGCTCTTAAGCTTCACCCTTTCTGCTAATGTCGTGTTTGGTGAGCACTGATTCCGAGCATGCGTGTTTGTACGTTGGACTTTTGTGTGCCGGACTTGTGTACACACGATATGAAAATCTGACAACAGACCATTGTCTGACGAAAATTTACTAGCCTGCCATCCAACATTTGTTGGCGGAAAGTTGGACAACAATTGTCTGAAGGAGCATACCAACGGTCAGATTTTAGGCAAACAGTCTGTCATCACACAATTCCCTGCCGAAAATCCGATCGTGTGTACGAGGCTTAAGGTTGGGTTCATACTGTTGTGAATTGGATGAGGGTTTCTCTGCATCCAATTCGCATAGCAGGAGATTGGAGCCGGTCTATGGAGCCAGTTCACACATCTCCGCAGCGGCTCAGGTGCAAATTTCAGAGGAGTCCTGTGCGTCTTTTGGTCCATTTCATGTCCCAATTCAGCACAAAATTCGGACTGAAATGGGACCTGAAACGGTGACTGGAGACGTACCGAACTCCTGCTGTGAGCTGCTGCATTCCATAATGTGAACCCAGCCTCAAACATACAGACATGTCAGACTATACATACAAACACATGTCCATAAAGCAATATAGTAGCAAAGCTAACAGGATAAGACTAGGTTGCAAGATTCCTCTGAGGCCAAGGCAAGATAATGGGGGAAATAAGCTAGGAGGCCAGAGCAACACAGCATTAGCTGACTAATAATCAAATCATGTGACTGGTAGAGAGGCAGTGATATAAAACCTTCCAGCAGGTGTTAGTGTTAATTAATACATAGCCCAGAACTGCAAGGCGACACCTGCTGGTGATATGAAGACACGCCTGCTGACAGCTTTAACCACTTGACAACTGGGCACTTAAACCCCCCTCGTGACCAGACCAATTTTCAGTTTTCGGTGCTCTCACACTTTGAATGAGAATTACTCAGTCATGTAACACTGTACCCAAATGATTTTTTTGTCCTTTATTTCATACAAATAGAGCTTTCTTTTGGTGGTATTTGATCACCTCTGAGTTTTTTATTTTTTGCGCTATAAATGAAAAAAGACCGAAAAATAAAAAAAAATAAAAAACGATAATGATTTGATAACATTTAGCAAATTATACATTTTTCTTCATACATTTTGGCCACAACTTATACTGCTACATATCTTTGGTAAAAATAACTCAAATTAGTGGATATTATTTGGTCTGTGTGAAAGTTAGAGAGTCTACAAGCTGTGGTGCAAATCATAAAAAATTAATCAAACCTGATGTATTGGTGGCCTATCTATTTCTTGCGACAATAACAAGCCAGAAAAGTACAAATACCCCCCCAAATGACCCCTTCTTTTTAAAGTAGACATTCCAAGGTATTTAGTAAGAGGCATGGTGAGCTTTTTGATGTTCTGGAGCACCAGGACAATGACATGTGACACTGACGTGGCACTGATGACACGTGACACTGATGTGGCACTGATGACAGATGGCACTAATACGTGGCACTGATGTGGCACTGATGACACATGGCACTGATGACAGATGGCACTAATACGTGGCACTGATGACATGTGACACTGACAGATGGTACTGATACGTGAACTGATGACACGTGACACTGACATTTGGCACTGATGACACATGGCACTAATATGTGGCACTGATGACACATGACACTGATTACACATGGCACTTATACATGGCAGTGATGACAGATGGCACTTATACGTGGCACTTGGGACAGGTGGCAGTGCGGACAGATGGCACTGACATGTACTGTGGGCACTTTATTTTCCGTTTTTTTACACTCACCGCTGCAGCCATTCATCTCTCCCTCCTCACACGCTGTCTCTGTGTGAGGAGGGAGAGCCGGCGATGAGAGATGATCTCATATGTTTACATATGAGATCATCCCTCATTGGAAGCTCCGATAGTTCTGTAAATGGCCGCTGTGATTGACCATTTACAGCGATCTGTGACTCGCTGTGTCCAAGGGACATGGTCAGCACAGAATTTCCCTGATGCACGCTCGCAGGAGCGCTCATCGTGGAAGTAAACAGGAGGACGTCCAGGGACGCCCTCCCGGCAATTGGCGTCCGCTCTGTAGCCGTCTTTCGGCTATATAGCGTGGACACCTAGTGGTTAAAACCACAGGTCCACTGAAGACTCCTATTTTAAAGGAAGTTAGTCATAAAGATGATGTATCTGGCATTAGTAATTCCTATTTTATTTTCTTAAAACAAGCCCAAACTTAATTTGCATAATAATGTCAGGTTATTTAGCATGACAGCCAAGCAACTAGCATTTTCAGAATGAGATATCATTCATTGCAGCCTATGCCCTATATGGATATGTGACAGAATTAGATTCCTGTTGCCAGGGTTCATAATGGAACTGGATACCTACTTTGGGAACGCTAACCCTAAAAACGTTATTACGATGTAGGAAATGCAATAGAGTGCTGACTTTATGACTAGTCCTCTTACTTCATGACCAAAGCCTGGAATTTCTATCACAAGCACCTATCATATTCATAACTAGGCTCCCTATAGGGGTTCAGAGAGCAAAGGTATACTCACCTAGACATCTGATCCTCCAAGTGCAAGACTGGTCTCTTTGGCTAATGACCCCCCATGGTCCAGAGTTCATGTGTGGTGGTCTGTTCCTGACGTCATCACACCCATAGACCAACTCTGGACATATAGACATCAAGAACAGTCCACTGCCGGACATGGGGGGAGTCCCGTTTTCTCGAAAGAACGAATGAGGATAAGCTCTCTATTCACCCTAGACAAAAACAAAAAGTTAACAAGCAGAAAAAAATTGCCTGGAGTTGGGCTTTAGTGCCAGTTCACGCTAGCGCGATGCAGGAACCAGCGCGATTCCAGTGCTGTTCCTGCATCGCATAGGACTCACACTGCCCTATGCAAACTGCTGCGGTTATCAATAGAAAGTTAAAGACACCTCCAGATCAGTTCGCATATCGCAGTGCGACCTGTCAAATAGTGCAGGAATCAGATTGCATGGGTGTTCACACCCATGCATTTTGGTGCGAATGCAATGCGAATTCAGCCATACAATCTGTATGGCTGAATTTGCATCACACAGATCTGCACAGCAGAGCAGTGCAAATCAGATGCGATGTCTAACATCGCCCCAGTGTGAGCCCAGCCTTTCGGTCAAATCAAAACATAGAAAAGCCCTAAGGCCTGATTCACACCTATGCTGGTTGCATGTTCCCGCTGCATTTTGCTGTTTTCAATACGTGTTTTTGATCCATTGAAGTCTATGGAACTAAAAACCAGAAAAAAGTCCCTGGCCCTTTCCGTAAAATGCACAGATGTGAACTAAATCCATAGGAAATCATGATACATGGACTGTAGAGTGTTTCTGCAAAACTGATACACTAAAAAACGCATAGGTGTGAACCAGGCCTTAAAAAACTCCTTGATCACTGAAACCAGAAATATTTGGGATAACATAGGGAGTAGACTTCTTTGGAGGCAAGGACAGCTGAGACCTAAGCCTGGGTTCAGACTAGTGCATTGCGATTTCAGGGCCCTGCGTGACTGCGCAGTGAAACGCCGGCTGTTCTGCGTATTGTCCGCGTTTTAGGTGCGAAGCCGCTGCTAGCTGAATTTGCAACTCATTTTACTACTTCTGAGGGGGAAATCCACGCCAAATTTTTTATAAAAAAACCGGCATGGGTTCCCCCTCCAGAGGCATACCAGGCCCTTAGGTCTGGTATGGATTTTAAGGGTACCCCTACGCCGAAAAAACAGCGTGGGGGTCCCCCCAAAATCCACCTAAGGGCCTTGTATGCTCCTGGAGGGGGAATCCATGCCGTTTTTTTTTTTTCTCAAAAATTGGGCGTGGACTTCCCCTAAAGAGGTGGTACAATGACTTGCGAATTTCTGTTCAGAACGCAAGCCAGGTGCGAATCAGATGCGTGCCCATAGAAGATAATGAGCCTGAATTCGCACCTGATCCGCACCAAGGACGGTTGCGTGTTTGTGTCAATTCGCATTGCGCATGCACCGGACATGTGTGAACGTGCCCCATTGAAAACAATGGGTTTTCAAATGTCCTGCGAATTTGCACTATTTTGCCCCGCTGCGAATTCGCTATAGTGTGAACCCAGGCTAAAGGAAACCGGCACCATCAGTGTTTTAGCAGAGACAGGAATTGGGGTTAGGGGTTAAAGGATAAGTTCATCTTTAAAAAAAAAAAAAAATGACAAATGCACATTTTTTGCAGGTAAAAAAAAAAAAAAGAAGGTGCATTTACTATTTTTTTTTTTTGAAGGAGACTGGAAAGTATTGCACCTGAAATCAGCACAAAATACTGCTGCTCCTATACGAGTTCACTTCAGGCTGATCCCTACACACTGCCTCCAATAAGGTGCTTGCCGGGTGGCTGCACACTGACAATCCACTATATTGATTGTAAAACCACAATGACAGGAGATTAGAGACCCAGCAGGGCACAAAAAAAGTGAACGCTTTTCATGCTCAACAGTGCTTTATCCAGTGTTTCTCAAATCCAGTCCCCAAGGCGCCCCAACAGATCATGTTTTCAGGTTTACCATTATTTTGCACAGGTGATTTGATCAGTTTCACTGCCTTAGTAATTACCACAGCCATTTCATCTGAGGGAAATCCTGAAAACATGATCTGTTGGGGCGCATTGAGGACTGCAGTTGAGAAACACTGGCTTAACCACTTGCTTACTGGGCACTTAAACCCTCCTCCTGTCCATACCAATTTTTAGCTTTCAGCGCTGTCACACTTTGATTGACAATTGCACACTGTACCCAAATTTGATTTTTATAATTTTTCCCCCACAACCAGCACTTTTGGTGGTATTTGATCAACTCTGCGTTTTTTATTTTTTGTAAAAAAAATGAAAAAATACAGAATTTAAAAAAAAACAATTATATATTTTTTCTAATTTGTTATAAAATTTTGCTAAAAAGGTAATTTTTCTCCTTCATTGATGTATGCTGATGAGGTGGCGCCGATGGGCTGCACTGATGGGCACGATAGGGCGGCACTGGTGGGCACTGAGAGGTGATACTGAGAGGGGGCACTGATGGGTGATACTGAGAGGTGGCACTGATGGGTGACACTGAAGGGCATTGATAGGTGGCAGTGATGGGCACTTATGGGTGGCAGTGATGGGCACTGATCGGTTACACCGAAAGACAGCACTGCTAGGTGGCACTGATTGGCACTACTGGTGGGCATTGATAGGTGGCACTTGTGGACATTGATAGGTGGCACTGGTGGGCACTGTGGGTACTGGCAATGGCAGGTGGCAGTGGCAGGGGGTACCGATTGGCACAGAGAAGGCAGATGTGCCTTCTTCCTCTTCGGGACCAATGTC
This sequence comes from Lithobates sylvaticus, assembly GCA_028564925.1. Classification (NCBI taxonomy): domain Eukaryota; kingdom Metazoa; phylum Chordata; class Amphibia; order Anura; family Ranidae; genus Lithobates; species Lithobates sylvaticus. Next base: position 251,804,065 of record CM053027.1, on the reverse strand, counting down.
CCTTGAACATAAGCCGGGGATCGGATTTCTCCTCACGCTGCCACGCTGTCAGCGTGAGCTTAACGCTGTGTTAAGCCTCGTCCGGCGTTTCTGTCTCTATTCAAAATCAATCGTTCCCTATGGGAGCCCATTGATTTAAATAGAAATTGTACCAGAAGTCGGATCAAGATGATCAAGATGATCCGACTTGCGGTGTGACTTGTGTGCTGAGGATCTTGAAGGGGAACCCCGCAAAAATGTAAAAAAAAGTTTGCGTGAGGTTCCCCCTCAAGACGATACCAGGCCCTTCGGTCTGGTATGGATCTTAAGGGGAACCCCACACTGAAAATATGGCGTGGGGTCCCCCCAAAGATCCTTACCAAAACCCTTATCCGAGCGCCTCTTCCTGACAACCCTTGCCTGGTGGTTTTTCGGGGTCTGTGGTGGGGGCTTATCAGAATCTGGGAGCCGCCTTCAATAAGGGGGCCTCCAGATCCCAGCACCCCACCCTATGTGAACGAGTAAGGGGTCCATCGTACCCCTACCCATTCACCTGGGGGAAAAGTGTCAATAAAAAAAAAAACCGCTGGGCTCCAAAGCTATCTTCTTTCAGCTCTTTTACTAGCGTTGGCCCGGTCTTCTCCTCCGCCCCAGGATGTGACATCATAAGGGGGCAGGGTCACCGGGTGACATCATCCGGTGGCCACGCCTCCATGCCTATTTAAATCGCACCGCGTACACCGCATTACAGCGGGAGAGAACGTTGAGTCAACATCGGAAGAGAGAATAGAGAAGACAACGGGGGTGGCAGCGGTGGAGGAGAAGACCGGCCAATGCTAGTAAAAGAGCTGAAAGAATATAGTGTTGGAGCCCGGCAGAAGGCACCAGAGAGCGGAAGAAGAGGCTGGAGAAGTCGGAAGAGACCCCTTTGACCCCATTGATTTTGAATAGAGACAAAGAAACGCGGCTGAAAGCTAGCGCGGCTTAACGTGCATTGAATTCAATGCAAAACGCAGAAAAAATTGATTTTGAATAGAGACAAAGAAACGCGGCTGAAAGCTAGCGCGGCTTAACGTGCATTGAATTCAATGCAAAACGCAGAAAAAATTGCATTTTTAACGCTGTTTTTTTCCTGGCGTCTGTACTAGCTTTACAGCTCGTTTTTTTAAATGTCCGTGTGCATGAGGCCTTACTGTCTGATCTTTGGCTAAAAATAACATAATAATAACTTTAAGTTATGATAATAATAACAAAAAAAAAAGAGAACAAATGCATCAGCCACATCAATTGATTGGTAACCCACAATTTTACTACATTTTTGTTTTTGCATTTAGTTGTGCTTTGCCTGTTTCTCAAAACACTTACATTAAGCCTAGGTTCACATTGGTCCGATTTGACATGCGATTTCACATTTCAAATTGCATGCCAAATCGGCAGCTATTGCCGGAAATAGCACCGTCCGAATCGGTGCGACGTCGACTTTGCGGCGCTGCATCGATTCCCAAAAGTAGTTTCTGCACTACTTTTGGTGACTTCTGGTGCGATTTCAATAGACAGGAACCCGCACAGATGTCTGTCAAATTGCCCCCAAAGTCGGACTGCATTGCCGGATTGAAATTGTGCGAGTTCAGCTGATTTCTAACTCACAGCAATGTGAACCTAGGCTTAAGTCATGTCATGAATGATAATGCCACAGTTGTTTGTGCTTTCAACTGCCAAGCCATCAAATGACTGGTGTCTTAAGTGATCCCTTATACAGCACCATGGCAATTGCACATCAAACAGAAGCTAAGATGTCATATTCCTTGGCTCTAAAGGATAGTAGGGTTTAATTCCACTTTAAGACAGAGTGATCTTGGAACAGACCAACAGCTCAAAGCAGAGTAGCCTCAAGAAAGGCAGTCTATTCAGAGAGAGTTGTCTTGGAATGCACAGGTGGCTCAGAGAATATGGGGCAGTTCAGACTAAGCAGTCTCATGAGAGACAGAGGTTTTGGATTGATTAGCTTTGGGACTAGCAGTTTAGGCAAAGTCCTTGGAAAGACAGACACCACTGACATATTTACCGAAGACTGGAAAGATGCACATAGCTACTAGAAAGATCGGCAGGATAAACTGGGTCTCAAGTGAGAGTGACATGAATGAATTAACCTCAGGCCCAGAGGTCAGGTCAATGGAAATTCCAGGACTAAGTCAATAGGCAAAACCTAGGTAGAATAGGGTGATAAAATATAGTGGTTGAGGTGTCTAGATACTAAAACAATGGTACTGGGATTTCAAAATACAGAATACCAATTTTTTTAATTTTCAGCATAATTTGATAGATCAGCCAATTAGTAATATTAATATTATTATACAGACTGTATATAGCACCAACAGATTGCAACGTGCTTTATAATATAAAGAGAGACATTACCGTTAGAATCAGGGCCGGATTAACGTAGGGGCTATTGGAGCTGCAGCTCCAGGCCCCTTTCCTTAATATAGGCCCATTTAAAAAAATAAAAATAAATAAAATCACAAAAAAATAAAAATAAAACGATTGACTTTGAGGGTTGTGGCTCGGCGACCAGGGGTCACATAGAGCCCAAATTTAGGGGGTAGGTAGCTGAAGGTCTACCCCACTACTGGTTAATTTGGGGCTCCTATCACCTATGGTCCTGGAGATATGGGGCTCCTTGCACAGCCTGTCAGAAGCTACATCTGGAGCGGCCAGTTTAAATACAAGCTGGCAGTGCCTCTCCTCACTTCTTGTCAGAAGCACTGAGCTCAATGGATAGCTTGGAGCCTTCAGAGTTTGACAGGCAGCACCGCCTGTCAAACTCGCTCGCAGTAGCAGCATAGTCCAACAATGTAAAACTGCCATTCAGCAATGTAAAAAAAATAAAGGAGGCGGCAGTAGCACCTCATGAACGCCTGTCAGCTGCTGCTATACCACTCGTTGAAAAGCAATCCACCACAGATCACTTTTCAGAGGGCAGTAAGCATTACTGCAAATGTGAAAGAAACTTGAAACACATCATCCATTTCACACTCCCCACCAACCAGGTCGGCCACTTCCCATGTTAGCCACCTCCCTTAAACTTATATCACAGGTGACCATTTCCCAACCTGCAGATGACAGACCCTACTCCAAAAGATATCACTTCCAGTTACTCCCCCCACCGCTGATTGATATCCCTCCATGACCACCTCACACCCTCCTGCTGACAGACCTCTCGCCCCAGCCTGTCCCCACACACCCTCTCCCCTGCTGACATGTAGATGGGGGAATCACTCCTGCAGTGTTATTGTGTTCTGCCAGTGGGGAGCCTTCCCTACCCACAGAATACAATGATCGGTGTTGCTAACTATAGCTGGCAGCACTGATTGTTTGGGAAAAACCTGGCAGGCTGGTTGTACTCAAGTTGATTAATAGATTGACTTGTGTACAACCAGCTAGCCCATAAATAGATCGGCTGGTCTCTGCCTAATTGGCTTAATTTCAATTCATGTATGGCCCGCCTAACCACTACGCAGTCCCTAAACATCCTTCCACAAGCCTTTACATTTTTCCTTTCCAGATTCCTTCATTTAAAATGACTCCGCCCCTCACCTGTACATAGTGCCTACTACGCTGAGCTATACCATGTCAAAGGGGAACTAGATGGGCTTTCACCCACCGCTAAGCGCTCCCGTATACTAAAATACCTCCAACAGGCCAACTTACCCAAACTCCCAGACAGTCCCTCGCACAATTAGAGGCCGAATTTACGGCCGAAGAGTTTAAGCTGGCCCTAAAGAATACCCCTACAGGAAAGGCGCCCGGCCCCGACGGGTTCACAGCAAAATATTATAAGACCTTCGGCGAGACCCTAATTCCCAGACTGACTGCCCATATCACAATCATCCCTAAACCGGGAAAAGACCCCCCCCTGTGTGCCAGTTATCGCCCCATCACCCTTTTCGGAAACGGAAAGAAACTTGAAAAGAGACGAAAACCTCGAAAAAGGTACCCTCACCCCCCCCCCCTCTCTGGCATGGCAAAGTTATGGCATCAGACTTGTCTCATATACATAGTGCCCATTGCGGCATCTGGGATTAGGCCCCAAAATGTATTACAGGATAGCGTCACTTTATTCCCAACCGACGGCCCAAATCAGAATCAATGGCACGCTAAGCGATCCCTTTACCCTACACAATGGAACCAGACAGGGGTGCCCGCTATCCCCCCTGCTTTTCGCCATTTCCCTAGAACCCTTTTTAGCACATATTAGGCAGAATAATAGTATTCATGGAATCAAAATAGGTACCAATGCCCACAAATACGCCGCGTATGCAGACGACATTCTTTTCTTTATACAGCAGCCACATATCACTCTCCCCAATATCATGTCGGCCTTTCGGACCTACCAATCCTTATCAAATTTTAAAATAAACCTGTCCAAATCCGAAATTCTTAATATAAATACTGCGCCCTCTGCTGTAGCTCTACTGAAACCTCAGTTCCCCTTTCATTGGCAACACAAAACTCTGAAATACTTAGGAATCTATCTCACACCTGACCCTAGAAACCTCTTTAGACACAATTATATACCACTACTGAACGCCATCAAGTCGGACCTACGTCGGTGGTCCACGCTCTCACACTCCTGGCTGGGCAAAATTAGTATAATCAAGATGAATATCCTCCCCAGGGTGTTGTTCACCTTCCAGATGCTGCCACTGGGTGTTCCCATAGGACTCTTCTCCATCTTGCAATCCATGGTCTCCCGATATATATGGAAAGATAGACACCCCAGAATATCTAGACTGACGCTGTACAGGGGTAAAAAATCAGGGGGTCTGGCACTACCGAACTTCAAAGCATATTACCAGGCTGTTGCCTTAGCCAGGATGGCGGACTGGAAGTATGCGAGAAAGTCAAAACGCTGGGTACAAATTGAGCAACAATTAAGTGAGGTTGATTTAACTACGGTACCGTGGATCCCAGGAGCTTATAGGAACTTGTCACCTCACGCCTCACCCTTAACCAAATCTACTCTGGCACTTTGGGATGCGATGCATAGACAGTTCTCCTGGCAATTTAACTCCCCCTTGATGCCGATTCTCTCGCACAATTTTTTCCCGCCAGGGCAAATGGACGTAGGCTTTAAGAACTGGTGTCCCGACGAACCTATCCTCCTTTATCATATCTTGGGGTCCAACGGTATCAAACCACTTGCAGAAATATTATCCCCCAACTCTCCTACGACCATGGATGCCTGGAGGTATAGACAGATTCAGGACTTTATACGCTCTCTTCCCCAACCAATACGAACCTTTCAAGAGCTAACACCAATTGAACACGTGTTCTCGCTGAAAGATCCACCACTTCACTGTATCTCTTCTTTCTACAAGGGCCTCATACAACTACTCAACCCATCCTACCCGGACTTCCTCAGCAAATGGGAGGAGGACCTCCACACGACAATCCCGGACTCCCAGAAAGATAAAATCCTACAGCTGACGCATGTTTCCTCTATCTCCTCTAAAACCTCAGAAATGAATTACAAACTACTCACAAGATGGCATCTCACACCAGTCAAACTTCACACCATCTTCCCCTCCAACTCCCCGTTATGCTGGAGGAGCTGTGGGAATGTAGCATCACATGCACATATCTGGTGGTCGTGCCCAATCATACAGCCCTTCTGGACCGGAATTGTTCATCTGATCAACCAGATTGCCAGCACGTCCCTCCCGATGGACCCTGGGACGGTTTTATTGCACAACACAGTGGAACCAGTGGGCCCTTACAAACGCTCTATTGTCCCCCACCTTCTAAATGCGGCCAAATCCCTTATCCCTGCCAGATGGGGACAACCCGCACCGCCAACACTGAAAGACTGGATCCAAGCAGTAAACCATACTTCCCTCATGGAGGAACTTACTCTCACAGCAAAAGACAACTTCCACAGATATTCCACTACCTGGTTGACTTGGATTGAATTCAAGAGTTCACCCAGCTACAGGGATATCTGCCAACCACCCCAAACAACAACACAACCCTGAAAGTGTACTCTCTGCATGCCATAACGGCTAAGCGACTTGTCTCTGACAACGGATTGATGAAGACAGGACCTATGGGTCAAAGACATAGTGTACAAAGTATTAAGTATGATAAATGTTTTACACATCCGCAGTGGTAAAGGTTCAATGAAGGTCACCCAAGCTCACACCTGCTTTTCTTCTTTCTCTATCTTCTCTTTCTCATCCTCCCTTTCTCTTCTCCTCCCCTTACCGATATCCCACCCCCTCTACCCCTCTCGCCTCCCACCCCCCCCCCCACCAGAAAAGGTCATACGGCAGTTAGTAAACAATTGTAGATGGAAGCCATGATCTCAGATGTTTATTTGGACCCCCGTTCCGGCAGGTTACGGGGGCGTACGTCATCTTAAGTACTAATGCTGTGATGATGCACATAGAAACGGTTTTAAGTTGTAATGTTCTGCAAACCCAAATGACTGGTTGTAACCTGTATAAGCTGTATGTTAAAAATTGTTCAATAAACAAAAATTAAACACACTGTCATACCCTCCACACTCCTCTCCTGTACTTACTGCTCACTGTCATACCTCCACACTCCTCTCCTGTACATACTGCTTACTGTCATACCGGCCACACTCCTCTCCTGTACATACTGCCCATGGTCATACCCTCCACACTCCTCTCCTGTACATACTGCCCACTGTCATACCCTCCACATTCCTCTCCTGTACATACTGCCAACTATCTTTTTTACACACTCCTCTCCTGTACTTACTGTCATACCGGCCACACTCCTCTCCTGTACATACTGCCAACTGTCATACCCTCCACATTCCTCTCCTGTACATACTGCCAACTATCTTTTTTACACACTCCTCTCCTGTACTTACTGCTTACGGTCATACCCTCCACACTCCTCTCCTGTACATACTGCCCACTGTCATACCCTCCACATTCCTCTCCTGTACATACTGCCCACTGTCATACCCTCCACACTCCTCTCCTGTACATACTGCAACTGTCATACCCTCCACACTCCTCTCCTGTACATACTGCCCACTGTCATACCCTCCACACTCCTCTCCTGTACATACTGCAACTGTCATACCCTCCACACTCCTCTCCTGTACATACTGCCCACTGGCATACCCGCCACACTCCTCTCCTGTATATAGTCCCCACTGTTGTACCCTCCACATTCCTCTCCCTCACCTGCACATACTTCCCACTTTTATACCATCTATACTCCTCCCCTATGCCTCTTACACACAAAAACAGTTCTTTAAAATTATATTGAATAGTCTTGATGTTACCAGCTCTAGAATGGGAACCCTTGTGTTCCATCTTCACCCTGTCTTCCTTCCGGGTTCTGTGCATTCGGTCACTTGCCTTGGCAGGGCTGTGTTGCTGTCACTTCCACGCAGGCTCATTTGCATCCTCACTCTCTCTCTCATCCCCCCTCTCTCTCTCATCCCCTCTCCCTTACCCCTCACCCCTCTCTCTTATCCCTTTCTCTCTCTCCCATCCTCCCATCCTCCCTCTCTCTATTTAATTTAATTTGTTATGACAAAAAATTGTTTGAAATTTTAATTATTATTTTTTATAAAAAGCCCCACCATAATCCTCAGCACCAGGCCCATGATGTTTTTAATCCGGCACTGGTTACAATACAAATAAAAACAAGAAAGTTAGGAAGGCCTGACTTACATACAAGGAAGGGGAAAGTGGTAAATGTAATAATTGTGAGAGAATGAGTTGATGAAGAAAATAAAGGTTTGGTTGTTTGGTTAAGGTGAGATAGATTTTTTTAAGACATGAGTTTTCGTGTCAGGAACTGCCTAAAGGGGACCAGTGTAGAAGGTTATTCAGAAAGATTAATGTAGGAGTTTCAGAGGATGGTAAAAGCTCTGGAAAAGTTGAAGCGCTAAGCAGGAGGTCTTGGGAAGTGTGAAGAGGACAGTTAAAGTGACATTTTGAGATGAAGTGGGTGATGTAGTTTGAAGCAGAATGGCTTTGTATTTTGTTCTTAATGTTTTGTATTTTGTTTGCTGGGCAAGAGGAAGCCAGTGGAAGGATACAAAGAGGGGTGGTGGACACTGAGCGGTTGGTAATATGGATGAGTCTGGCAGCAGCTTTCATTAAGGACTGAAGGGTTATTGTCACATACCTGATGGTAGAGCCAGACATGCAGAGAAAGGCCTCTCTTACAGCTCCGACTCAGGGACCACTGGTAGTGAGAAAGTGTCCACGGGAGCATGGGGAGGTACAAGTGCCTGTAGATTGCCCAGCAGACCACAAGGATAAAGAGCAGGTGCTTCGCAGGGAACGGATAAGATGGTCAACACAGCAGAAGACTTAGGACTTGGCAGACAGCAGACTGGCAGTTGCTTGGCAGGCAGGTGACTGGTCACAGGTGCAGGATAGACTGGTAACACATGGCAGGCGGATGAGCAGCAAGGTCCAGGTAAATAGTGTATGGAGTTGAGCAGACAAATAACAGGATGCGTAGTCAGACAAGCCTGGTCAGCAACATATTGTCAACTACAGGGATGGACAGCAAGCAGGAGAACGGTCAGGGTACAGGCAGAGGTCAGCAAGACTGGAGCAGGTAGATAAGCAAGAGGCAAGCGGAATCCAAAGACAGGCCAAGGTCAGGGCAGGTACCGTTCAAGCAAGGTCAGGAGGAGCTTGGTCAATCACAGGTATCAAGATAAGGAATGGGCATAGGAACACAGAAAGAGCTGCAGATCAGACAGCAACCCACTGGGGAAGATGTTGCACTTATATGGGCCACTTAGCGCCAGTATCAGTGGTAAATGCGTGCATGCTTGCACACTATGGCCAGCACATGCCTGACAGGGATTCATAGTTATGTTATTGATCCCCATGGAAAAGTCAGGAAGGGGGGGATATGAGCAGCCTAGAATAGAGTCTGTATTCATAGGTAACTGAGCTGTTGTTGAAATACTCAGATGCAGTTGCTAGAAGCTTAAGGTGCTGAGATTCAGCATTATAATATTTAGGGCTCATGTACACTACAGCTTCTAAACTTGAGGTTAAGAGCTTTTGGCATTTTTTTGCCAAAGCTCCTAAACTCAACTCCATAAAAGCCTATGTGTCCATGTACACACAGGCTTTTAAAACAGTTTAGAAGTTGCTGCAATTAGGGGAGGTTCAACTTCCTTTTCCTGAATGTGGAAGAATCACGTTCAGGATAGGAAAGTTTTGACCGCCGACTGCCACGTTTTGTGTTCTCCCACTGCAGGCAGTCAACCTAGTCTGTGTGTACATGAATCCTTAGGCCCCTTTCACACATACGGACTGTTCGTTTCATCAGTTCAATCACGTTTTTTCAAAGAAAAAAAATAAGTTGACATCAGTTTTTCATCAATTTGTCATCCGTTTTTAACATCAGTTTTTTACATCCTCCAGCTAGAGTCCATTTACATCAGCTTTTCCATAAAGATGCATTGATGTCCATTTTTCATTAGTCAATGGATGGATGAAAAACAAACGGTCCACATGTGTGAAAGTTGCCTTACAGTGGTGGATTGTAGAAAACATTGTTAAGAGTGTGAGGAACATGGTTGGAAATATGGAAGACTAATGCCGCGTACACACGACCAGACTTTTCGATGGACTAGGTCCGACGGTCTTTCCGACGGACTTCCGGCATGAACAGACTTGGCCACACACAATCATGCCAAAGTCTGATGGATTTGAACGTTATGACCGGACTAGAATAAGGAAGTTCATAGCCAGTAGCCAATAGCTGCCCTAGCATCGTTTTTTTGTCCGTCGTTGGGAGCCATTGGTTCAACTGCTGTCAGTCAAATTCTGCGAGCAGTGTACGCGGGGGAACGGGACGGGATTGAGGTGGGCTGTGTGTCTGAATAGAGCAGTTCTGTGTTTGTTAACACAAATTACATTATTTTTTTTTAATGTGATCAGTGTAAGTAACTAAATTGCCTTGGTATCAGCATACAGCCATCGTGGGGCCCCAGGACTACATCAGGTGTGACGAAATGCGTAGGGGGGAGCGACGTGCTGACGTCACTGCATTAACGCAGGTCCTGGAGTGACCGGCTGCTATTGAGTGCCAGCCGGCTCGTTTATACTGCAATCTCTTATTGTTTTAACTGTATGTGCAATACTTTCTTATTTAAATAAAGTAGCCTAGGATTTTACACTATGGAAGCTTTTATGTCTTTTTGGGGATGAAAGATTACATTCTGTGAAGAAGCTGGGATCACCGTTCCATCTCTCAAAAGGCCCAAGCTTGGTATTAAGCCACAAGCGAGTGTGATCTCCTGTAATAACAAATCATTTAGAGATGGTAAGCGGCAGTGTGTGCAGAGGTGGAGGTCTTTATCTCTTTTAACCACGACTCTTGGGTGTATCCTGTGTTAATTTCACATTTAAAAATCAAAACAGTGGACGTTTGAAAATCACCATAAAACAGTGGACTATTTAAAACATGATCTAATCAATTAATCAATCAATTTGTATTTATGTACGGAGTCACTTTATATATATAATTTCGAATTATTAAGGTATATTGCTAGTATTCACTCACATGAGAGCATAGCGCAACTTAATATAGAAAGTTGTTTATTTTTTATCTCACAGGAAGTTGAAGCTTTGCTTTCTAAAATACAAACATATTTATGTTTCATCCATTCACTTATTCACTTGCTCTTTTTGTCTGATAAGCGCAGTCATTTTAATTTTATTCTATTTGATAATTCTATAGGTTTAAGAGCCCTTTCACACTCACAGCGCCCGGGCGTCGGCGGTAAAGAGACACTATTTTTACTCCCAAATAATGTAGAAATTTGACATCCCCAAATGAAGGGAAACGGATGTTGCAGAGAGGTTGCCATTACTGATGGTACATGACTGGGTAGTAATACCGACTTCTCAAAGTTTATTTTAAAGTTGGATAGAGTACCATATCTCCGGAATTCAGACATCAAGGCAGGTAGAGATTCCTGGGGGTTAGAAAGATAGAATCATAAGTCATCAGCATATGCTGAGACTTTATGTTCCCCGGCCCAAATGCCAACCTCGACTATCTCCTTATTTCCCCTCACTTTACAAAGAAAGGGTTCCAAAATCCTAGCAAACAGTAATGGTGAGAGACGGCACCCCTGCCTGGTACCATTATGTATATCAAAATAGTCTGAAAGAGTACCATTGACTTTGCCCCTAGTTCTTGGACCCGAATATAGAGCCGATATCCATCCCATCATCCGGTCACCCAGGCCCCCCCCCTTCAGTACTTCTATCATGAAGACCCAATTCACTCTGGTCCTATTTGCATCCAGTGAAGAACATGGAGGGCCCGAATGGTATTATCCCTAGTTTTGCGGCCCTTCATAAAAACCCGTCTGGTCAAAATGGACTAGTTGCACTATATGGTCCTGTAATCAGAGGGCTAGAATCTTAGCTAATAATTTAGTGTCTGAGTTAATAGGGGGTTTGTGACCCTGGTCCCCAACCAGGACTCACCAAGGGAGAGGATACGGGGCAAAAGGACTATCTTGGTACAATACAAAGAAGGATACAATTAAGTATATAAACAATCATATAAAAAATTGGAAAAGTTTTTATTGATACATAATACATGACAAAGGATGTCAGTAGTAGATTAAAAACATAGGTGAATTGGTCATGGACAGTATTTCAACTAGTTTTGCAGACTGGGCCGCTTCATCAGGAAAACATCTGTAACTTAACCTCTTCGCGCCCGGGCTATAGCCGAAAGACGGCTGTTTACTTCTGCAATGCACGCTCCTGGGAGCGTGCATCTGGGAAGTTTTGTGCTGGCCTTGTCCCTCGGACACAGCCAGTCACAGATCGCTGTAAACGGCCAATCACAGCGGCCGTTTACAGCGTGACCAATGAGAGATGATCTCATATGTAAACATATGAGATCATCTGTCAGCGCCGCTCTCCCTCCTCACACAGAGACAGCGTGTGAGGAGGGAGAGATGAACGGCTGCAGCAGCCGTGAGTGAAAAAAAAAAAAATGTTCCACCTGTCCCCGCTGCCATCTGTCCACACTGCCACCTGTCCCCTCTGCCAGTGCCACCTGTCCCCAGTGCCATCTGTCAGTGCCACCTGTCCCCAGTGCCATTTGTCCCCAGTGCCACCTGTCCCCAGTGCCATGTATAAGTGCCATCTGTCATCAGTGCCACGTGTCATCAGTGCCACATAGTGCCATCTGTCATCAGTGCCCATATTAGTGCCATCTGTCATCAGTGCCACTGTCAGTGTCACGTGCCATCTGTATCAGTGTCACGTGTCATCAGTGCCACATATTAGTGCCATCTGTCATCAGTGCCACATATTAGTGCCATCTGTCATCAGTGCCACCTGTCAGTGTCACGTGCCATCTGTTATCAGTGTCACGTGTCATCAATGCCACGTATCAGTGCCATCTGTCATCAGTGTCTCATGTCATCCATGCCACGTATCAGTGCCATCTGTCATCAGTGTCACGTGTCATCAGTGCCAAGTATTAGTGCCATTTCCCATCAGTGCCACGTATTAGTGCCATCTCTCATCAGTGCCACGTATTAGTGCCACATGATATCAGTGCCACGTATAAGTGCCATCTGTCATCAGTGCCACATATTAGTGCCATCTGTCATCAGTGTCACGTGTCATCATTCCCCCAAATTAGTGGCATCTGTCATCAGTGCCACATCAGTGTCACGTGTCATCAGTGCCACGTATCAGTGCCATCTGTCATCAGTGCCACGTCAGTGTCACGCGTCATTGTCCTGGTGCTCCAGGGCCTTCAAAAGTGTACTAGGTAGTCAACAAGTTAGATGTGTAATTTATGCTCCTAGAACACGTGATTGCGCTCCCTGCATGTTGGGCCTCTCTAAGTGGCCAGGCTGTAGAAAAGTCCCACTCATGTGGTATCGTAATACTCAGGAGGAGTAGCAGAATTTATTTTGGGGTGTCATTTGTGGTATACAAATGCCATGTGAGAGAAATAACCTATTACAATGACAATTTTGTGGGGGGAAAAAAAAATATTTATTTTGCAAAGAATTGTGGGAAAAATTACATCAAAAAGCTCACCATTACTCTTACTAAATACCTTGGAATGTCTACTTTCAAAAAAGGGGTCATTTGGGGGGTATTTGTACTTTCCTGGCTTGTTCGGGTCGCAAGAAATTAGGTAGGCCACCAGTACATCAGGTGAGATCAATTTTGTATAATTCGCACCACAGCTTGTAGACTCTCTAACTTTCACAAAGACCAAATAATATCCACTAATTTGGGTTATTTTTACCAAAGATATGTAGCAGTATAAATTGTGGCCAAAATGTATGAAGAAAAATTAATAATTCGCTAAATTGTATCACAAAAACAAAGAAAAATTATTTTTTTTAAAAAAAAAATGGTCTTTTTTCATTTATAGCGCAAAAAATAAAAAACCCAGAGGTGATCAAATACCATCAAAAGAAAGCTCTATTTGTGGGTAAAAAGGGACAAAAAATTCATTTGGGTACAGTGTTGCATGACTGAGTAATTGCTATTCAAAGCGTGAGAGCACCGAAAGCTGAAAATTGGCTGGGCAGGAAGGGTGTTTAAGTGCCCAGTAAGTAAGTGGTTAATCGACACAAGTTCAATGAGAGTATAGTCAATCATATACAATACAAATACAGTTCAGCAATGTGTACATGTTACAAAGGGGAAAAAAGATGCAAGGCTGCTTACCCAAATCCTGGTGTACACACAACACAAGGCATCACCAGTATGGGGGTCTCCCGCGGCAATTGGGGGAAACACTGTGAAGGATAAAATTAGATTGGTGAAAGGGGATGAAGGAAGGGGGAAGGGAAAGAAGGAGATAGCAGCATTTTACTGACAAAGCCCGGGCGCTGTGAGTGTAAAAGGGCTCTTAAACCTAAAGAATTGTCAAATAGAATAACATTTTAATTACTGCGCTTATCATACAAAAATAACAAGCGAATAAGTGAATGGATGAAACATAAATATGTTTGTTTTTTTAGAAAACAAAGCTGCAACTTCCTGTGAGAGACACACGAAATAAACTTAAAATTATTGCGCTTATCAGACAAGAAGAACAAGTGAATAAGTGAATGGATGAAACATAAATAAGTTTGTTTTTTAAAAAGCAAAGCTGCAACTCCCTGTGAGATACGCACAAAAAAAAAAACTTTCTATATTAAGTTGCGCTATGCTCTCATGTGAGTGAGATACTGATAAGGGTCAAGGGGGCAGTGTCAGAGATATGAGTCTGCTGCTTCTCCATTCACTGTCCAGACACAGGCCCTTGGGAGAAACAAGTTCTGTAAGTGCTACTTAACTGCAACAGAGGAACCAGGTCTCCTGTCCTGCCAGGCAGGGGTTAATCTCAGGAATTGATGGACATAAATACAAATCCTTTAGAAGGCCTCTTATATATGTTTCATCCCTGTCAGTGGCGTAACGAGAACCCTCAGGGCCCGATGCAAGAAACCATGGAGGGCCCCCCTGACCCCCGGACAGGGCTCTTTTCTCCATACCTGATAGCGGAACACCAGGGCCCAGTCACAAGTGGGTGGCTGTATATAAAAGAACCGATTTCTTCCTTTCCCCTGCTTCTCCTCCTCTCCCTCCCACAGGCATTCAGCAGCTGCAGGAGGAAAATGGAGTGTTTCTCAATCTTTTTCGAGTCAGGGCACTCTTGAAGTATACCCCTAGGTGAATGGGGCTGCACTTCAACCACCCTGCAACTGTATGCATTGCATGTAGTTGCAGCATACTGATGATGCATTTAAGGGGTTAAAACAGGTGGTCAGTAGGCAACATTGCCTCTTTACCGGCTGTCAAATGCCACAACAGTATTTTTTTGCTGGTACTATGAAAAAGCAAAAAAAAATAAAATTGGTTTTGATTGTACACATATAGGGGGGGGGGGGGGTCAGGATTAAAAGCGCATACATAAAATGTGCATACATAAATGTAAATACACACACATATATAAACACACACACACACACACACACACACATAATAAAAACACACACATATACTATATATATATAAATACACATATATATATATATATATATATATAAATGCACATATGCACGCACATATAAACAAATGGCGGCTGGTGCTCAAAATTTTTAGGGGGGCCCAAGCAAACTGAAATTGCAGCCACTGTGCCCATCAATTGCAACCACTGTGCCCATCAATTGCAACCACTGTGCCATCAAACGCCACCACTGTGCCTATCAAATGCCACCACTGTACCCATCAAACCCTGCCGCTGTGCTATCAAATGCCGCCAGTGTGCCCATCAAATGCTGCCACTGTGCCCATTAAATGTCGCCAGTGTGCCCATCAAATTCTGCCGGTGTGCCCATTAAATGCTGCCAGTGTGCCGTCAAAATGCTGCCACTGTGAATCCCCCCCACCTGCTCGCCGTCTGCCCGGCACTTACCCTGTCTCGGGGGGGGGGGAAGCGGGTGACGGCCACGAGCGAGGTCCTCCATGCGTCTTCTGCTGTCCTCATCTCCCGTCCTCTCCTCCTGATAGGCGTCCAATAGCTGCGCCTATCATTTCAGCCAATCAGGTGACGGGTAACAGACCCACACACCTGATTGGTGGAGAGGCGGTTCAGTGTTAGAAAAGCGAATTAGTATTCACTTTCCTAACACACCTGGTTGGACTGTGAGCGTCAAGCATGACACTCGCAGTTCACCTGTTTTGAAGCCTATTAGAGCCTATGCCTCTAATCAGGTGCTTCAAAAACACCCCCCGCCGCTGTAATTCAGGCACCCGAAAAGGGGACGGACACCTAAATATTGGGGTGGCAGCGGTGGCCATAGATAGATTCATGCTATGCATGAATCTATCCATTGGTCTTAGATGGATTGGCTGGAGAGAAGGGGCGGCGCCTGTGCGCCCTTATGGATGCACCACCACTCATAAACACATGCACACTCACATACATACATATGCATACATACATGCACACACACACATGCATGCACATACACATACATACCCACACACACATACATACATACATGCATGCACACACACACACACATACATACATACATACATGCACACACACACATATAAACACACATACAGTAGTTAGATAGTCCTTTAAAAAAATGGCAGTCCTTTACCTTAGCTCTTCCTGCCGGGTACTGCACTGTAGGGGGAGACAAAGAGCACAGCACACACTGCTTTCACTAAGTTAATATGACGCTCTCCCTGCACAGTGCCGATTACAGTACGGAATCGGCTGACGAACGGGGAGCTTGTCTCAGCCGCCCCTGCTGTTCCTCCTATCGAAGAGTATAGGGGGCCCTCTTGGGTCCCCTGCAGCTAGGGGCCCGGTCACCATGGCGATCTCAGCGACCCCTATAATTCCGACACTGATCCCTGTATTATGTAATTTGCCTGGAAATTACCTTTTTGTTTTTTTTATGTAGGAAATGGCTTAACCCCTGTTATTTGTTTGCAATCTGTGTCCCACTGGGGGGATTTCCCTTCGCTTAGGTGTCTATTTATAAAACAGTCTTGCACGAATGTCGGAAGCATTAAACAAAATGTCCCTTATTTTTTCTAAGAGATTTTTGTTTATATTATCAGGTCTATCTAGTGGCCAAAATGCAGTTTAGTTTCCTCACTGAGGTATTTAAAATCTATACCACATTTTGCCCAGTAGAAGGAGATGATGCTATGGGCATTATTCACTTTAACCGCTTGCCACCCACCCACCGTCATATGACAGCTGGGCGGAGCAGCTCTTGTTCTGGACGGGCGTCATATAACGCCCATCCATTTAAACAGGGAATGTGCACGACCATATGTGCACAGCCCTGTACTGTTGGTGGCAGCGTGTCACCGCTCGTCACCGACGGGGGTGAACAGCCACGGCCGATCACAGATGGTACCTCCCCATTTTTTACGACACATGCACGTGCTCGCAGGCATGCTGCATGTGCACGTCGGTGGCAGCGTGTTCCCGGGAACACTGCTTGTCACCGATGCTGGTAAACAGCCATTAACCAGCAGCTGTTTACCACGTGATCCATTCACAGCCGATCACTAAATGTAAACACAGACCGGTAACTACCTGTTACCGGCTCTTCCCTCCTCACACACCGTTTCCAGTGTGAGGAGAGAAGAGCCAGGAGCAGTGAGTTACGGATCTGTGTTCTGTAGTGTCTGTACCAACACCACACTTGTCCCATCACCCCCCTATCGTCATCTGTCACCCAACAGTCACCACAGTCACCCCATAAAGTGCACCTGTCACATAAGAGACTGCCATCAGTGACCGTCAGCAGTGCACCCATCACCCATCAGTGACCATGCCCTGTCACCCATCACTGATCAGTGACCGTCAGCGTGGCACTCATCACCTATCAGTGACCATCAGTGGTGCACCCATCACCCATCAGTGACGTGGCCTGTCATCCATCACCCATCAATGACCCTGGCCTGTCACCCGCCTGTGATCGTCACCCGTCAGTGACCATCACCCATCACCGTCCGTGGCCTGTCACCCATCAGTGACCATCGCCTGTCACCCATCAGTGACCATCGCCTGTCACCCATCAGTGACCATCACCCGTCACACCATCATCATCTACCAGTGAACATCACCTGCCACCCATCACACAGCCCATCAGGAACCGTCACCTGCCACTCATCACACAGCCATCAGCGTCATGTCCAAAAGAGTATATACCAGTGAGGAGGCGTTCCAGATCCCCTCCATGACTGATGAGAGCAGCGGGGAGTTCTCATCAGATTCCTATTCTGATTCCAAATCAAATTCGGCATTTGAACCGATTGAGAGTAGTGGATCGGCAAATGATTCGGATGAAGAATTGGTCCCTCCTAAAAGGGCATGGCGCTCTGGAAACCAGGCAGCCGCCAGCAACCAGGATTATAGTCCCAGGCCCAGTACCAGCGTTGCCGCCAGCGATAGGCCCCGGGAACAAATGCCCAGTACTAGTGCTGGCGCCGGCGATAGGCCCCGGGAACAAATGCCCAGGCACAGTACCAGTGCTGCCACATCCTGCCTGAGTACCAGCACAGGAAATTTAAATCCCCCAACTACTGGAGTGTCACGTCCCCCAAGATCCAGGGCCTCTACATACGTACATGCCAGATGGTCTTTCCAACCTAACATGGCTGCCTTCCGACTCGGGATCACCAATTATCCCCCCTTTTACAGCACAGCCAGGTGTGCAGGCCAACACCCAAAATTTCACAGAGATCGATTGCTTTCATCTGTTTTGCCCAGCACTTTGCTGCAATTCATCATGGACCATACCAATTTATATACCCAGCAGTATATTGCCATCAACCCCCAATCATCATATGCCCATCCGTTTGAGTGGAGAGATCTGAATTTGGAGGAGTTTAAATTGTTTATGAGGCTCCCCATAAACATGGGGCTTACAAAAAAAATGAAGGACATGCCTATTGGTCCACCAAACCCATCCACCACATGCCCATTTATTCTGCCGTAATGTCCAGGTCCCGATACGAGATGATTATGCGATTCCTTCATTTTAGCGACAACAGCAATACATTCCTAGCTAAAGGGCCAGATATGGAGTCAAATTTTACAAGCTCTGTGAGAGAGTCACAGGATATCTGTATGCGTTCCGCATATATAAAGGAAGAGATTCTCAGCTCCAGCCCCCTGATTGCCTGGCCTACATGGGCACTGGAAAAATTGTATGGGACCTGGCATACCCACTTATGAAAAAAGGATATAACATATACCTTGACAACTTCTACACCAGCCTGCTCCTTTTCAAACACTTATACATTGCAAAAACTCTTGCCTGCAGAACCTCCAGAAAGAATAGGAAGGGCTTCTCACAATCTCTAGTGAACAAAAAGCTGCGAAGGGGGGAAAGAGCAACATTGAGATACAACGAAGTGCTGGCCTTGAGGTGGAAGGATAAACCAGAACGTGTACATAATGTCCACCATCCATGATGACACTTCAATTGAGGTTCAAAGAAGACGAGGTCCCATTGAAAAGCCAACATGTGTCCAAGATTACAATCTTTACATGGGGGGGTGGATTTCAATGATCAAATGATTCAGCCCTATTTGTCAATAATGAGGTCCCAATTCTGGTACAAGAAGGTAGCAATTTATCTCATCCATTTGGCCATTTATAATTCCTATGTAGTCTACACCAAATCCACGGAAAGCCCCACCCCCTTCCTAAAATTCATAGAAGAAATTGTCACGTCCCTCATCTATCAACAAAGACCCCCCCAGAAGACCTTTGCTCTGATGAAGTTAGCCAACTTCATGAGCGCCACTTCTCATACAACATTTCACCATCTGAAGAAGGCCGAAGATGGCAAAAAAATGTTGCGTGTGCAGCAAAAGAGGATTTCGAAGAGATACCAGCTACCATTGTCCCCAATGTCCCTCCCAACCTGGCCTTTGCATTGGTGAATGCTTCCAACTTTATCATTCATCCCTAAAATATTAGCCCATATTTTTAACCATTTCCCCATTTTCATCATCTGTGCTTACCAGTTTCCATGCTTCCCCAAATAACCATGCCATTGTCCTGGTGTTCCAGGGCCTTCATAAGTGTAATAGGTGGTTGAGAAATAAGATGTGTAATTTATGCTCGTAGAACGCCTGAAGGTGCTACTTCAATGTTGGGTCTTTGTATGTGGCCAGGTCTGTGATCAGACTATCTGGCGGACTTAGTCCGGCGGACAATCCGCCGGACTTTCCAGTAGAGGTCCGCCGGACTTTCCGAATAAGCGGACTTGCCCACACACGACAAACTTTTCTGGCGGACAAGGTCCGGCGGACAATCCGCCGGACTTTTGGCCGAGGCCCACCGGACTTTTCAAATGAACGGATTTGCCACACACGGAGTAAAGTCTGTTCATTTTGAATGTGACTCCAGGTAGACGGGACTAGCGAAGGAAGTCAATGTCGCCGCCTCCATCGGTGAGATTGACACCTTGCTAGCCCTGTTCGCCTAATATGGATTTAAAGGGGAACCCCTACACCGAAAAAATGGCGTGGGGTCCCCTTAAAGTACCTGTACCAGTGGATTGTAGTCCAAACAACAGGTGTCATCTACATAGCGAGGCACAGAGGTTAGCCATACATACCTCAGGGATTCCAAACTCTGCCTGCAGTGACAGCCGTACCGCTCTTCAGTACCGCTTCCTGGTCGGGCCTCTAAAATCACACTTGCAGGCTTGATAATAGGATCTACCACTTCGCCCACCCCTACCTCAGGTGTGCAACAGGGCTCCACAGGCTCAGCCCTTCACTTCCTCTGGTACCAAATCTTCTGCATTGGACTTGGGGGAAGCAACCCAGACCGCAACCACCTCTCCACAACTTTTGGCTCACACCAGTGTAATAGAGTGTCTGCCAGACAGGGGTCCAGCAGAGCACCCAGGCGTTGCATACATCCCTGTCTCCGCTGCTAGGTAGGAGGTGACCAGGTTCTCTGAGACATCCTGAACTGCTTCATGCATAGGCATGAGCTTAAAGAGTAAAGTACAACACACAGAGCATTTAGACCATGGCTTAACCTCTTCTGAGACAGTCTGGCACAGCCCACACAGAGGCAATAATGACTCCTCATCTGAGCCATAGTATAGAGCCAATTCGGTCACTTGTCAAAATTGGAGACCTGTGTCTAACTTGGAGGATAGAGTACCAAACCTCTCCATAGCAGCATGCACAGCGTCACACATGCTCCAAAGATGGCATCTTCATGTGGTGTGTGCTTAACTTTTCACAACTTTGTAGTACCCCCTGGAAATGCTTTCTTCCTACACAGCAGCAAATTAGATGGTGTTCTCTGGTTAGGAGACCACTTCTCATGTGATTCTTTGCAACAAAGCCCGCCTCTTGAAATTGCAATAGCCAATCCTGCTGACTATGCCAAGTGTAGGGAGGACCAAGACTAGCAGCACATGACCATCATCAACGGTTGGGTCACCACTTAACACACAGGTTGCAGGGTACCACAAAGCAAATCAGCAAAACCAGATCAGCAAAAAACAATACTGTCCAGTGCATGAATGGTGGAAGACCCGACGGTCACAGACATTCCCGGGTGCGCGGCCCAGGGGGCTCGATTCTAGTAGAACATCTATGTACACCCTCCCAGAGTTATTCGACTGTGCTGTAGCCGTCTTTTGGCTATGGCCCAGTCGGTAAGTGGTTACACATTTTTTTACCCCCAAAATGTGGATCTATTTGATGTATGGGTATATATATATACACACACATAAGTCTATCCTATATGTTTTATAGCATAGCAACCTAGCAATATTTTCTATACTAAAGTAAAACTAGTGCAGTTGGATTCTGACTTGTTGTTATTAGAGACCTGATATTGCAGAGCTGCTGGTTGTTGGTCACTCACCCCCATCCTTGTCATAAATATGGAGGCCTCTTAAACTTATACTGTGCCTATAACATATGAGAAAAATGAAGGTGGGACTTTGACTGAGGCTATTGATTTGTAGGGGTGAAATTATTTGAAAGTATATTCAATTGGCATATTGAGTCTGACAATACATGACAATGATTCACATAGTAGAAAGGTTTAATATATATATATATATATATATATATATATATATATATATACACACACACACACACATATATGGTGTAGGCCTCATAAATACTTTACTGCCTAAAGCATAGGAAGCTTGTCAAGTGTGAACATACCTATTTATCTCTGGTATTTTACCAAGTTTCCTGCATGTTTTAAGTTGCCCTCAACACTGCATTTTCTCTCTTAGCTCTTTGCTCCTTGCACTCTTTAATGAATAAGCCTGTTTTTTTCTGAGGTAAAGATTTTCCATGCTGAAAATCCTCTCTTTCTGTTCACTGATTCAATTTTTCCCCATATCCTCACACAGCGAGGAAAAATTGAAAATACCTCTCTCTTTTTAAGCACTAGCATCCACAATCCATAAAATAACTGTTTGTGACTGTCATCTCTATATTAATGGCCTCTTCAGGAAGCCTGAAAAAAAAAAAAATCTGTAGGCTATCAATTAGTCTGCATCACCTGTTGTTACAAGATATGATGGTTTCATCTACAATGTTGTGTGACCACCTAGGCCACCTATTTTGGTTATTTCCTACCACACTGTCAGTCATTTGTTAATTAGCGGTGCTATTTGTTACTTCTTTTTCTTCCTTTAAAATGTGAAAATGTCATAACATGACAACAGTCATCTCTGACATACAGGCACAGCAAATGGTTAACATAAGGGGGACCACATGCTGGCATTAATCTGGTACAGCCGCAACGTCAAGGGTAATATGTTCTAAACATCCATTCAATGTTTTAAAAGGCATGATTGATATTAATGTGTTCTACTCCTCAAAAGCCCAAACGTGAGATCTTTAAATCCCTGCAATTCATTTTTTAGAACAAGCTAATTATGTGCTTGTCACTTTATAAAAATACCATTGAGACACAGGATTGCAAAGAATGACAACACAATAAAATGGTTTGGATAAGACCTGTCGGTGCCTCAAAATGGATACATTCTAATTGGTATTCTGGAAAGGAATAGCTTGTGACCCAGAGTGTTTCACACACAAATAACCACCCAGTGTAAGTTACATGCAAATCTACTGAGCTGTGTAGACGCGTTTAACCCTTTTAAAAGCTGAGTTCCCGGTAATCCTCTGTTTACTTCCTGAACTGAGTTAATGCAGGAGATTTTAAACTCCCTCTGAGCTTCTGAAATGAAACTGTACAGCGTTTCTCCGACATCCACTGTTTTATCCATAAAATAATAATAGTATTTTTAGACACTGCTTTGTTAAACGGAAACGCACCATATCGAAGCTTGCTTTTCATGTGCGAAGGAATAGTTAATGAACCTTTAACACAGTGATTAGTGCCTTGAAACACATTTGTGCATTTGCTGTAAACCCCCCTCCCTCCTTCCACAAAGCAAAGAAGCAATTGACTAATGGTGCTGTTTGACTATGCCAGGGAATGCAAATCATTGCTTAGTTGTCATGACACATCACTGTTTCGCACGTTAGCAGAACAGCGTACGACACAAATCACCAACAAGGGTTAAACAGGATTTTTAAATGGTTCATTTTTTCAGAGGATGCGGTGCGTAGTCGAAAAGCTTGGGGGGGTTAATATCTCCATAAGCCAGAGAACCTGTGTAATTAATATGTGTTTGGTTTTAAAGGGATGAGGTGGCAACCCTACCATCGCGACAAAACCCTTCTATCTGTCTAATCCTAGTGAGCATAGGAGGTCTGTTCATCAAGCAGTTGATCTGTATCACAGCATCACCTCCGAGATATAGGACAGTGTAAGAACCTAAAAATAGCCGCACACACACACACACAAAAAAGCAACCTTGAAGTCATCAGGAGGATGAGCCGGGGAGGGAGAAAAAAATCAGCAAGCCTGCTTTCCGCTACAGTCTCTGGACCTGTTACATGCTTGTGCTGAATTTAATGTAAAAGCACAGGAGTCTGCTTCTTCAGCATGTGAGGAAATATTAGATCGACATTCTGCTAGAGAGCAGGGCGCCACCTGCCTTTTAATTCCTATTATTCTCTGCAGGAGCCACATAGAGAGAGAGAGAGAGAGAGAAAAGGGGAAAAGATGAGAATTAATAAACCTGCTTGCACGGGAGGTGATGCTGCTTGGACTATGTCACTGTTACCAACTGGCCAGATTCAAACCATGATACTATTCCCTGTTGGCTGTATGGATGCTCATCGAGGACTTGCTGAAGCCATGCCTGTTCCTGGTCCTGCTTCTTTCTCTACCTGCTCCCTCTAGGATCTTCACTTCATACAGCTAGGAAATAGTAGATTCCAAATATTGAGACTTCTCCGTAAGGTAAGAAGACAATGTTTCCAAATAAGGGAAAGAAGCTGCTTGTGACTGTTTTTCATTACCCTTGACAGATGAGAACTGACATGTCCTATCTCCACATGAAAGATTGCCTAGTTGGGGAAAACTCAAACTGATCACTTTTCTTTTGAACTGCAAGCTTCTCTTCCCCAACATGTGAAAAAAATAAAAAAGGTGAGAAGCGAGGGACAGACAGACGGATAAGAAGCTGGAGAAAATGGGAGCTAAGGGGTTTTATTAGAACAGTCTCTGGGGGAAAGCCTTGTTTGAAACAAGTATTTACTGCTTCTACTGTACTTTGCAAACTAGATTTATTACCAAAACCACAAGGCCACTCATACAAGCTAAAAAAAAGAAAAGGGGTCTTTTAATTAAGTGAACCCATGGCGACGTACAGCCAAGAAATATACAAAATAAAAATAATTTTCATCTATTTCTAAAGGGAAGCAGTGTGGTGTTCTTTGTGATTAGCAAGTCCTGAGTCGTGTGAATGAGACTTCTAGCCCTCTTGAAGATTTAACAGAATGGACAGCTGTGTGGGGAAGTTTTCAGGCTTCTAGAGCTGAGCCCCCATTAGCATGCAGTGTCAGATGTGTTGTGTGTTTAATGATTGCATTTGGTGGTGTGCCTCCTAGCTCACATCTTTCTGTTGTTTTACAGCACAGGGGCAGCAAGCGAGCGAGAGAGGGAGGAAAAAAAGACTTCCAGCAAGCCCTGCTTCATCTTCCGAGAGCTGGGTACCATTTCCAGCGGTGGCAAGGGGGGAAATGATTCTGTTTGGATTGGATTAGATCAAGCTCACGAGTGATGTGCACAGCCTGGACATCAGAATACTAAGAGGTTGGAGGTGTGGCACCTCTGACTTCCACTTTTCTCTGCCTGATTTTTCTTTCCTTTTGCAAAAAGAAAGGGTATTTAAAAATAGCTTGACTTCCTGCAAGCATTATTTTTCTAATTTTTAAAGTGATGCCTGCTCCAAACTTAAGGTAAGCATATCATTTATTTTTCCCTGTTGCCTGACTACTAGTTGACTGTGCAAGTGATGGAAGTTTTAAATGTGTGTATGCCTTAGCCTGTTGCTGATCACAATTACATTGTGATTTCCCTTTGAGACTTGCTTGGCAATCACCAGTTACATGGATACCAATTTTATAAGGCTTTATTTTTATGCAAACTAAGGAGCACATGATTTAAGGAATAAGTGCTTGCTGCACTCTATAAAATTGCTTAGTTGGAATGGAGCAGCAGAAAAAAATCTGTTTATGATTGCAGGGTATAAATAGAAAGTGTATGATTAGGGTTAACCTAGGAGAAAAAAAGCACAGAGCTAGAACAGGTAACTGATTTGTTGCTGTATTAACCCTGTAGGGCCTGATGGTCTGGATGGTTTAGTAATTCCTTGGAAGAACAGGTTAATTTAGCAGGGGATTATCATTGTTTTAGATGTATTTGGCTGTTTAGGTTTCAGTAAGGATTTGCAGAGAATGAGAAGAAATTACTTATCAAAATCCTCTTGTTTGATAAAAGAGCATTAGCAGCCATTTAATAAGATTGACATTCTGCATGGGAGTTAATGACATGCAAATCACAGTGTATTGCAATCACTTTTGTTTGTGGTACATAGAACACTGTGTTAAGAGACATTTGTTTCGTTAGTATCACCATTGTGTGTAGTATTTCATGTAGAACAGCGAACCAAGCTTTATAAATTATCCTTTAAAAGTAATACATGTTGGTAACGACAGCCTTATGTAGGTGATAATCTTTTAGGAATAACATATTCAGCAAATGTACGCATTGACAATCTTATATAAAGTATGATCGTTGTGATGGAAGCACTATAAATGTGTGTTTCATGTTTGTTATGGATTAGGGAAACTGAAAAATGAAGTGCTCGTTCTTTGATCTGTATAAGTTCTAATGAAAGATCATATGAATAACTATGTTTATAGGCTGTAATGTAATTGTCACGGACTCCAGTTCCCATTGTTCTCCATTATCATTAATTGCAGAAAAAGTGCTACTGGTGATGGCACAATGAAAAGGGAGTGAGAAGTGAGAGACACTAAATTCTAATTAACTGGTGTTTCAAACCATAATTAAGACTGTGAAGTCATCCTCTTCCCCCTCCTCCTCTGCAATTGCTCCAACAGTTCATGATCATGACTTCATCGTCAACACTTGGATGTCATGTGTGATGTCACCAAAAGCCATCAGAGCAAAGTAATTACAGCTCTGGACAACCCAAAGCCTTCAAATGCATTTTTAACGCTTGCAGAAAGGATTGCAAAAATCTTCCTTGTGACATTTCAAAGGTATTTTATACACACATAAAATTGTAACAATAAACTTTGGAAAAAAACTCGAATTTTTCTTGGTTAGCATTTGTACACCTAGGTCTTAATGGTCCTATCACTGACTTCTCTCTTTTATATTTTGCCTGCCAATCATTTCCTTACTGTGAACTTTCCACTTTACATATCAGATGAACATTTTGATGCCTATTAGTTATAAAGCTTCACCGCTGCAATAACATAACAATGACGGATCAAATTATGATATGACCTTTCATTGTGTTAAAGATTGTCATGCCTGGTAAATGTTAACTTAGGAAGTTAAGTCTGTTTCATGTCTTTAAGTTATGTTATAAAGCTAAGACTTACGTTTATTTCTAGAAAAATAATAATTTTGTCTGTGTTATATATTTTAAAGGAAAAAAAAAATCACTGCATTGTTTTACAGTGCTTGACTTACTGCCAAGTAATTGGCTAAAGACCTGTTTCCACTTCACAGAAAACTCTTCTCTATGGGCCTCTTCCTGCGATCCCATAAACATTACTATGTCATTTTAAACTATGTTCTATTTCCTCTACAATCCTAGAATGGGTTCATATGTCCCATTTAGTGACGCTCAGGTATGTACTATATGTGTGTTTGTGTGTGTGTGTGTATATATATATATATATATATATATATATATATATATACACACACACACACACACACACACATAACGTATATCAACCTTTAAGTTATTAGATTATCAGCTTGTAAGCAAGATGGGAGAATCAGCATTTATGTTAGCTATGTTCGAAGATGTATTCTCTATACAAATCAAGAGATTTTGTTGCATGGCAGAATGTATTTTGAGATTAGCCATCAAATTGGCTTTCTTTACCTTTTGTGTATGAAGAATGTTTCTAATGGCGAATAAAACGACATGAAAAAAAAAGTTGCAATGGATCATTACAACAGAGTCTATTTCTTTCTTTATGGTAATCCTTCCAGTAACATACTTCCTGTCCTAGAGTGACAACGCTCACTCCATGTTCTGCCAGCCTTGTTATCTTAGGGCAGGAAGTGTATTTGGGCTGCATTACACCTTCCTTTCCATCTTCATAAAGAATGTTCTGTAGTCCACAGAGGAGAGCTGAGTAGGGTTGATCACACTATTTAACAAACAATGTTCTGTAGCCCACAGAGGAGAACTGGGCAGGGCTGATAACACTACAGAGTGCCCAGGACACAAGACATTTAAAGAGCCTGTTCACACATCCATTGTAAATAGCACCTATCCACACCTGTCACAGACCACCATAATGGGTAGCAATGCAATTCAGTGTGCTGCTCTAGAGAAAATGCTGCAGGAGCAATTTTTGATCCATTGAGGTGTGTTCAAATGTATGGGCTGCCTTTAGGCAACACACATTAACACACCACCATTGCATAAATGGGCCCAAAGGGTATGTTTGAAAACAGTGATTTGCCTTAATAATTAAATATGACTTGATTTTATCTTTTATGTAAACAACTGTCGATATAAATAACGTAAAATTGTCTATATGTTCTCAAAACAGATAACGTATAATATAGACGTAAGAGTATCAACATATGAATACATTTATTAGTATTTATGAACTCATTTTTTTCTCACAACAAAATTGTGAGAAAGAACACAGTGTTTATGATATAGAGTTTTCTAACCTTGGTATTCTTTGGATCAACTGGGTAGAGTACAGTTACATTGTGCAGTATTGAGGAACAGATATCAGTGAACATACTGTTTACAATTGAAACACACTAAATGGAACATTGCTTTAAAACAGCAGCTGCATTAACAAAGGTTATCTTGTCTCAGTGAAATTCTTTATATGAATGGACATTGATGAATAGGCAGTATTTATGTCTGTCTTTTTGTGGATTAATTTAAAGCAATCCCTTTAGATTTCTATCTGTTTCTACACTAATATGATTCTTTTAAGCCCCCCAACCCTACTGTTTGAGCAATATACATTATTATTATTACTACCGTATATACTCGAGTATAGGCCGTCCCGAGTATAAGCCGAGGCCCCTAATTCACCACAAAAAAATGGGGAAAACGTATTGACCCGTGTATAAGCCGATGGTGAAAAATGCAGCAGCTACTGTAAGTGGAAAGAGGGTCAGCAATGCCCAGCTGCATGCCCCGTGTCCCCATTGCACCCCGTGTCCCAATTGCACCCCGTGTCCCCATTGCAGCCTACCTGTGCCGATCCGCCGATCTGTAGGTCCTAGGTCCGGTGTCCGGTGTCGCTTCCACCATTGCAGCCGATGTAGCCTTGCTCTGTCCTCCCCACAGCGTGTAAGGCGCCATTCCACCATTACAAAAACCGCGCCTCCTCCTCCTCCCCGTCCGTGATAGGAGGAACACTTTTTTCCCAGCAGTCAGTGTGCAGTGTTCCGCCTATCACGGACGTCCTCTCATCCTCGTCCATGAGATGAGAATGACAGGACGCCCGTGATAGGCGGAACACTGCACTGACTTACTGCTGGGAAAATTTGTGTTCCTCCTATCACGGACGAGAAGGAGGAAGAGGCGCGGCTTTTGAAAACTGCCATCTGTCTGCATGACACGCTGTTCATGTAGGCAGACAGCGGTGACTCGAATATAAGCCGAGGGGGGGGACTTTCAGGCCTAAAAAAAGGTCTGAAAATCTTGGCTTATATTCGAGTATATACGGTACTTTTATTTAAGGGAGACTCTGGCCAAACAGTCAAGTTCACACCTGAGATGCTTACAGTATACGTAAACTTTTCCAATCCCAGTATCACACAGATGCGGTGCAGGAAATGCAGTAATTCCTGTGCGTTTCCTGCGTCGCATAGTAATCACACTGTATTCAGCGATCTGCTGCGGGTGTCAAAGTTAATAACACCCCAAAATCGGGTCACAAACGCTTTATGTTTGCTTGAACTGGATCACATGGGTATAAACACCCCTGCTATTCGATTCCAGTGTGAAAATAAAAAAGCTGCCTGGACTTTTTTGATGTGGATGTGGTACGATTTGAGCTATCAAATGAATGGGCTCAATTCGCACCGCACAGAATCACATGTGATTTGTGCAGGAATGCAGTGTGATTCCAGTGTGATTCACAGGAGGTTCACAGTGTGAACCTAAAGCAAATGTTTTGCTTCTTTTTGATTCATGCACCTCGACCACTTTATATAAACCAATACAATGAATCCTTACATGTTCCTATTTCCTTAGATGCATTGCATACATTTTTTTGTAGATTTTAATAGGTATTAGTGTATTTATATCCCCTGTGTTGTTTGCCTTTCCTTGTAATGATGGATATGTTGTGGGTGCAGTTTGTAGGATCATATCTGATACAGAAGTCCATATATTCATTCACTTAACTTGTCCCTGTTTGCTAAAGGGGCAGACAACCAATCTATGCCTATGCCAATCTATGCCATTGACTCTGTATTGCATCACAAATGTGGGAGTGCTAATGTGATGAAAGCATATTTCTTCCAGCATAGTGATCTGTTTGGTAATTGCTTGGCCTGCTTGTGCCTGTCAATGCATTTACAGTAACTTGCTGATTGGGTTATGAATAAGCACCTCCTGTACTCGTTTTCCTCCTGCAAGTTTCTTACCCCTACCCTCATCAGTCCCCATGGACCTATGTTTGGCGGCATTGAACAACCTAATAGAGCCTATTTGCCTCACAGTTCATTACCCCCCACTTTTAATTCAGAATCTGCTGCAATCTGGCTTTTTTATTAATACATAACAAATCTTTTTTTTCTAATTTTTTTTTTTACTTTTGGCTGGGGTTCCACCTTAAGTGTGACATTAAAATGATCCTGAAGGCTACTCCAAAGAAAGTTATGGCCCTTATTTTTAGCTTTTTTTTTTTTTTATTGTATTCATGCACACCAAGTGATTGATTTGAAAGCTTTACCTCTGACATTTCTATCCCTGTATGTTGAGAACTATCATAATTGTTACAATCAGTCATCTTTAAGCTGGCCATACATTGTCTTTTCCATTCAGCCAGCAGGCCAAAAAAAGTGAAAAAAAAAAAAGAAGAGATTTCTCCATCCACACAAGGGAGGTGGATGGAGGAACCCCTCTAGCCAAGATATTGTAATTTGACAGCTGCACCAACCACTGCCAGAATACACTGATCAGCAGCTGCAGCCAATTCATTCACTGATTTTGAAAAATATTTTTGAACATGTCCCTTTGACAGAAGTTTATCAAAGGATGACTTCCGTTGAGTGGACACTGCCATGCATTATGCAGAATGGAGAACAACAAAAGAAACCATGAATATTTCTACCCATAATTTTGCCTTTCACTCTAGTTTACCAAATCATCTGCAGAGACTGCCATTTTCTAGCAATTGTATTTGTTTCTCTAGTGATTACACGTGTGCAGTATAGAATTTAAATCAATATTCATAGATCCTGCTAATGAATGCCATGAAGTGAGTATTTTAAGTTGATTTCTCATCATATTTTATAGTTTTCATAGTTAAATACTTGATAATGTTGAATAAAAACACCAGTCCATCCAGGTCAGTGTGTGCATGTCTACTATTCTCCATATCCCTGTACATTCTGTTGGCCAAGAAACACATCCAAATGTTTTTGTTTTTATTATTTACCTACACTCCCTGCTGACACCACCAACTAGGGAAGGAAGTTCCACATCCTTACAGAACTAATAGTAAAGAATCCCTCACGCAGTTTGAGATTGAACAGTGTGGCCAACTGTTTTCTTTAGAGTTTAGATTTGTATGTTGCATGCATATGCCTTCTTTAGTGTCTCTTCTCCAGGGAGAATAAATATAATGTTTGTAGTCCTTCCTCATAACTGAAGTCCTCCAGCCACCTTATTAGCTTATTTGCCCTTCTTTGGACTCTCTCCAGTTCAAGCTAATTCTTCTTTAAGATTGGTGACCAGAACTGGATAGCATACTCAGGATGTGGCTGAACCAGAGTTTTGTAAAGTGGTAGAATTATAGCCTTATCTTTTTAGTAAATACTCTTTTTAATGCATGCTAATGGTCTGCTAGCCTTGTTTACTGCAGATTGCCATTGCATGCTATTTCTAAGTGTGTGATCTACTAGGACCACCAAATCCTTTTCCATCCATGATTGCCCAGAGGTTCTTCCCCTAGCATGTAACTTGCATGCATATTCTTAGCTCCCAAGTGCAAACCCCATCTACTATATAGCTGTAATTTCTTCTATTCCAACTAGTTCTTGTAAAGTTGCTATATTCTGTGAAGTCATAGCCCTGCTTAGCATAATCAGCAAACACTGGGATTGAACTATTTACACCAATCTCTATATCACTTAAGAACAAATTAAATAGAATTGTACCCAGGAACAAGTCCTGGATTACCCCACTTACAACTCTCGACCATGCAGAAAATATGCCAATTCAAACTAATTGTTTTGCCTCCTTGGAATCAAACAGGTAGGTAGAGCAGATGGCTTTCATATTGATCCATCCTGGAAGACGTGTTTTTTTCTTGTCCATTTATGGACTAAATGTAAACAAAGCCACATTAAACCTACCCCAGGACTGGTATTATAGCTTTCAAAGCACAGGAAGAGAAAATGAAAAGGCAAGAGCTGATGTGTTTTAAGGGTACATTGATCCTTTTAAGCTGATTTCCAGACAAATATAGACACATATGTGTAGATAAAAGATACAAATAATGCAGTTTGTATTCATTAATACATCATTGCATGTACTTTTTTAATGCAAGCTGTGTAATTAAGTGAATTTTACCTGGTATCAGAATTGCCATTTCCTGTTTAGCAGAGCTTACACTGGGAGGGTAAGAAGCAGCACAAAGAGCCAGTAAGTTAGGCTGGGAGAAGAGATCAGAATGACAGATAGATACTCACTGTCCACTTACAGTCTAGGGGAGGGACAAGACCTATAACACAGGACAGATTTTATTTGATAATTTAGCTGTTTGCCTGGAATTCAGCTTTACAGGTTTCTTGTAAACCTAATAAATAGTATTGTAAAACCGCTTGCTTGTATGGGAAGGACATATTTAAGAATGTAATTTCGTTTTTTAATAAAATCTACCAAAATATAATTAGAAAGGCTTTGTGATGTATAGAACTGGTGACTGAGGAGGTCATGACAGATGTTTAACTTTGGTGCTCAAGAAAGTGCTCCGTTATCAGTGTGTACAGTATGGGGGTCATCGACTATAGCGCCAATAAATGATCCTGCCATCCATGAAGATAGCTCCCAATTAAGGCCAATTAAGACTTCAACTCTGAGAAACTGAGCGCTAATGCAAATGGAAAGCAGCACTATTGCCGGCAAACATGCCTGTCAGATCACATATGCGGGAACAGTGGAAGTCAATGGGGCTAGAACCTGAAAAATCCATAGTTCTCACTGAAGGCTTATATGCAAGTTCTTTGCCATAAAAAGTGTATGGGGACCTGGGTCCTGCCCCAGGGCACATGCATCAATTGGAAAAGATGTTTTTAAAACTGATGTTTTTTAGGAGTGATTTTAATAATGCTTAAAGTGAAACAATAAACATTTAAAATTAAACATCTTTCCCATGTTTATTACTGTACTGCAGCAAAATTAAATTTCTAAAGGAAAAATTTTAATTTAAAATTGCTTGCGGCTGTAATGAATGTAATGAGTAAAAATCTAAGAAAACAACGTAGGTTCCCCCCACCAGTCCATACCAGGTCCTTCGAGTCTGGTATGGATATTAAGGGGAATTCCACACCAAATTTTTCAAGGAAATGGCGTAGGGGTCCCCCCCAAAATCCATACCAGACCCTTATCCGAGCACGCAACCTGGCAGGTCAGGAAAGGGGGGACGAGCAAGCGCCCCCCCCCCCCCTCCTGAACCATACCAGGCCACATGGAATACAAAAAACTGTGCTACCTTAGGAAATAGAAGAACTAAAAAAGGGGCTGCAGTTTGGGTGAGATAAACAAAATAAACAGTAAGAATAGAAAAAACTGCGCCCACAATGAGTCCAACCAGGTCAAACAAACCGGAAGGTAAATAACATCCAACGTGGGTATGGTATACAATTGGTTGAACTATTCCAGTCTCTGGATAAAGTGTATATTCAAATAGTTTGAGTGAAGACACCTCTGTGATACCTCTATTAATACCAGGCCACATGCCCTCAACATTGGGAGGGTGCTTTGGGGTCCCCCCCAAAACACCC
This sequence comes from Lithobates sylvaticus, assembly GCA_028564925.1. NCBI lineage: Eukaryota > Metazoa > Chordata > Amphibia > Anura > Ranidae > Lithobates > Lithobates sylvaticus. The sequence goes on along the minus strand of CM053027.1, from coordinate 251,770,636 downwards.
TGTACCCATGTTGATGGGGACAAGGGCTTCATCCCCACAACCCTTGCCCGGTGGTTGTGGGGGTCTGCGGGCAGGGGGCTTATCAGAATCTGGCTTCCCTACTTGGTGTCCCGGACGTGGCCTGCAAAGGAGCACTCTGCTCCCCACCTAAGGTACAGTACTGTTTCATGCTTGCTGCAGGTGATTGTCCAGTAGATGATACAGCTCCACCGTGAGACTGGCTCTTACTATCCAGTGGATCCCCTTTTCTTACAGGAGGGTAACAGCCTGACTTCCACTGCAATGTGAATGTAAGGTCTTTGTGCCTTAATTTTTATGGGTGTGCTCCCAAACCATACCTGCTGCTTGTGGGTACTCCAACATATTGGCCTGGGAAATAATATGCTCACATGGGTTAATAAGATTTATTCCTCCCTACTACCCAGGCCAATAGTATTTTATTGGAACCCTTTTCCATCACCAATGGAACATGCCAAGGGTGCCGGCTTTCCCCTTTTCTTTGCAATATCTCTAGAACCTTTCCTTTGTAAAATTCGTCAGAACCCGGATATATCAGGAATAACTATAGGCGACTCCCGAGTCCCAATATAAGATCTCAGCATATGCTGATGATCTTCTTTTTTCATTAACCAACCCTATAGTATCACTTCCCAATCTCCTCAAGGAATTTGAAACCTATGGCGCGTTGTGAAATCTAAAAATCACCTTTGAAAAATCAACAGCGATGGGCATCAGAATAACCCCTGCCCTTTTAGCACCATTGAAATCGACTTATAAATTCAAATGGACAGAATGTGCTCTCAAATATCTAGGCACCTATATTCCCAGTGATCTGTACCGCACCTATGAGCTTAATTTCCCACCTTCACTGACCGCTACTTGTGTCCTCTTGGATAGTTGGCATAAGGGATTGCATTCCTGGTTTGGTCGATGCATTCTTATTAAAATGAGTATACTCCCAAAATGTCTCTACTTATTCCACACCCTACCGATACAGATTTGATCACATTTTTTCAATCAAGTACACTAACTTTTTACCAAATTCATCTGGGCACACTGGAAACCTAATTTCCCTAGATGATATCTTATGTTGCCCAAACATTATGGGGGCCTGGTCCTCCCAGACGTGAAGAAGTACTTCCTGGCAGTACACTTGGGGATAATCATTGACTGGAGCGGGCACAAAGCACATAAAATCTGGGTACAACTAGAACAGGCCCAGACGGCTATCCCCTTGAAAGGAATCGTGTGGTGCGCTATCAGTTTATCTAACGCATTGAAGTCTCCTCCCCTAATTGGTGCCACAATACGACTAGGCTCCAAAGCTATCTCTTCAGCTTCACTCTCCACCGGAGAACTGTTCCCTATTTTGGGCAACCCAGCATTCCCTCCGGGACTTGGTAGGTCTGAATTCCAGTCACTCTCCCACCATTGGCCTTCCCTTCAATCCCTGATGGCTGAGAATAGGCGCTTTCAACTTCCTTTTTGGTGCGCGATACGGTTGCATCATTTTTTACACTCTCTAGCAAATCCAGCCATTATAATTAGACCTTGATGACCTTTGAAGAATACTGTATGGAAGACGGCACTCTGCCATAAGTGCTATCTAAAACGTATGTATTACTCAATTCCCCATCCGAACAACCACAACTGTCTTTCTTACAGAAGTGGGAAGCAGACCTGAACCGCACATTCACAGCGGTGGAACAACAACTTATCCTTAGATTTTCCTTAAAATTGTCGATATGTACGAAACTACAGGAAATTAACTATAAAGTCCTGACTAGGTGGTATTATACACCACAATTGTTACACACATATTACCCAACCACCACAGATAGCTGTTGGAGATGCCAGGCAGACAGAGGATTGCTCCCTCATATCTTTTGGTCATGCCCTAAGCTGAGACATTTTTGGACAACTGTCCGGAAGGTAGCCCAAAAATTTACAGACTGCAATATTCCAGATGATCTGGTCTTCTTTTTACTCCATGTTACCAAAATCCCAGAGAAACGATACCAAAAATCAATATTGCGACACTTATTGAATGCTGCTAAAGCCTGTATTCCCCTTTTCTGGAAACAACAGATACCTCCCCCTACTGGTACATGGCTGCGTAAGGTAGAAAATATAAAAAAGTTGGAAGACCTAGTCCTCACAGCACAAAATAAACAGGAAAAGCACTCTAAAATGTGGAGATTGTGGAATATGTTCATTTTATCTGATGAAGGAGTTTCACTACTCAGCTCAGATACAGGTTCACTTACAAATACAACTGCTGGAAGTCCATCGCCAGCCGGACTCACCCAAACTCCCCTGCACCACCCTCCCTTTCCCCCTCCAGACCCCCTTAATATATGTTTCTCTCTTTTCTTTCTTCTCTTTTTTCATAGAACTGTTTTCTGCTTTCACCGCTCTTCTCGTTCTTAGAAATGTATAACTACAGGGACTAGGCAGCACAGAATTGACCACTGTAACAACCCGGCACAGTTCATCACCCAATGAAACTCCTGAACGTATCTGTAATATACCACCCTGTGGATGCATTGATTGCACAAGCATGATAACAAAAAGTATAAATGTAACTGTGACTGCTCTATGCTATTGTTGTACTTGAGTGTTGCCATCCCTGTACACTAAATCAATAAACATTGTATACTTGGAAAAAAAAGATTTAAAAACGACTATTTAGGTTTATTCAGGAGCAGTGATTTTAATAATGCTTAAAGTGAAACAATAAATAACTGTAAATTAGCGCATCTTTCCCATGTTTAGAACAGTACCGCAGCAAAATGACATTTCTAAAGGAAAAAATTGTCTTTTAAAACTGCTTGCGGCTGTAATGTATTGTCGGATCCCGGCAATATAGATAAAAATAATGGAAAAAACGGCATGAGTCCCCCCCTCCCCCCAGTCCATTACCAGGCCCTTTGGGTCTAGTGTGAATATTAAGGGGAACCCTGCGCTAAAATTTGATAAATGGCGTAGGGGTCCCCCAAAATCTACACCAGACCCTTATCTGAGCATGCAACCTGGCAGGCCACAGGAAAAGAGGGGGGGCGAGAGAGCGTCTCCCGCCATCATCTTCTCCTGGTGCTGTCTCTATTTCCGCCATCTCCTACCTCTCCTGCTGCTGTGTTCTTCCTCACCGCCATTTTCTTCCTCACCGCTGTCTTCCTCCATTGTGTTGTCACCCGCTGTCTGGCGTCTCTTACACAGCCATGGGGTGTGACCATCCGTTGACGTCACATGGAAAGCTTGCCCCCTTTTTTCCCAAAAATACAGGGGGCGGGCTTTCCGCGTGACCTTAACGTATGGTCATGCCACATGGCTGTGTAAGACAAACAAAGATTTAGGGGGCACACCCTAAAAAATGCATAAAAGATGGTGCAGCCATAAGACCATACAGACAGAAAAAAATATTATAGCGCACACATGCGAAAATGATGACATTTAACTCCTGCAGGGCTATTTAAAAACACCTGAGCATATTCAGAAAATATGGGGATTTAGTTACACCATATGGCCATATAGTGCTAAGGCCACTACTACGATAAAGTACCCCAATATCAGTGTGTCCTACGCTATCCATAGAATGGAAGATCCTGCTTCTCTTCCATTCTATGGATAGCGTAGGACCCACTGATATTGGGGTACATTGATGTAGTAGTGAGCTTAGCACTATATGGCCATATGGTGTAACTAAATCCCCATATTTTCTGAATATGCTCAGGTGTTTTTAAATAACCTTGCATGCGTTAAATGTAATTTTTGTATGTGTGCACTGTAATATTTTTTTTCTTTTTATGGCTGTGTAAGAGACGCCAGACAGCGGGTGACAATACAAAGGAGGAAGACGTTTGGGGCTGTTTTGGGGGCCCCAAAGCACCCTCCCATGTTGAGGGCATGTGGATTGGTATGGTTCAGGAGGGGGGTGCTCTCTCGTCCCCCCCTCTTTTCCTGCTGCCTGCCAGTTTGCGTGCTCGGATAAGGGTCTGGTATGGATTTTGGGGGGGACCCCCACGCCATTTTTTTTCAAATTCTGACAACACCCATGCGATCTGATTCTGCTGCGGACCAAAAAAAAGGGTCCTGTGGTCCGAATGCGATCATACAATCTGTATAGCTGAGTTTGCATCACACAGACATTGTATGTGATTTGCAGTGCGGGGCAAATCACATTCGATGTCGGACAGCACAGCAGTGTGAACCGGCCCCAAGGCCGCTTTCACGCTTGTGTGACTTGTCCTGCAACTCCTGCGTCCATAGACCTCAAGATTACACTGGCATTGCTTCAAATCACATCAAATATGTGTCCAAATGCGCTGCAAAATCGCAGGACTTTCAGGTTGCACAAGTGTGAAAGGGGCCTTATGGAACTCAAGTTGTATGAAAAGTCAGCCAAGTGCTGCAACTTGGCCCCAACTTCTGGGAATGCCTGTGTAATATTGCACCCTACGTACCTCAAGTCACCTGAAAGTCACACCAAAGTAGTAAAGGGGCAACTTGAAGTAGCACAGATATAAATGGTTATCATTGAGAATCATGGGGTACAACTTGTGATACAACTCTGAGATCCAAATTTGCTACAAAAGTCACCCAACTGTCAAACAAGTCATATATATGTTAATAGAAAGGAGCTCTCGTTTATATTTGCATAGTCCTTACTGATTTACATCAGCAGAACAAATACAGGAAGTGATGTGTGCACATGGGCCAGAAGCAAATGTGTGATGATGCCAAACAAATCACTGAACCCCACCCACACCAAATTTAACTAACACATCCACCCCCACATTGAGTAAGCACAAGTACATATCCTACACTTACCTGGCAAATGAGCAGCACCTCCTCTTTGCTAAAGAGGGACCATGCCATGTCCACCTATATGTAGATCCTGACCATCACAGGAACTTTCAGGTAATTACAATGACTAATTTCTGGGTCAGAAGGTGAAACCACGCTCTTTTGACCGCAGCTGCGAATATTTGATCGCAACCACGATTAGAATTTCTTTATTTTCGTTTATTTTCATATATGCATTCTGTATTTCTACATATGATATTTGAAGGTAAACTTAAGGGAGTTCGATAAGAAATGGTGTCCCTGGGATAGCAGCAGGTGAATTACAAAGAAAAAGGCCCAGTTTGAGCCCTGGTTCACACTGACACCCGGGAGGAAATCGTTCTAGTTCAGCTGAACTCACACAATGTTATTCCCGCATGTCAGTCCCACTGCCGGGAGGAATTTCAGAGACTTCTGTGCAGGTTTCTGCACTGATGTCAATAAAAATCGCACCCGAAGTCGCCAAAAAGTAGTACAGAAACTACTTTCGGAAATTGCGGCGCCGCACCAATTAGAACGGTGCAGTTGCCACTAATTTGACATGTCAAATCGCACCAATGTGAACCAGGGCTGACACATACAACACTTCCTATCCACCAGCTGAATTCAATACCTGAAATTCTCCACAGCTGTTATATATATATATATATAGATTCCACCTTTATCATTTACTTGCAGGTGTGCTGAAGAGATTATTTTTTTTGGTGCACAAATACATATAGAAATTATAAGATATAAAAGAAAGATATTAAAGAAAAAAAAAACAAAAAAAAAACAAACACAACAAACAAGCTCAATAATGTACTTTTATTTTTCCAGCAGAAACAAAACTATGTACATTCATTAACTAAAAAATTCTACAGGATACATGGTGCTACGTTTAGCAAAACAGTTAGCAATTGGGTTTTAAGGGCCCTGCTCATAGGAGCTTACAATCTAAAATGTGTCTAAACCTTAGAGTGGACACAGCTTTACTTCCAGTGTATAATGGGTAACACTTCTTACTACAATTCACCCACCAGCCCACATTTTTATCTGCAAGATTATAGAAACATACTTAACAGTCATTATTCTTACAAAGCATTCCAACATAATATTAAAAAAAGGCACATATTCAAAATATAACACCCACCACCAGCCCACAATCCACACACATACATAGGTGACCATGTTCTGCTGGAAGCTGCATTTCTGTGTACATGATTAAGCAATGAGATCAAAGAGTAGAAGGTCAGCACATGCTCCCAAACCATGCTTGCATGGTCAAACAGGAAAAATGCACACACAACATTGACAGCTTTGCCTCATAAATCCACTTTTGATGGAAAAAATGCACAAGAATTTCAGCAAACAAACAGCCCTAGTTGGGCGTTTATCAATATGCACAATATCATTCCTTCTCCCCCACAAATCACAGCAAAAAACCCGGCCTTCTCAGACCAAATCAACCCCCCCTACTGCAGCCCTTTATATAAGATGGGCATGCGTCAGTGTGCTAACAATACAACCTAATAGAAGTACACACCCACCAGTATCTTTCAATCTGTCTCTTCATGTATGTCGCCCTTGGCTATGTGCATCAAATCTCCAACTACAAGCCAAAGATTGAAGTCCATTTGCATGCACATAAACAAAGCAACAGGTTTCTAAGCATATGTACCTGTGCAGTGTAAACACTACAATTTTAAATGTCCCTGGGCATGATTAGTGCTAACAAACATTAACATCAGTCCTTGGCAATGAGATTCCAATCTAAAGTCCAAAACTATCTTTCTTACATTAGAGTCTATTTCGACAGGAGAAAAATAAAATACCAGCATGTCTTTGGATTGTGGTGAGAAACCCACACAGGGAGAACATTTTGTCTTTTGGCTGAATTAGAGCAGAGACTGCAAGCCAGGCCTTCTCATCCAACATCAGTGCCTGACCTCACAAATGCACTTCTGGAAGAATGGTCAAACATTCCCATAGACACACTAAACCTTGTGGACAGCCTTCCCAGAAGCTGTTCTAGCTGCAAAGGGACTGAGACTGGACTGCCATTAAAGTTTATGTGTGTTAAGGCAGGCATCACAATACTTTTGGCTAGATAGTGTATCTGGCAAGATTTACAATGGTGGTGGAACCCTCCTACACATAAATACTACATTTAGACATAGTTTTAGGACCTGGGAGATGAGACAACTTCTCTACATGAAGTGGCATGTTTGGAATTTGAACCCAGACGCTCAGGGACGGTAAACAGAAGCTCTAACCTCTAAGCCACAGAGCTCCTACACATAAATACTGCATTTCTTTGGACATACAGGTGATGGAATTACGTTACTCAAGAGTTATTCTTCTTGATTTATTCTGTGATATTTGGTTGCTCTTTGTGGGTGAGTGTAGAATAGTGATATTACCCTCACATTTTTGGGAATTACATTTTGATTTCTGATGTTGGTACACATTTCATATTTTTTGGCCTCAAATTATGATTATTTGGAAATAAATAAAAAAAGCAAAAAATTGTGACTCATTTTAAATTTGCATCAGCAACGGTATTGTTTGTGGTTTGTAAAGATACCGGTGTGAGTTTGGGTAAAGATTGTTCTGAGATGGAGAGTAACAAGTGAAAGTGACAGAGAAAAATATATTTTACCAAAACATCAAAACATTCCACATTCTAGCATTCTTAAAAACAAAATAGTTGAAGTAGAAGCAACAATGTTGCAAAGGAAAATGTATTTCAGAGAAAGATACATTTAATTTAAACATTAAAAGGATTTATTTGGGAAAGTTACAATTGTACCGTTAGAATCAATGGCTAAAACTTGCATTCGACTATAATAGCGCCAATTTTCACTCCCAAAAAATGCTCTTTAACCACTTAATCCCTGGACCATTTTGCTGGCCAAAGACCAGAGCACTTTTTGCGATTCGGCACTGCGTCGTTTTAACTGACAATTGCGCGGTCGTGCAAAGTGGCTCCTAAACAAAATTGACGTCCTTTTTTTCCCACAAATAGAGCTTTCTTTTGGTGGTATTTGATCACCTCTGTGGTTTTTATTTTTTGCCCTATAAACTATTTTTTTGCGCTGGAGGCACATGTGCGCACTCGCAGCATGTGCTGGAGCCGATGTGAGTGCCCGGCGGGCGCAAAGACTGCCGTGCACCCACGATCACTCGTGACAGAGCGAGAACCAGGATTTGTGTGTGTAAACACACAGATCCCAGTTCTCTCAGGGGAGAGGAGACAGATTGTGTGTTCATACTAACTATGAACATTGATCTCTCTCATCCCCTAGTCAGTCCCATCCCCCTACAGTTAGAACACACCTAGGGAACACAGTTAACCCCTTGATCACCCCCTAGTGTTAGCCCTATCCCTGACAGTGACATTTATACAGTAGTCAGTGCATTTTTGACTGCGACATTATGGCGGACACATCGGAACAATTTTGACACATTTTTGGGACCATTGTCATTTTTACAGCGATCAGTGCTATAAAATTGCATTGATTACTGTAAAAATTACAATGGCAGTGAAGGGGTTAACCACTAGGGGGCTAGGGAGGAGTTAACTGTGTCCTGGGGAGTGTTTCTAACTGTTAGGGGGATGGGCTACAAATGACACTTCACTGATCATAGCTCCCGATCACAGGGAGCTATGATCAGTGACAGTGTCACTAGGCAGAACGGGGAGATGCTTGTTTACATTAGCATCGCCCCGTTCTTCAGCTCAGTGAGACGATCGCGGGTATCCCTGTGGCGATCGAGTCTGCGGGACCCGCGATCCGACTCACGGAGCTCCCAGCAGGGTTGCGCGTGCACCGGCGGCGGCATGCACGTGACCACACAAAGGCAAATTCAAAGGGACGTACTTGTACGCCCGTTTGCCTAGCCGTGCCATTCTGCCGACGTATACGTACATGCGGAGGTCGGCAAGTGGTTAACCACTTCCGGACCAGCCGTCGCAGTTTTACTGTGGCATGTTGGCTCGGCTGGGCAAATCGACGTTACCTTACGTCAATTTACATTTTGGCCACTAGGGGCACGCGCGCGCCACTGGAGACACGTGTGCGTGCTCACAGCATGTGCCGGAGCCGATGTGAGTGCCCGGCGGGCGCGATGACTGCTGGGCACCCGCGATCACTTGTGACAGAGCGAGAACCAGGATTTGTGTGTGTAAACACACAGATCCGGGTTCTCTCAGGGGAGAGGAGACAGATCGTGGGTTCATACTAAGTATGAACACCGATCTCTCTTGTCCCCTAGTCAGTCCCATCCCCCCTACAGTTAGAACACACCTAGGGAACACAGTTAACCCCTTGAATGCCCCCTAGTGTTAACCCCTTCCCTGCCAGTGACATTTATACAGTAATCAGTGCATTTTTATAGCACTGATCGCTGTATAATTGTCAATGGTCCCAAAAATGTGTCAAAAGTGTTCAATTTGTCCACCGCAATATCGCAGTCCCAATAAAAATCGCAGATCGCTACCATTATTAGTAAAAAACAAATAAATAAATAAAAATGGCATAAATCTATCCCCTATTCTGTAGACGCTATTACTTTTGCGCAAACCAATCAATATACGCTTATTGCAATTTTTGTTACCAAAAATATGTAGAATACATATCGGTCTAAACTGAGGAAAACATTTTTTTTTTTTTTTTTTTTTAAACGTGGAATATTTATTATAGCAAAGTAAAAAGTAAAAGATATTGTGTTTGTTTTTTTTTTTTTATTGTCACTCTTCTTTTGTTTAAAGCTCAAAAAAAGAAAATGCAGAGGTGATCAAATACCACCAAAAGAAAGCTGCATTTGTGGGAAAAAATTATGTAAATTTTGTTTGGGTACAGCATCAAACAACCGCGCATTTGTCAGTTAAAGCGACATAGTGCCATATCGGAAAAAATGGCCTGGTCATTGAGCAGCCAAATCTTCCGGGGGTGAAGTGGTTAACACAGTGCTCATTCTGGTATTTACTATAGCGCCCTGTAAAAAAGACCTTGGAGCTAAAATGAGAGCTATTTTCAGGTCCGAGCATGCTCAGGTGTTTTGGCACCTAGTTGTACAAAAACAATTTATCTCCTCTTTCAGTGTAGAAATCACTTTTTCACACAGTTTAAAAGCAGATTATCTTTAACCACATGCCGACCGGCGCACGACGATATACGTCGACAGAATGGCACGTACAGGCAGGAGGGCGTATATATACGTCCCTCCTTTCGCCTGTCCGTGCCATCGGGAGCGCGCCGGGAGCGGCGCGCTCCCGCGCCGGTCGGGACCCCCGTGAGTCCGGCCGCGGTCCCCGCGGACTCGATCGCCGCGGGGACTCCCGCGATCGTCTCACGGAGCGGCTGAACGGGGAGATGCCGAGATAAACAGCATCTCCCTGTTCTGCCTAGCAACTAGTGACGCCGATCTCTGCTCCCTGTGATTGGAGCAGAGATCAGCATTCACTAGCTGACAGCCACGCCCCCCCCACAGTAAAAAACACACCCCTAGGCCTACTTAACCCCTACACTGCCACCTTGTGGTTAACCCCTAAACTGCTAGTGTCATTTATACAGAAATCAATGCACTTAAATGCATTAATTGCTGTAAAAATGACAATGGTCCCAAAAATGTGTCAAAAATGTCCGATGTGTCCGCCATAATGTCGCAGTCACAAAAAAAAATCGCAGATCTCCGCCATTAATAATAAAAAAAAAATTATTAATAAAAATGCTATAAAACTATCCCCTATCTTGTAAACGCTATAACTTCTGCGCAAACCGATCAATAATCGCTTATTGCGATTTTTTTTACCAAAAATATGTAGAAGAATACGTATCGGCCTAAACTGAGGAAAAAAAAATGTTTTTTTATATATTTTTTGGGGATATTTATTATAGCAAAAAATAAAAAATAATGCATTTTTTTTCAAAATTGTCGCTCTATTTTTGTTTATAGCGCAAAAAATAAAAACCGCAGGGGCGATCAAATACCACCAAAAGAAAGCTCTATTTGTGGGAAAAAAAAGGACGTCAATTTTGTTTGGGAGCCACGTCGCACGACCGCGCAATTGTCAGTTAAAGCGACGCAGTGCCGAATCGCAAAAAGGGGCCTGGTCCTTTGGCTGCAAATTGGTCCGGTCTGAAAGTGGTTAAATAATATACTGCATATTTCAGCACCATTTAGGCAATTATATCATGCTCTAAACATTATTTCCATGAGTAAGCCCCCGTACACGCGGTTGTAAATTCCGACCACAAAATCCGTCAGATTTTTTGCGACTGATTTTGTCCGACGCTGGTGTTGCATACACGCGGTCGGACAAAGTTGTCAGAAAATCCGATCATTCTGAATGTGGTGACGTTCGTTGCGTACGATGGAACTACGTAGAGGCTAGTAGCCAATAGCTTTGCTCTCGTAATTTGATCTGAGCATGCGTGGCACTTTGTCCGTCGGAATTCTCTACACACGATCGGAAAAAGTCCAATCGGATTTTGTTGTCAGAAAATTTGAGAGCAGGATCTCAAATTTCGGAAAAAAGTCCGATGGAGCCCACACACGGGCGGATTTTCCGACAACATGGTCCGATCGGACATTTTCCGTCGGAATTTCCGACTGTGTGTACGGGGCATTAGGGTTCAGGCTCTATTTGTTTTCAGGGAACTATAGCTTAATTCAATTTTGGGAGCATTTCTTTACCGGCGCTATAGTGAATACTGTTTTAGTGCTAATTTGTGATGCAGCGCTATAGTAAATGACTCCCTATGTGTCTATTAATATCTCTAAAACTGAGAACACCATTGGGAACAGTGTTATAAGCAGGTTGGCCCTACTATTATGGATCTTTTACCAACTAACTTATAACCAATGGTTTCTCAAATAAATTGAAATTCTGTAAACCTTACAATATGTAAAATTTTTTCAGACAAGATCACAGGTTTGATTACATTTTCCTGTAACTTTGAAGCTGTAATTGTGTTGCACGAAGCAACTATCCTGCTACAAGACATAAGTGGCAAATAAAAATACCTGCTTGTTTTGTAAGAGTTGCAGGTTCATTCTCTATATTCCTAAATTCCCATTCTGTACCTAGAATTGAGTTACTGACTTAAAGTAGACCTTACTTTACCGACAGGCTCTGACCCCTCAGGGCCTGTTGGTTTTCAATGCTTCTTAGTTTTCGATGTTTCAAGAGGCATGGGTGACATTAATGTGCCTCACTACTGTCTCCAGGGAAAGCTGGGTATCTGAAATCCTATGAGAATGCACTTTTTGCAAGGGCATGTAGTGCATTCCAGTGGGATTTCAAGTGCTTAGCTTTCTAAGAAGCAGTGGTAAGGCACAGCAACATCACCCTGGCCTCCTGGAAGCTGGGCTTGAGGTAAGAATTTCGTTTTTTGGGTTTTTATGTTTTCATTTGAACCTACGTTTTTAAGCTATGTGTATATGAGAGTATATTTTCATAGAATGTCCATTTAAAAAAGCTTGACGCTCTGGAGTTTAGTCCTTTCAGATGTAACTGGCTGCATGCTTGTTCCAGGTCAGTGACTTACTAACCTCACTGGGAAGAAGGTCAGGATCCAGATGACAATTCTAAGTCTGCAATCTTTAAAGGTTCACTTTGTGGGGTCTATTTATAAATGTTTTCACATTACAGTCACACAACTTTTCCCAATTAATTCACACATTTTTAAACTAGATTTAACTGTAAAATGCATGAATCCTGTATGAAAACATTTATAAATAGACTTTTAGATGCTATCCTGTGCTTCGTAATGAGCTTTAAGTTAGGAACACCAATCTATTTTGCCAGTATAGTAAGTCTTTTTGAAATACACCATACTTTTTTAAATGCTTCCTTTGATATGTTATGCTTTGGAAACTGACTGTGTAGTCTCCTAGTAATCATGTTTGTTGGCTTATGTGTCTTAGAAAATTCACATATTACATTGCTAATGCATACCTCTTTCTTGAATACTGACACATGCTGCTAATTGGCAATCAACCTAATATGTCCATCTTATATTTACAGTTGGGTTTTGAAAGTTAAACTAATAACATTTTTTCCTGTGGTTATTCCATTTATCCACCTTCTGCACGGCAGGGGATGGTTAGTGCTTATACCTTGAAGATGCCACTAAGGACCATACCTATCTGCAACATGTGTATTTTCGTGTTTGAGCAGGTTTCCTCTAGGTGTTTTATTCCCTCTTAGCCCCCGTTCACACCTATGCGAATTAGATGCGGCTTACACCGCATTCAATTCGCAGGACATTTCAAAATACATTAATATAAATGAGGCTGGTTCACATATCTGCGGTGCATTTGCACTCCGCATTGCACAAAAAACGTGTGCTTCGTAGACATCAGTGCCCGTCTTTTGCAAATATCTCAAAAAAACGTGTAGGTTTAGGAGATATTTTTTGCACCTACAGGTAAGCCTCAATCTTGGCTTTCCTTTAGGTAAAAGTGGTCTGTAAGAGTTTACAACCACTTTAAGTCTAGTACACACTGGTCTAATGTTGGGCTGCATTGAAACAGGCTGACATTCGGCCAGTGTGTACTGCATCCGGGGGGGAGGGCATCCCCCTGTAAAAACACAATAACATAGCAGGGGAAATCCATGCAATGTTAATACAGCAGCTCCTCCAGAGATGTCTACTAGTGTGTACTAGGCTTTAGTTAAAAAAAACAGCCAAATGGAAATGTGAACTGGTAAGCAGGTAAAGAATGATTTGCTTGATACAGTTGTCTATTAGACTTTTGGTAGCAAAGAGTTTGAGCCATTTTCCTGGTGACTATTTGTGGGCACTCCTATGCTACATTTTTATAGACTCCCTTCTTCCCTTTTCCAAGAAAAATAAATAAAAATCAGGTAACAGTGTGTTACAACTACAAGCCCATATACAAGCATTGTAAAAGAAGGAGAGGATCAGAGAAAACAGGATCAAACAGCCATTTTACACAATGCAGAGGATTAACCCATTAGGTTTCACAGTGAGTATAACAAGCATTCTTTACTGCATATACAGACTGATTTTACTGTTGTGGGTTTAGTAACACTTTCTGAGTGAGGGGAAATCATTCCAATTTAGTAACAGACAACAATTATACCTTCACAAAAATTGGGAATTGTTCCTGAATTGTATTTATTGTTGGTCCTTTTTTTAAATTTGGATTGCTCAAAGCACGGAAATCACTTGTTACTGACCTCCTGTTTTATAAAAAAAAAATTGTAGCTGCATGCTACATACAAGAAAACTCAAAGGGAAAGAACGGTATGAACCTAAATGACTTCGTACTATAGCAGTCCCATTCACTGCATCCCCTCTGGAGTGTCTTAATTCTTGCAGTAAAATTGCTATCTGTTCTACCGCTTGTCTCTAGTAAAGTTAGGCACAGTCTTGCCCATAAAAAAATGTTCTTCTGCAGGTCAATTTGACATTTTTTGAACATTTGCTGTGGTGACTGCCTCTTAATTAATTTTGACTGTTTGGTAGAACTGTCATTACAGTAGTTTGCTTGTGGAAGGGTGGCTGACAGGGTTCTCTACATAGCTTCTAGATAACATCACAGCACACTACATAAATACTGCTCTCAAGAGCCCTCAACCTTAAGGTAAACAGTAGGCTAGCTCTTAGGAGAAGTTTTGCAAATATCAAAATGCTATGATGAGTGGATGTCAGTCTGGAGGAGTGGTCATTCCTTGGTGGGCTATATTTGTATGCAGTGCACTCTAGGTAGCGCCTATATATAATGCAATGAGATCAGTCCTATGTAATTTTCTGAAGCTTCTAGAGCACACTGGGAGAAGTGGACACATTGAAATCACAGTAAACAATCTTAGTACAGGATAGGAGCCTATACAAATATGCAAGACTATTAGGTAATGTTAAAGTGCAGCTTTAATAACAAAGGAATATTATCACAAACACGAGTCATCAGCTGTCAATGGGTTTCTCCGCTGACAGTTGAATAATAAAAAAAAAATGACGAAAGAAATGTTGTGCCCCCCCCCCCCCCGGCCATACCAGGCCCTTCAAGCCATGCCCGAATTAAAAAAGAAAAAACGATGTGGGATCCCCCCAAGATCCACATCAGACCTAGGTCAGGAAAGTGGGCCCCTACCCCAAAGCACCTTGTCCACATGTTGATGGGGACAAGGGCCTCATCACCACAACCGTGGCTGGTGGTTGTGGGGGTCTGTGGGCAGGGGGGCTTTTTGGAATATTGGAATCTGGAAGCCCCCTTAAATAAGAGGGCCCCCAGATCCTGCCCCCATGTAAATAAGTATGGGGTACAAGGTGCTTGTAAAGCACCCACCCCCCATCTTGAGGGCGCTTGCTCATCCTCATCCCTTTCCTGACATGCCAGGCTGCATGCTCGGATAAGGGTCTGATATGGATTTTTGGGGGGACCCCATACTGTTTTTTTATTTTTTAGCATGGGGTTCCCCTTAAAATCCATGGGGGCAGGGGGATCCATGGGGGGCAGGGGGACCCCTGACATTTTTTTTTCCCCAAAGAATTATTTGACACTACATTTTTTAGAACAAAGCCGTTGAAGTAACAACATGGGTAGTCCTTAATAACCTAACGCTATCACTATAACCACCATTTTCACTTCCTAGCTATGATGCTTAGTGCAAAGCATATCAACATGTTCTTACTTAGAACTATTTTCGAACAGTCACCAATAAGATTCAAACTCTCAGGACAGGTATGAATGTGACTCTGGATAAACAACTCCAATTTTTCTTGCAAAAATATATTACTAGATCAAGCCTTTTCTCACCAGCAGAGCTTTATTTTTCATTATCTGCATCCTTTTGCCTGATTGTGTGTGCAATGGTGTGACAACAACCCTGTGTCTACTTACCGCACACTGAGTGAGAAAAACTGAAGGGATTTATTAATACACAGTTTCAACTATTGAGGGCTAATAGCTGTCAATGGTACTGTCTGCACCTGCTATTGATGATGGTGTAATGGCAATGGGTAAAAGCCACCTCTAATGTACCATAACAGACATACTAGGCTAAGGCAGATACTAAGTACACAGTAAACAGAGATTGCTGTGCTCCAGGAATATAGACAGCAATAAATAGATGAAAGAGCTTCTAGCCTTTCCCACTCTACTAGAATGTCCCTTTCCCACCACTTCCTGCCCCTTTGACAACAGATCTGTCCATTAGGGCCAAACGCAACAACAACAACAAAAAAAAAAAACAGGGGTTGCGGAGGTTCTAATGCTTCTGCACAATTTTTAAACATTCTGCCCTTTTCAGGAATACTAATGATACTTTAGAAGTAAAGAAAACTTTTTTTTAATATTTAGGAGTATCTATGCTCAAAATATTAAATCATCCATTTACACGGTGTAATAAATACAATAAATATTTCAATCATTCCTAACCTCCCTAATTAACTATGTCAGCCCCTGAAGGATTTACCCACTTCCTGACCAGGCCATTTTTTGCAATACGGCACTGCACCGCTTTAACTGACAATTGCGCGGTCGTTCAAAGTTGTACCCAAACAAAATAGATGTCCTTTTTTTCCCACAATTAGAGCCTTCTTTTGGTGGTATTTCATCTGCGTTTTTTTTTTTTTTTGCGCTATAAGCAAAAAAAGAGCAACAATTTTGAAAAGAAAACTATATTTTTAACTTTTTACTATAAAAGATATACCCACACAAAAAAAAAAAAAAAAAAAAAATTCTTCATCAGTTTAGGCCAATATGTATTCTTCTAAATCGCAATAAGCATATATTGATTGGTTTGCGCAAAAGTTATAGCATCTACAAAATAGGGGATAGATTTATGTCACTTTTATTATAATTTTTTTACTAGTAGCCGGACTGTGACATTGCGGTGGACAGATTGGATGCTTTTGACATTGTTTTAGGTCCATTGACATTTATACAGCAATCAGAGCTAAAAATAGCCACGGATTACTGTGTAAATGTCACTGGCAGGGAAGTGGTTAACACTAGGGGGCGATCAAGGAGTTAGGTGTTCCCTAAAGAGGTGTTTCTAACTGTGGGGGGGGGGGGGTGTACTGACTGGGAGTAGAGAGAGATTGCCATTCCTGATCACTAGGAACAGCGCAGCTGCCGGCCATGCATATTGGCTCCGGCCCTCTATAGCTCTTAAAGCTGCTGATGTACACCTATGGCGGTTTTTGCAGCTGTGCCAACCTGCCGCAGTGTAATGACCGCGGCTGATCGGCAATCGGTTAATTTGAATCCTGTTGAAGTTTGTAAACTTACTTTCTTTTTTTTATTTTTTTTTTTATTTTTTTTTATTTTTTTTGTTCCACTTCAGATAGAGCTTCATGGGGGAATGTCAGCTATGCCCGCATCTCTTTCCCCCTTTTGTCTTAACATCATTTGTGGATTATTTTATGCTTCTTTTAGGCCCCTAGGGCCATTTAAATCTTTTTCCCTTTTTTTTTTTATTTTTTTTTTTTTTTTTATTAGGGTGGTTGATAATCATATATACACAGCGAAGGTTGCAGAACAGATAACATAGAACAGGTGCCCGACTGTTGCTCATGTTCCCTACTTAATTCCCATCTTGGGCTCCCTTCCGTATCTGTTCTACCTTCCCCCCGTGTGTGTCTTTACTATATTCCCTATACTCCCCTGAACCCCTCCCCCCCCCCCCTCCGCTGCTTAGACACAACCTCTTTTTTTTTATTATTATTCTTTTTTATTATTATTATGCCCCCGTTGGGCCTGTTAACTCAGAGCTGGAATTAGGGGGGGCAACTTTACCCCGTGGTTATCTGGGCTGAGACCTCAGAGCCTCCGTGTAACTCCAGGTTTTCTTAAATTTTTTCCAACCCCCCCATTTTACTTTCGTGGCCTCCCTGTCTTCCTCTCTGCAGTTTAATACGCATTCCATTATATAAGTAGACTCTACCTCATCTACCCATTCCCATAAGGGAGGGCTTTCCTGGTCCTTCCACCTCCTCGGAATCACCCTTTTGGCCGCATTGAGCAGATGGGGAATCAAAGAGCCTTTGTATTGCCTTATTCCACTCGTGGTTGCGTGCATCAATACGACCCAGGGGTCATTTTTCACCTCAATATCTGTTATTGCTTTTATATATTTTAGGATGGTCTCCCAGAATTTTTTTATTTTGTGGCACTCCCACCATAAGTGATCCATTGTGCCTCTTTGATCACAGCCCCTCCAGCAATTGGCCGGGGTATCTGCCTGAAATTTGCTTAACTTGTCTGGGGTCCTATACCACCTGGCCATGCACTTAAAGTTCATTTCAGCCGCCTTGGAATCAACGGCGGAACCGTGGGCTAATTTTAAAATTCTCTTACTTGTGCCTACGTCTAATTGTGTTCCCAATTCACTCTCCCATTTGATAAGGTATGGCGGTATCTCCGGTCTATCTTTTTCCAATAATAATTTATATATTTTTGAGATTCTTTTCTTGGAGTTTTCTGCCGTAAAGATTTTCTCTAGCTTCGTTAGGTCCTCTGCCTCTCTTATCGGTCGAGGGAGAGAGCCAACGAAGTGAGTTAACTGTCGGTACCGCCAACCATCAATGGAAAACGCCTCGTTGTTCTGTAAATCGTGCAGTGCCAAAACTTTCCTCTTGCTAATAACTTCCCCTAGACAAGTGCTATCCTTTCTAATCCATTCGCCCCCTATCTCTTTTATCCCTGGCGGGAAGAGGGGGTTGTCTTTTAGTGCAATTAAAGGTGAATTATATGTTTTGTTAAATGATTTGTAAATCTTGTCCCAAATTTTAAAAGTAGTGAGTGTGATTATGTGCGTTTTCTCACCCAGTGACCGAAATTTCGGGGGATTCCAAACAATCCTCCCCAGTTTTACTTCGCTAAGTGCTTCTTCCAAGCTAACCCATCTTTTAATATGGAGTGTTTTACCCCATTCTGAAATTCTTAATAATGCTATGGCGTGGTAATAACTCTCTATATCTGGAACTGCTAGGCCACCCAGACTTTTGTCTTGTTTTAATATTTGGAGGGAGATTCTGTGTTTTTTATGTTTCCATATAAAGTTCATTATAATGGCTCTTAGTTTTCCTAAATAATGTTTTGGGAGAGGGAGAGGGAGCATCTGGAATTTATAGGTGATGACTGGTAGTATCATCATTTTTACCGTGTTGATCCTGCCTATCCACGACAGGGTTTTTCCCTTATACTCTTGGCATTTTTTTTTTATTTCCTCTAATAATGGGATGTAGTTTATTTTGTACATTTTCCTGGGGTTGTTGGCCAGGTCTATTCCCAGATATTTTATCCGTTTCTTCCAGACAAAGCTGACTGTTTTCTGGAAGTTCTGTTTCTCTACTTTGTTAAGATTAATATTAAGGATAAAGGTTTTTGTGGAGTTGATTCTAAAGTTTGTTAGTTCGCCGTAATCGGCTAAGATTTTTAGGAGGTTGGGCACTGACTTCTGGGGGGACCCGACGTAAAAAAGGACATCGTCTGCAAAGGCCGCGAGCTTGTGATCCTCACTCCCGACTCTGCATCCCTTTACCTCTGGGTTTCCTCGGATTGTGGACAACAAAGTTTCCAGGGACAAAACGAAAAGGAGGGGGGAGAGTGGGCACCCCTGCCTGGTCCCGTTAAACATCTCAAACGCGGAGGAGACTATTCCATTAATCTTAATGTTTGCTTTCGGGTGGGCATAAAGGGTTTTAATTTTTTGGATAATCCTTGGTCCAAATCCCATCCTTTGCAGGGTTTTAAACATGAACCCCCAGTCCACCCTATCAAAAGCTTTTTCAGCATCTATTGAAAGAAGTAGACTGGGGGTTCGCGAATCACTCATCCTCTGAATGGCCAGCAATGTCCGGATCCCATTGTCTCTCCCCTCTCTACCCGGTACAAAGCCCACTTGGTCCGGATGGATCAGTGTGCCCAAATGCCCTTTTATTCGTTCAGCCAAAATCTTGGCGTATAGCTTTGTGTCAAAATTTAACAAGGAGATGGGTCTGTAATTTGAGCACACCGATCCATCCTTCCCTTCCTTCCTCAAAACAGTGATCGTTGCCAATAGCGCCTCCTCGCTCATGTCGTAATCTATCCCCAATCCATTCATGTAGCGCTGGAGTCTCGGAATAAGAATTTCTTTAAATGTTTTGTAGTATAAGGCCGTGAACCCATCCGGGCCCGGGCTCTTCCCTGATGGTGAGTTATTCAGTGCTATAAGAATCTCCTCCTCTGAAATTGGTCTCTCTAGCTCTTCTCTCTCTTTTCGAAGCCCAACGAGGTTAACTTTGCCCTCCCCAGGAAATCATTAGTTTTCATACTGTTTTCGTCCCTGTTTTTGCTTCCCCTGGTCTTTACAGCGTATACCGTATTTGCCGGCGTATAAGACGACTGGGTGTATAAGACGACCCTCTATTTTTCCAGTGAAAACTTAGGTTTGGGGCTATACTCGCCATATAAGACTACCCCCCCCCCCTTCAGAGGCAACACCATTTACAAAAAAAACACCAGAAACAAAAAAAAAAAAAAAAAAAAACATCAGACTTAACATCAGAAAAAGGAAGCGGGTGAACTACAACTCCCAGAGATCCCACAATTGGTAGGCAGCAACAATGAATCCTATCCTCCAAAGCACCATAAATCATACCTGTATTTTAGGGGAGATCTGGAGTTGGATGTGCAGTACAGGATGCTTTGTTAATATGTAGAGCACAAAGTACACACAGCATATGATGCTGTGTTAGTACAGTAGCACCAGGTATACTTCAGAATACAGTGTGCAGACAGTGTGCACCACTGAGCCAATCACCGCAGGCATTGTATTTTACTAATCTGTTGATGGATACAAAGCCTGCTCGGATTGGCAGAGGCTGTGACATCAGCCCGCCGCTCTGACTCATGTAGCCTGCTCGGATTGGCAGAGGTTGTTACCCAATCCCCGAACAGGCTTAGCAGGCTCTGTATTCATCAGAGTGCATCGCCCGCCGGGATTGGCTGAGCGGCGCATACTGTATACATATTACAATTTTACAGAGCACCCGGCGGACTGATATCCATCTGGCGGCTTCTTCACCCGGCGTATAAGACGACCCCTGCTTTTTGGCTGTGTAATTTCGGTGTAAAAGGTAGTCTTATACGCCAGAAAATACAGTAGTTCTTTGTAGTATTCTCTAAATGTGGATGCTATTTCTCTAGATACGTACTTCGTCTCTCCGTTTCCTGTTTGGATTTTTTCAATAAAGTTTCTAGATTTCTTTTTTTGCAGTTTCCTGGCTAAGAATTTCCCTGGCTTATTGCCCCATGCGTACTGTTCCTTGGCCATCTTATTGTATGCCTGTCTTGCTTCCTGCTCGGCTAATTCTTTTAGTTCCTCCCTCTTGTCAGTCAGCTCTGTGTAAACTTACTTTCTGAAGTAACTTCCTAAAATTCTGTGACACGTATTCACTGTGCCATGTGGGTAGGCACTGCTGTGTCACACTTTTCACAGAGCCTGCATTCTAAACTACAGAGAAACAGCTAAAAAGTATGAAGGAAATCCAGAATGCTGTGGAAAGTAAAATTAGTTTTATTCGTTCCGTTCCGTTTCGTATTAGCCCTTTAATTCGTATTTCGTAATTCGTGTCCAATGTGGATTTGTACGAAAAATACATTTTCATTAGGTTCGTGAACGTTCGTTATGATGAATTTATCATTATGAGGAGCTCCCACCATCCCTGTGCTGTGCTGACTTCCTGGGTTTTTAACTTCATCATAACGAATAATCGTAATTAACGAACGTTTTTATTTTGTCCGATTCTGAATCTCCCATCGACTACCAGTACCAGTCTCCCACTCCCATATAAAAAAAGGTAATTTTCCCAACCCTCACTCAGCAGCAGAAGAAAACCTCTGATTGGTAAACAAAACACCAGTCACGTTTCCGTTGTAATGGAATTTGGATCTGAAATTCGTAAACGAAATTTCGGATTTCGTACAAAATTCGGAAGCATAGCAATTCGTATTTCAGATCCTCCCGAATGGATGAATTTACAGAAATTAGTGCGAATTTTCGATTCGTACAAAACTAATCGCACATGTCTAGTGGAAAGAGATGGTCAGCAGACAGGCAAGACTCACAACATGAAAGAAGCTTTTTCAAGCAAGCTTGTATTGAATTGTAAAAAATAGCTATTGTTTGTATTGTTATCACAATGCTGATTTTCTAAAATGAAAGTGGATGCTGTGAGACTAGAAATCCTTTAGTTGGTTATAATTTACTGCAATATATCAGTGAACGATATGCACAAATGTATGAGAAAGGAGTCCAATCCCTGGCAAATTAGACGGTCTGCATCTGATATGGATGAGGTTCAGGTTCACTGTTGCAAGGGGTTCAAGCCAAATCCTGTGGATTTTAGACTTGCAGTCCAGGCAAATCCTTGTTCAGCCTTGAAGGATTGCTTTCAAAACAAAACACACTGCATGGCCTTTGAACAATGGCCAGCAGGCTTAGAATGACCAAATAAGGGATATTTTGGCTAAGCCAGCTCCATTACTACAAAATGAGGGGAGGGGGTGTGAGCAGAGCAGCATATAGTGTCCACTTATGGAAAGCTGCCAAACTGCATAAGGGACTAGCTTTTTGATCAGCTAATACAATTTTTTTTTTATTATTGGGAAGTTTTGTTCTTTTATTTTGTAGGTGATTTAACATCAGTGGTTATAATTAATTGCTGTCCTGTCCATAGCAAATTTCTTTTTTTTTTTTGCTGCAAGGCTTCTCTTTAACAAAAAGTGAACTTTGTCTCAGGGGTGGTACTTTGGGGATTTAATTTACTTTGGAGGTATATTTGTTTTAATGACAGATTAAGCAACAGCTTAATAGAGAATAATTTCCAACAGCTGTACACTAGACATGTGCACAACAAAAATATTTGTTTATTTTCGTTTCGTTTTTTTCGTTTCCGAAAAAAAAAATAGTTTTTTTTTTTCATTTCGTTTTTTTCGTTTCCGTTGATTCGTAACGATTCGTACATTCGTAAGTCGTCGGTGTTCGGATTCGTAACGATTCGTACATTCGTAAGTCGTCGGTGTTCGTATTTGTAACGATTCGTACATTCGTAAGAGTTATTTTTTCATTGATTCGTTTTTTCGTTAGTTTAATTTTCGGACGCATTCGTATTTATTCGTACATTCGTAACATTCGTAACATTCGTAACATTCGTAGATTCGTAATCGGAGCATAATTCATAATTTAATGTAATGTGTATGCTATTATTACATTTTAATAATTTACGAATCGAAAAAAAAAAAAGTTACGAATCGAAAAAAAAAAAGTTACGAATCGAAAAAAAAAAGTTACGAATCGAAAAAAAGTTACGAATGTATGAATTTTTTTGTTCAATAGAGACACGGAAAATTACGAATCGAAAAAAAAAGTTACAGATCGAAAAAAAAAAAGTTACGAATCCCAAAAAAGTTACGAATGTACGATTTTTTTTGTTCAATCCATTCGAAGCACGTTTAGCAGCACCATTGTAAGGGACACGGAAAATTCCCAATTCAACAAAAAAAAAAAGTTACGAATGTACGAATTTTTTCGTTCGTTTTCCGGATTTTCTTCATTAGTACATTCGTTGTTTCTAATTAGTTTTTTTCGGATTTTCGTTGTTTTTCGGATTCGTTCGATTTGAATGATTCATTACGATTCGAACGATTCGTTCATTCGTACGGAAACGAACGAACGAAAATAACGAGAAAAAATGAAAAACGAAAAAAAAACAAAACGAATTGCACATGTCTACTGTACATCTGATCTCCAGCCTGTCTCTGAATGTAACCTGTATATTAACCCTTCAACTCCCTTATCCTGCACATCTACACATTAACCCATTTATATTGATATCTCTATCTTCTAACTGTATGTAACGTTTACAATTTTTCATCACCTCGAAAACAGCATGTGCCTTTATTTGAAAAAAATATTATTGTAGCAAAAATTTGATCATCTTGGTGCATCGGCATTCCAACAAGTGTTCATTTTGGGGGTTTTTGTACTGTCCTTGTACTTTTATTTGATATGTTTTATAAAAAAAAAGAATAAAGGAAAAAAAAATTTCCCCAAATATTCATAACAGGGTTCCATAACAAAGCTTTAAATTTTAATACTTTTTATAGGATTATGAAAAAGTAGTACAGATAGGCAAAACATACAGAAACTGCCAAGTGTCACAGGTGCACCATGGGGTCAACACTTGTAGTAATACACATAAATGATTGACAAATTACAAACTGGCCATGGGAAACAAGTGTAACATGAGTCAGACATTGGCATGCATTAGGGCTCTTTCACGCGGGGCGGATCCGTAATGATCCGCCCTGCAAAGATCCGCTGCTCAGCGGGGATCGCACAGCTGTTCCCCGCTGAGCCGGCTGATGACAGGGCGGTCCCTGCCCTGTCAGTTCTCTGCTCTCCCCTATGGGGGATAGGATGAACACGGACCGTCTGTCCGTGTTCATCCGATCCGCTCTGCAGATGAATGAAAAAAATAGGGTTTTCCTCCGTCTGCAGAATCGGACAATTGCGGAGGCGGACAATAGCGGGTGTCAGCGGATGCTCATCCGCTGACACCCGCTGCCCCATAGACATGCATGTATGTCCGTTTTTCATCCAAAAACGGATGGATGAAAAACGGATGGATGAAAAACGGACATACGGTCCGCATGTGTGAAAGGGGCCTTAGTCAGAATCAAACATCTTTTGAGTAAAATAAATGACATATGAAGTAAAGTTATCAGCACGTTACGTGCGGTGCTCATACCAGTCTGTCTAAGGTTGATGCCCAAGGTTGTGATCGAGTAGGATCTATTAATATAAGCAAATGTCGTTTCATAAGTGCTATGCAAATAGACTAATGCTAGTGACTCAGGTACTGCTGGGGGTGAGGGTGATTTCCACTGTCTCATTAAGACTAATCTGGCGGTCAGTAAAATATTGATCACTTACGTTCTCAAAGGCACAGGGATGGTGTAAACTTCTAAGTTAAGAATGGCCAGACCAGGGAACAATTCTAGCGGAATGGTGATATTTTTAGAAATTGTGTGAAAAATAAAGACAGAGGCAGGAGTAAAGGGTCAAAATGGCTAAGAATATATGGCATTAGAAACAAAGTTTCCTGAGAACCAATGAACACAATCGAACGCCTTCTCTACATCCAAAGCAAAGGGCAGAGAAGACGTTCTGGTCGCCTTAGTGTAATGAATAATATTCTCCACTCCCATAGCAAAAATTTTAATGGGCCCACCAACTGCAAATAATACACCATTGTACAACACCCTAATTATCAAGACATATGATAAAGGGCTCACAAGGACGTGGTGGTAAAACTGAGATAAATATGGATCTGTGGAAAGTGAGGGTAGGTCTTATTTACCCAAGAGGCTAGAGAAAAGGGATTGTGTTCATCGATTAAAGGTATACTTATCCTCTAAAAGGCCTTGCTACTAACTTAACATTATAAGACTAATACCAGCCTGTAAAAGAAAAAGATAAAAAAAAAATTAGGCTGGCAGTAGCCTAAAAAGTCACCATATTACAAATCTCTGGCCACTGCTGGTATCCAAAACCTCTGGGTGTGTCCAATACCGGATCCCTCTCTACGCACTGTGATTATTCATGAGGATGCCTACATCACTACTGTGTCTTGTAGCAGCAGAAACCATTTAGGGTGACCAGGTAATGGGGCCCCCAGAAATCTCAGATACCAGTGGCAGCTAGAGATCTGCAATGCCAAAAAGTTATTAATTTTCTTTTTTTAAGCTGTGATCTTAGAGTCATCATGAGACACTAGTAAAAAGATTGCTTTAGGGGGAGATTTTCTCAAGAAGAATGGTCCATCTTGCATTGGTGTCAGTGGCACTAAGAAATAAAATGTCACTGATTTAAATGGATGTCCTGTCATAAACACAAGGAGGAGGCATTTTTTCATGTCCCACTTTGAGACTCAGGGACAGCATATTTTTGAGAATGGAACAAAAGATGTATAGCATTGTAAAGAAAATGAGGTTGTGTTCACTAGAGCAGTATTTCTCAACTCATTCCTCAAGGCGCCCCAACAGGTCATGTTTTTGGGCTTTCCATTATTTTGTACAGGTGATTTGATCAGTTTAACTGCCTTAGTAATTACCACAGCTGTTTCATGTGAGGGAAATCCTGAAAACCTGACCTGTTGGAGCGTCTTGAGGACTGGAGTTGAGAAACACTGGACTAGAGGATGTACAGAACACTGTAAAAAATGAGGTGATGAGAAATATAAAATGAATCTTGCAGCATACAGAATGAGATGTAGGATTGGAAATGTACAACACAGCATACAGATGAGGTGGTGTGGAACAGGAAATGTACAGCACAGTGTTATAGAAAGGGTCATGGGGGAATAGGGAATGTACAGCATTGCATACACAATTGGATGAATTATTACATAAATTGTACAGCAGAGTGTACTGGGTTAGCATGAAATAAAAAATTTATAGAACAGAGTAAAGAATGAGGCACTATGCAATATAAAATGTACAGCAAAATGCATAAAAAGGGGTAGTGTTTAAAATAAAATGTACAGCCTAGTGCAGAGAATGGGTCATATATACAAAGTATAGCATTTAGTACAGAATTTGGCAGTTTGAAATTGTCACTCTGTATGCCACGGATTGTACAGCATAGCAAACCAAATGATTAAGTATGGCATTTAATACAAAAACAAGGTGTATAGAATGAGCCAGTGTGGAATAGAGATGTACAACTTGACATAAGGAATGAGGGTCACAGAGGAAGTGAGTAGTAGAAGACTTTTTCTTCTGGCTTTTTTTACAAATGACACTGGTATTCTGTCCCAGAGCACTGACAGGGGTCTTGGAGGGGCCAGTCACTAAGCAGTGCCTTACTAAAACTAAGCAAACTCCATGCATCCCTAGCTAGCTGCCATAACCCTGGTATATTTTTACACGGTGTGTGATCCTGTTTAGTATTAAAAGTAGTCCCAGCCACGGGATCACTTTTATGGGTGATGGGAGAGGTGCACCCTCCCACCACTTACAGGTCATTTACCGAAGAGATCAGCAGCGGCAGAAAGCATTCCATCCGGCGTACTGATGGGCAGGAAGTCGAGTGAGGGCCCCAATGTCACTTCCGCCATCCAGCCTTAAAGAGCCCATTTTTTTTCTGTGTAAAAATAAAATTACTTAATTTTTTATTGCTTTTAAGTGTAAGATTTGAGGGAAAAGCTGCAGCTGTAAGAACTTTTAAAATTTTGCTCACAGCATTTGGGTAGGCATTTTGTATTTTGGGTGTGGGACTGTAAGTTAAGTAAGCCTTGTATTTTCATGGAAGGTCAGCTTTAATGAAAACCTTGCTACATTTTACCATGTTTATTTTGAGTACATCTACTGGTTTACCATGAGGATGCACCCCTCCCTACACAAACGCACCACCCCATTATCCCAGCTTTCTATAAAGAAAAAGGGGCAATCCTAGGATCAGTGGACAGGGACTGTCATTCCTGAATTTTTGCTGGCCTTGCAGAATGACCTACCTCAACTCAGGGGAGTGGGGGGGGGATGCACATTTGGATCCCAAAGTTTTAACTTGCTGACAGCAAGACCTGGGGAGTAGATACCAGGGAATGACTACATTCCTAGGATTGTACCAGACACCAATCCTGAGGGTATTATGCAGCACTAACACCAAACCTGGGGGGTTATTTTGCTGCATTGACACCAATGTTGGAGGTTGTTATTGCAGTTAATGTTAATATGGACAGTCCGCACTTAGTGGAAAACAATATCAGCTTGCACCAGAGGTCAACATGTCAAAGACACCTACATGAATAAATAAATATAAAGTGCAGTGCTCAAGAGAACATAAACAAATAAATGAATACCTAAAATCCATATTTTTTTACTGTATGCATTTTAGGTATTAATTTATTTACGTTCTCTTGAGTGCTGCACTTTGTATTTCTTTATTCCTTTTTGTGATTGGGATTTTTTTTTTTTTAATCTAGCAATTTAAATTTCTAATTGTTTGGCACAGTAGGCTCAAAAGTCTGCCTACCCCTGATTCAAACTGTAATGTTTGCAACTTTGTAGCAAGTGTCACGAGGTGAGAAGCAAATGAGGGGGCTGATCTGTGTGGGATACACTAAACGTTCAGAATATAAAGGCTGCTGCACGCGCACCAAGATGTAAATGATTGAATTAACTAGGGGAAGGTTTTTCAATTCAGAAAGTAGGTAACAGGATTCTGACCCTAGATGAACGTTGAAGAAGACATTTTACTGGCAAGAGGTACAGGAATGATTGTAAGTTCCATGAGCAGGGCCCTCCTATTCCTTCTGTATTGAATTGTATTTTAATTGTACTGTCCCCCTTTATATTGTAAAGCGCTGTGTAAGCTGTTGGTGCTATTGAATCCTGTATAATAATAATAATAATAATAATAATAAGACTTATAGGATGAGAGATGACACTATACTATTTAGAAGTATGGAGGATTTACAATAGACTAGTAATATTTTTCATTTTGACTGGAATTATACTTTTACATTACTATTCTGTGAATTTCTGTTTTCTAAAGGCTACACAGCACTGGCATTTGCATTATGTTTCTAAATAAAAGCATAAGTTGTGCGGATCAAGTGTTTTATTTTGCAGTACATCTGTTATCCATCTATATGTCCTACCAGGCTACATTTAGTAAAGATCTGGAAAAAAAAGTGTTGTGAAAAAAATAGTTGTTGCTATAATTAAGTTGGCATAAGGCCAATGGCAATGTGTTACAGCACCTAAGCATCTAGAAAACATTTCAAAAATAATTTTCTGAAAAATTTTAAAAATACACTTAGACTCAAGATGATCATCAGTTCTAAGATATGATCCTGATGTTTATTATAAAATGCAATTACATTTTAACGTGTATTTTCAGAATTGCTGAAAGTCTGGCAAACAAAATGGGAGAGCTTGAAGTTTGGTGCTTGGGGACCACTAGGATTTAGCTGGTGTTACAGAAATATGGCTTAATTGGGATGTTAATATTCATGGCTATGCTGTGCTTTAGAGGGACAGGGTAAATAAAAAAGGCCATGGAGTCTATATGAAGAGTGGTCTATAAATAAATATGACAAATTTGAAGAGGTTATGATTTTGTTGAAGCATTATGCAAAATGACTAGATGTACATATTGAGGAACGTATTTTTGCATTATGTTACAGGCCCCTGGAGGTGACCCCTTGCCCTACTAAGTTACAATCATTATTTCATATATTATCTTTAGCAAGGAAGTTCTATGAGAGCTGAAATTTACAGTCGCGCAGCTAAAATAACTACCGTAATGGCAAGTAACACATGCATTATTACTTAGAGAATTAATTGAGCCTTCAAATTTTGAGATAAAATAATGATTCCTGAGAAAATAAGGTTGCAACAGCATATTACATTGTAATAACAAAATACATCAACCAACAACTGCATTTGACATTACAGCATTGCAAGATTTTGCCTAGTGAAAAAAGATCAGTCTGCAATGGCACATTACATAACCATAGTCTGCTGCAAAAACAACTTAAAAAATTATGACACATCAGTAGTACAATAAGTGACTGAGCATGCCCAACCTCTTCATGTGCAGGTTCTATTAGTAATATGTCCAAGAGCCTCAGAGACCATTGTGTGGCTGTACAGGTAGTAAAACTGCTTATTTTGTTACACAAATAGAAATGTCCGCACAGCTATTATCAAGTGGTGATAATCAGAAATTTCATTAGGCCCAAATTAACAATTCCTTAAATTAAATATTGGTACAGTATAATGGCACTACTGCTGCAGGCAAATGGTGAATATTTACTGGATGATTCTAGTGCAGGGCAGTTTAATGGAGCAGTTTTTAGAAGCCCCAATTAAGAAAAAATTATGCTTAGCTAGATCTGTTAATATCAAATACAGGCTCTCCTCACTCAGCAGTCGGGTTGTTAAACGAATTGGTCGTTAAAACGAGGAGCCACAAGTAATCAATATTTTAAGCATTCTTAATTACTGTACTGTACTGTATTCTGAAAAAAAAGACAAAAAAAAAAACACAAAACGCCAACTCAATAACATTGTTTTAATTTGCATAAGTACAGAACACAAACATATAAACAACAAAAATCCTACAATACAATGATGTACAGTCCCCAAAAAGTAAACGTAAGATCTGGTTGTAAGTCAAGAGTGGTCGTTAAACAGGTAAGTCATTAAACAAGGAGAGTCTGTAATCTAAAACCAATAAATAGCACTCAACACATATGAATATAAAGTTGCTGCAGGCCTGGTGCTACCACTAGGTGGACTAGGCAGCCACCTACAGCGCACTGCCATCTAGGGCGCCCAGCTACACTACTTAGTCCTACTTCTGCTCTGTCCACAGATCTTGCAACAATCAACCAGGCAGCCGCTCCGGAGGCTGGACAGCACCCACACCCCCCATGGAGGCCATTCTGCGTCCTGACATGTGTCCGTGTCACCACTGGAGACTGGACAGCACCCCCCACACATGCCCCCATGGAGGCCGCTCTCAGCTCTGCATCCTGACATGTGTCCATGTCACTGACTGGAGGCGAGGCTTGACAGCACCCTCCTAAAGGCCGCTCTGTGTCCTGGCATATGCCCGTGTCACCACTGGAGCTGAGGCTGAACAGCATCCCCCACCACCCCCCGTGGAGGCTTCCCTCCACTCTGTGTCCTAACATGTGTCCGTGTCACTAACTGGAGGCGAGGCTGGACAGCCCCCACCCCACCCTGTCCGTGTCACTGACTGGAGGCCGCTCTCCTGGCCTGTCCAGGCAGTGTCACTCATGGGCTGCACTCCGGGCTTGGGGACAGGTGGAGCCTGGAGGAGGCACCAACTGAGTCAGGCACAGCAGAGTTTAATATTGGTGCGAGCGAGGAACACCCAGCACAGGGTTATGTCGTCAGATACAAGTTTGCTGAGCCCAAGACCGCCACCTGATGTGGTGAGTAAAAACTGTTGCTGGCTGTGATGAAAGATTGCATTATGCAATTTGAAAATGTGTATATGTATATAGTGACTGATCTGCCAAATACCAAGTGTGTACAGATCTCCCCCTGTAAGGCTGCATTGATTGGCAGTGGTGAAGCGGCATTGATGGACACTGGTGAGACTGTATTTGATTGGCGCTGGTGAGGCTGCATTTGATGGGCGCTGGTAAGGCTGCATTAATTGGCACTGGTGAGGCTAAATTTATTAGGCCCAGGTGAGCCAAGGGGTGGCAAAACCCACAAATGATATAGAAAGAAACCGGTTTGCTTTTCAGCAACTACAGAAAAATAGGAAAATGCAATATGTATTCAAAATAAAACACATACAGGTATATGTATCCTCCAAAAAGAAAGCTGCAATACAATTCACTTTATTGAAAAAAAAAAACATGTAAAAACAATACATACAATACTCAAAAATCCAGGATAGCATCATCATATGAAAGATGTGCACCCTTCATTTACATTGAAAATTGTATATATTTAAACTTAGTACCACAGAATTTCTTAACAACCTATGTGGAACATGTACATCCACTACATGGAACAAATTGAGACATAATCTATAATCTTTGTTACTACATAACTATCCACTGGACTGATCCAATAAAGGAGCCAGTACTATTTCCTTTCATTGCCAATGCTGCATTTGTCATCCAAAAATTTCAAAGTATTATATTGTAATCTACCAGGTGCTATAACAGCAAAATATCTACATTGTATGTGAATTATATCTTTCCATATGCATTCTAATGATCTAGTGAAAAGTACTTCAGTATGTTTATAAATCATCCGAGCAGCTTTAAATTCCCTCTTGCAGCATAGCCTGTTTTTATTGACAAAACTTTAGCACATTGCAGATTGCAATCACATACAACAGTAACTTAATTCCTAATGCTTAATTTCAAATAAAATCTAATATAAAAATAGATTAAGTAAAAATACCTGAATTTGACTTGAT
This sequence comes from Lithobates sylvaticus, assembly GCA_028564925.1. Classification (NCBI taxonomy): domain Eukaryota; kingdom Metazoa; phylum Chordata; class Amphibia; order Anura; family Ranidae; genus Lithobates; species Lithobates sylvaticus. Next base: position 251,738,802 of record CM053027.1, on the reverse strand, counting down.
TTCAGCTTTCTTCAGTTGCCTTTACAGCGGCAGAACTAAAAGCCAACCAAATGTGCTGAATGCAAATGTGCTGAAAAGGAACATGTTGATAGTAGGAGAGAGCAGAGTCAGTGGAAAAGCTCCAGTAAGTGAGAAGAATCCCCCTCCTAAGGCTGTTCTCATTAAAACAGGAGTTGCTGATGGAAGAATTTTTTAAGTGCAAACAATCATGGAAAAATGTATTGCCTGTCATAGCTGGCATGTCCTTCTAAACATGCTAGTTACCTGGCTATCATGTTGATGCTTTAATGCATGTTGAGTCTCTGCTCTACAACCAGTATGGAAGTAAGAAATTCTATTTTCATTTTCATCATGCTTGCTGCAGGTCTGTGATTCCAGCCAGGCACCACATGGCATCTGCCATTTAAACACTAAGGCCAGTAATAGCAGGTCCTATATTGCCCTCATGGCAGTTATATTTTAATAATAGCATGCAACGGATCTTCAATTTACAGCTGCTAAAGCTAGCAAGATACTTACAGATGCTTAAAAAGACATAGGGGCTGATTTACTAAAGGCAAAGAGACTGTGTACTTTGCAAAGTACAGTTGTACGCTGCAAGAGCAGTTGCTCCAGAGCTTAGTAAATAAGCAGAAGCTCTGCTGACTTTCACCATCCAATCATGTGCGATCAAAAATGCTGTTTTTTTTTATTTTCCTTGCATGTGATTGGGTATTCTTTGCAAAGCTTTACCTCATGTTCTAAGCTTCCGAAGCAACTGCACTTTTCAAAGTGCACAGTCTATTTACTTTTAGTAAATCAACCCCATAGACTCAAGAGGTTATTTTTTCCTCTATACTAAACATTAGCATGGCCTTGACTTGAATATAAAATTCAGGTTTGAGTGCCATTTCACAAAAGTATGTGCCAGAGGTAAAAAGAGAAGGACAGCTTCATATGTGCATGAAGGATCTTCGCTGATGAATGAGACAATGATTGAATGTTTGCAAACAGGCTATAATGGAGAAAATATGGTCACCTTGAATAAATATAATTTTCACACATTGATAATTCAGTGGAAAGTCCAACACCAGCAATTAAAAAAAAAAAAAACCTTGCAATCTGGCCCCCACTGTTAAATGTTTTTTTTATGTCTAGGGATGGTTGAATAAGGTGTAAACACTTACCTTATTCTTACCTTATTCTTTACTCCAGCAGAGTCCCTCCAGCTCTATGACCGGTCCCCCGCACCCTGCTTTGTATGCTGCAACCAGCTCCAATCTAACTCCAGCCTCCTCAGTGCACAATACAGATTTTTGTCCTTGTATTGTACTTTATAATGTTGAGTTTCAATCTAGAGACCAGAGCTTTGGACAGGGGATGATAGCACCAGAGCCAGCCAGAGTGGGGTGTAAGGTAAGTACTACAGCCTGTACTTTAACCCCTTGACATAAAAAGCATGTAAAGCTAGAAGTGCAAGCCCTACTGCAAGGGTGGATATTTTTTACATTTTTGGAATAAAGCTTTATACAGTAGGTCACCACAAAAGACTGTAACTGGAAGAAAAGAGGTTTAACCTATGTATATGGACAGAGTCCCTTACTGTAAGCTTGGGTTCACACTGATGCGAATTTACAGCGGGTTTGATGCGGTTAGGAACACACTGATTCGCAGGTCATGTAAAAAGCATAGTATTCCATGGCTTTGGTTCACATTTATGCATTGCGAATTTGGTGTGAGGAAAAAAAAGGGTCCTGTGCGTGTTGACTGCGGGTGCGATGCAAATTCCAATGGTGCAGTGCAAATTTTATCTTCATAGGCTTCAATTGAACTTGCAGTAAACTTGCAGCACACAGTTCACATCTCTGCGAATTGTTCACTGTCTGCCTCCTGAAATTTGCAGTAAAATCGTGGTAAATTCGCACCTGTCCACCTCAAAACGCAAGGCAAATTCGCACCTCACACAGTACAAAAAAAAACAGATCAAATTGGCAGTACATCGCATCGCAGTAGTGTGAACGTAGGCTGAGGGCTGTTAAGTTGTGAAATAGCCAAGCGCAGGAGCTGTTTAAGCAGATTAAAAGCTAAACTAAAACTTGTATTGTAAGGGATACCGAGTGCAGGCATCCAGCGACAATAGGGATGACAATTTCAGGGTGTAGCTGTACTTAGGAAACTGGAATCTGACTGTGTGTGATCAAAATAAAGTTTAATAATGTACACAATACCAATCCAACACCAACGCAAAAGTGAAAAATAAGCAGGACAGTGAAGCAAAACCAAACCAACAACCTAACTATATACGTATATACAAATGGAGGACAGCTGACATAAACAGGGCATGAGCAGAACTAGGAACATGGGAACAAGGGGAGGAGATATAGGGTAATAGGATATAGGGTACAGGATAAGGTAGGGATCAGTAAGCAGGTATGTGGCTAAGAAGCAAAACACTGAAACAGACATGCACGAAGCTTGAACAAAGTCATAAGCGAAGGGTATACATGGCAGGGTGGAAATAAAACCAGGCCGTAGTGGGTTAAAATTAGGGGTTGGTTATAAAAGGTCAGGGCTCTTACCTGATTGGACAAGCAGACGGGGTGATGGGAGGAGCAGGAGAGATAGTAGTTCAGGGGAGGAGTGAGTCTGAAATTGTAGAAGGAAAAATGTTTCTTGGTTTAATATAAGGCCGGACAGGCCATTTGGTGTCGTTATTTAAGAAAGGGGGTGGTGTTGGGTATTTATTAGTGATAAGTAGTCAGCAGGTATATCTGAACTACCCTTGTCATGCCCCATTCCACTTTGGGAACCACAGTGCCACCAGCCCGTGAGTCACACTTGTCTTTCCAGTGACCCATGTCACACTGTTGAATGTTGACTATGTCACACTTGCCTTTCCAGTGACCCATGTTGTAAAAATCTTCCATGTTGCTGATTCCCAGCAGCTGCAGGTATCTGACATTTTTAAGTGGTTTAAATACATGCTCTCCATGCTGTGATTCCTCTCACCAACTCATTGTGTAGTGAGGATTTTTTGGTGAAGGAAATGTTAACAGCATTTCCTTTAAAGTGGCTTTCATTAAACCACCTCAATACTGGGCACTTTCACCCCTTTCTGCCCAGTCCAATTTTCAGCTTTCAATGCTGTCATGTTTTGAATGATAATTATTATAATTTTTTTTCATACAAATAGAGCTTTCTTTTCTTTATTCACCACTGGGTTTTTGTTTTTTTGTACTATGAAACAGAAACTCATGCTTTTTAAATTTAGTTTTTTTACCAAAATCTATACTGTTACATTTCTATGTTAAAAATAACCCAAATACCTGTATTATTTAGTCTGTGTCAAAGTAATAGAGTCTACAACAGGGGTCTCAAACTGGTGACCCTCCAGCTGTTGCAGAACTACAAGTCCCATGCGGCATTGCAAGGCTGGCAGTTACAAGCATGACTGTCCAAGGTATTTAGTAAGAGGCATGGCGAGTTGTAATTTCTTCCCACAATTCATTTGAAAATAAAGAAATTAAATAAAATGTGTTTATTTAGTTATTTCTATAAGCATACTTGCAACTACACCCCAAAACACATTCTGCTACTCCTCCTGAATATGGCGATACCACATGTGTGAGACTTTTTCACAGCATAGCCACATAGAGAGGCGCAACATCTAAGGAGTATGTTCAAGCATTATCCACTTTAAGACCAGGCCCTTCTTCTGACACTTTTTGTTTACAAGTAAAAATCTGTACCTTTGCTAGAAATATTTTTAGAAACCCCAAACAGTATATATTTATGTAGCAGAGACCCTAGAAAATAAAGTGGTGGGTTTTGCAAATTTTTATGTCACACGGTATTTGCGAAGTGGTTTTTGGAACGCAATTTTACACACTAATGCCTAAATACAGTTTGTGTGAATTTAAATTCATTAAAGACAATATAATACCCACATTTTTGGTAAAATATTAAATATGGTGTTGCACCGGGTAAATAGATATCAAACGTGTCATCCTTTAAAATTGCAAACGCTTGTAAAATGGAGCCAAACTTTGGTATTTAACCACTTCCAGTCGAAGGATGTCATATGACGTCCTGATCTTTGAGTGGGGATATCTGAATGATGCCTGCAACTACAGGCATCAATCAGATATCATCTTTTTCATATAGGAGAGGAGTTACAGAATAGGCCTGGTATGGAAGTGGTTAAAATTCCCCATAGGTGACGCTTTATAAGCCTTTATTGGTTACCAGTTTAGAGTTACACAGGATGTCTGGTACAAGAATTATTGCTCTTGCTCTGACGTTTGCGGCGATACATCACATGTGTGGTGAAATTGTTGTTTACCTATGCGTATGGGACCAACATGTGTGTTCACCCTTGCATGCGAGCATGGGAGACGGGGGCGCTTTAAATGTATTTATTGGTGGGACACTGGTAAATTGATAGATGTTTTTGTGCACTTGTACACTGGCAGATGTTTTTGTGCCCTTGTACACTGTGACATATGTTGATCTCCAATCTGTGGACACTGGTAGATGTTGATGTTGCAATGGAACACTATTGCAGATGTTTTTGTGCATTGATACACTGGTACAGATGTTCATGGGACACTGGTACAGATGTGGAAAGGGTGGGTAAATGGGACTTTAAATGAGGGTACGCCATGTGGAGAATTAAAAATAACAACAATATAAAGTGAAATTAAATCCACAATACAAAATTTATTATACCCTAAAATACATAACGAATGTTTTATATCAAATACATAGGCAGTCAACAGACTTTCGATTCATATGTTGATACATTGTATACAATACAGATGAACATAGACACAGTAGATATACATGCTGTAGTACATCATTCTAATAAAGGAATAACTGTTGATATATAATGGCACTCTACGCGTTTCCTGGTATTTCAACCATTCATCAGGAGTGTTATGAAGTAGTAAACTGAGAAAAGGAGAGCAGGGGTTAATAATAAAAATAAGAGGGGGGCTGAGACTGTCAGGTCTCACTGTAGTAAAAATTACATTAGAGTACTTACAGGTGGTTCCTAGGCCCAGTTCGGTATCTACCAAGGCATGCAGGGGCCGGAGGCATGATGTCGACCACCAGGGTTGAAGCGGGGGAACCCTTCCAGGGTGGGGAGCAGCCCCCGGAGCCTAGCATAGTGGTCACAGTCAAGACTCAATGGGCTATGTGTACACCAGAAGTGCATGGTATAACTGGGAAAAAAAAAAAGTGAGTCAAATACAAAAAAACCTTCACACCCCACCATACCAATACTAAATCCCCCCTTTTTTGTCTTTGACTCACTTTTTTTTTTTTCCCAGTTATACCATGCACTTCTGGTGTACACATAGCCCATTGAGTCTTGACTGTGACCACTATGCTAGGCTCCGGGGGCTGCTCCCCACCCTGGAAGGGTTCCCCCGCTTCAACCCTGGTGGTCGGCATCATGCCTCCGGCCCCTGCATGCCTTGGTAGATACCGAACTGGGCCTAGGAACCACCTGTAAGTACTCTAATGTAATTTTTACTACAGTGAGACCTGACAGTCTCAGCCCCCCTCTTATTTTTATTATTAACCCCTGCTCTCCTTTTCTCAGTTTACTACTTCATAACACTCCTGATGAATGGTTGAAATACCAGGAAACGCGTAGAGTGCCATTATATATCAACAGTTATTCCTTTATTAGAATGATGTACTACAGCAGGTATATCTACTGTGTCTATGTTCATCTGTATTGTATACAATGTATCAACATATGAATCGAAAGTCTGTTGACTGCCTATGTATTTGATATAAAACATTCGTTATGTATTTTAGGGTATAATACATTTTGTATTGTGGATTTAATTTCACTTTATATTGTTGTTATTTTTAATTCTCCACATGGCGTACCCTCATTTAAAGTCCCATTTACCCACCCTTTCCTATTCAACAAATCAGGGATGGAGGCCGCCATGTCTCAAGGTGTGTGTCAGGTCACGACCACATTTTATACTGGTACAGATGTGTTGTGCACTGGTACAGATGTTCATGGGACACTGATACAGAGGTTCATGGGACACTTCGTGCTTGGTGTACTGTGTGGGGATGGCTGAAGTCTGTGTTATCTCTGTGTAACTAAACACTAACATCATCAGTTACACAGAGATCTCTAACTGAGCTTTCCAGTTCTGAATGGATGAACCTGTACACCCCTCAAAACGAGAGGCCGCGTAGAAGCATGATTCTGTGATGGCTGTATCCTTTTGTGATGGCTGTGTCCTAAAGTGATTCTAAAGCTGAAAGAGTTTTAGCCTTAATGCTTTAACTCCATTAAGGTAAAAAACTGCCACTAGTTGGGGATCACCCCCCTCCCAAAATATTTACCTCCTGTATTAGTCCTGTATCGATCCAGCATTGTGCCCATCTGCAGTAGTCCTGGTTCTTTCTCCTGGCTCTCACAGGCACATAGGCAGCAGTGGGAGCAATTAGCTTGTGCTGCTCTCAATCACTTCCTGTGATGAGGAAGCAGGGGGTGGGGCAGAGCTGCTCTGTGTGTGTCTATGAACGCACATAGACCAGCTTGAAGTGCTCTCACATGACTCCAAGGTGTATGTTATGGATCCATTTGAAGGAGAGGAGGAAAGGACAGCCCCAGCAGGGATCCCAAGAAGAGGAGGTTTAGAGCCACTCTGTGCAATTCCATTCCACAGAGCAGGTGAGAATAAACCTCTTCTTTTATTTTAGGTAAAACAACACAAGCCCTTAGTATCACTTTAAATTTTGACCCTGTAATGACATTGCTTCTGAGATTGCTTCTAAAAGGTATTTGGAAGTTTTAATAGTTGTTTAAATATACTGTATATTATTATAATTTGTATACAGGGATTCTTCAAGGATCAGGGTTTTTTTTTTTCCTGTTAGTACAAACTAGACCATGTTTAATAATAGGTTTTACTTTGTTGTTTTTTAAATAAGGCTTAAAATGGTTTTACTTAATGGATTGGGTCTGTTTCCACCTAATTATGTAACTATGACTACTTTCAGATATATCTAGTGCACATATTATGCTTTAGCTATTATTCTTTAAGTAATAAAAAGTGTAACTGATGGCAACCCTTTTTTGGGAGTTTTTTGGATAGACTGGAGAGGGATTAGAACAACAGTTTTGTATTGATGTTTGTGCCCCTTTAGAGAGATTCACCTTCTCTATTTGTCCTGTTTACCATTATCATTCATTATTGAAAGTAAAAGAAAATCCCAAAGTTTGGGTTGACACCGGAACACTAATAGAGGGGAAGTCTTCCAATGGGGACCCAGGTAACACCCCAGGATTCCTTCACTTTTCCTGCCATTTTCTGTTTTGGGAATGGGACAGGAACTGAAGGAAAATCTCCCTAATGGGAAATGGCAATAAAAAAAAAACAAAAAACACAGGATTATAACCCTTCCTATACTCTATCCAGAATGAAAAAAAAAAAAAGTTTTGCCTTTAGTTACACTTTAACCACTTGCCAACCGCCTCCTGTACATATACGTCAGCAGAATGGCACAGCTGGGCAAAGTAACTTACCTGCGATCATGTCGCGGAGCTGAAGAATGGGGAGGTGGCGATGTAAACACAGCATCTTCTCTCCTCTCATCGGGAGAATCGATCAGTGTCGTTTCACTTCTAGACCATCCCCCAGACAGTTAGAATCACTCCCTAGGACACACTTAACCCCTCCCCCGCCCCCTAGTGGTTAACCCTTTCACTGCCAGTGACATTTTAATATTAATGCCAATGGTCCCAAAAATGTGTCAAAATTGTCTGCTGTGTCCGCCATAATGTCGCAGTCACGATAAAAATTGCTGATCGCCGTCATTACTAGTAAAAAAATAAATTATTAATAAAAATGCCATAAAACTATCCCCTATTTTGTAGACGCTATAACTTTTGCGCAAGCCAATCAATAAACGCTTATTGTGATTTTTTTTACCAAAAATATGTCGAAGAATACGTATCGGCCTAAACTGAGGAAAAAAACATTTTTTTATATTTTTTGGGGGGGCTATCTATTATAGCAAAAAGTAAAAAATAATGTGTTTTTTTCAGAATTGTCGCTCTTTTTTTGTTTATAGCGCAAAAAATAAAAACTGCAGAGGTGATCAAATACCACCAAAATAAAGCTCTATTTGTGGGGAAAAAAGGACGTCAATTTTGTTTGGGAGCCACGTCGCACGACCGCACAATTGTCAGTTAAAGCGACGCAGGGCCGAATCGCAAAAAGTGCTATGGTCTTTGGTCAGCCAAATGGTCCGGGGCTTAAGTGGTTAAAAATTTATATATAAATACAAAGCTGCATCTTTTTGTGTCTTTGATACTTGCCTTGAGTTCAGTTGTACACTTCAAAATAGTTTGTGATAAAGAGAAGGTAGTGCTGAGAAACAAATGTATAATATAACAGACTGGAACAAAATAATAAATAATAAAACCTTTCAGCCAATTTGCAGGTTTCTCTGACAGGCCAGGTTTACAGGATTTAGCGTTTAGTGTGATATACAGTCTTTCTCATTCTGTAATTACTCGATAATACTGACAGGCCATATGTCTTATGCTTAGCTGAATACACCTATATTGTTATTGCAGCAAGGAAAATCGTTTCTGATGTGAATGACCTTTTCTGTCCATAGGACAAAAGAGTAACAGGTGTTCAAGAACTTGATTGAAGAAGGCATTACAGCACTGCTCTATTATTCTACTACCCTTTGAGAGGAAGTTAGCTTCATTCTGCGGTTTGCTACAAATGCATAGTACACGTTTTCATTAAACAAAGCAGAAAAATTACAATCAAAGTCAAAAAGTTCATTGTGTCTGTCTCAGGCTTGGATCTAGGGGGATACTGGGATGGGCTGTGCCCCTCCAGATCTCAGAGTGCATCATCCACTGATAATGAGCCAGTATGGTGGGGACAGTTGATGTCAAGGAGGATTCCCGATGGGGCAAATGTTGTAAGTAGGGACTCTGACGAGGACAATTGATGTAAGGCTTCTACTCTTTTCCATGGATTGAGTTTAGGGCAGCCCATTCATTTTTAAAGAATCACATGACCCTTTTGTAAAATTGCAGAATGCATGGTACTTGCTTACCATGTGTTTTGAGTTTTTGGTGTGCATGTTAGTAGGATGCATGTGTGTGTGTCCTTAATGCACAAATGTGAACCTCACCTAAGGGGGGACTCTGATAGAGACAATTGATACAAGGAGGAGCCTGTTGGGGACACCTGATGTAAGGGGTGACTCTGATAGGGACCCTGATGATGTCTAATGGGGAACACTCCTGCACCTCCTCTGCACTACCTGTTACATCCATCAGTGACTCACAATGTTGACAGTATGCCCCTCTGACTTATTTTTACTGCACCCCTAGATCAGATCAAAGCCCTGGTCTGGTTAGAGAAGATCTAAAGATCTTTTTTTATTTAATTTTTTTTATTTCAAACCTTTTTTTATTTATAAAATAAGACAACAGAAGAAAAAGTGGTCTGCTCCAATGTGTGTATACAGGCACACCACACTTTTAGGTACGCAATGGAGTTTATTTACTAAAGCTGGAAAGTGCAAATCAGGCTCACGTATGCATAGAAACCAATGAGCTTCTAACCCCAGCTTGTTCAATTAAGCTTTGGTAATAAAACCTGGAAGCTCATTGGTAAATAAACCCCATTGTGGACTTAAAAGTGGGGTATGCCTGTATACAATATCTCACAAAAGTGAGTACTGTAAACCCCTCACATTTTTGTAAATATTTATTTTATCTTTTCATGTGACAACACTGAAGAAATTACACTTTTCTACAATGTAAAGTAGTGAGTGTCCAGCTTGTATAACAGTGTAAATTTGCTGTCCCCTCAAAATAACTCAACACACAGCCATTAATGGCTAAATCGCTGGCAACACAAGTGAGTACACCCCTAAGTGAAAATGTCCAAATTAGGCCTAATTGGCCATTTTTCCTCCCCGGTGTCATGTGGACTTGTTAGTATTACAAGGTCTCAGGTGTAAATGGGGAGCAGGTGTGTTAAATTTGGTGTTATCGCTCTCACTCTCTCATACTGGTCACTGGAAGTTCAGTATGGCACCTCATGGCAAAGAACTCTCTGAGGATCTGAAAAAATGATTGTTGCTCTACATAAAAGATGGCATAGGCTATAAAAAAGACCCCAAAACTGAGCTGCAGCACAGTGGCCAAGACCATACAGTGGTTTAACAGGACAGGTTCCACTCAGAACAGGCCTTGCCAAGGTCAACCGAAGAAGTTCAGTGCATGTGCTCAGCATCATATCCAGAGGTTGTCTTTGGCAAATAGATTTATGAGTGCTGCCAGTATTGCTTCAGAAGTTGAAGGGGTGGGAATCAGCCTGTCAGTGCTCAGACCATATGCCGCACACTGTATCAAATTGGTTTGCATGGCTGTCGTCCCAGAAGGAAGCCTCTTCTAAAGATGATGCACAAGAAAGCCTGCAAACAGCTTGCTGAAGACAAGCAGACTAAGGGCATTGATTACTGGAACCATGTCCTGTGGTATTATGAGACAAAGATAAACTTATTTGGTTCAGATGGTGTCAAGCGTGTGTGGCGGCAACCAGATGAAGAGTACAAAGACAAATGTGTCTTGCCTACAGTCAGGCTTCAGAGAATGGGACGCAGGGCAGTATTCCAACATGATAACAACCCCAAACACACCTCCAAGACGACATCTGCCTTGCTAAAGAAGCTGAGGGTAAAGGTGATGGATTGGCCAAGCATGTCTCCAGATCTAAACCCTATTGTGCATCTGTGGGGCATCCTCAAATGGAAGGTGGAGGAGCGCAAGGTCTCTAACATCCACCAGCTCTGTGATGTCATCATGGAGGAGTGGAAGAGGACTCCATTGGCAACCTGTGAAGCTCCAGTGAACTCCATGCCCAAGAGGGTTAAGGCAGTGCTTGAAAATAATGGTGACCACGTAAAATATTGACACTTTGGGCCCAATTTGGACATTTTCACTTAGGGGTGTACTCACTTTTGTTGCCAGCAGTTTAGATATTAATGGCTGTGTGTTGAGTTATTTTGAGGTGACAGAAAATGTACACTGTTTTGCAAGCTGTACACTCACTACTTTACATTGTAGCAAAGTGTAATTTCTTGTCGTCACATGAAAAGATATAATAACATATTTACAAACATGTGAGGGGTACTCTCTCACTCTTGTGAGATACTGTGTGTGTATGTATGTATGTATTACATTTTTTTGTTTGTGTATAGGTCTATGTTTGTCTCAAGTATCCACTTATCGTTGACTGGCTCACTACCTCTGCTGGAAGTTTATTCCAAGCATTAACCACTCTTTCATTAAAAAAATACTTTCTAAAATTAGTTTTGAACTTTTCTCCTGTTAGTTTGAGGTCCTGTCCCCGTATTCTTGATCTTAGCTTCATATTGAAAATACTGCCTAATTTCCCTTCTTTCCTCCAGATTGTACATATTAAGTTCCTGAAGTCTCCCTTGATATGTTTTATCCCTCAGACCTTGCACCGTTTTTTTTTTTTTTGCCCACCTCTGGACTCTTTCTATCTTCTGAATATATTTTTGCAACAAGTGAAGGTTCCAGAATTGCACGACACATCTATATAGATCTTTAGTTATCTTTAGTCAATTTTAAAAACATTGTCCTATTCTTTGTGTTTCTTTATTTTCTTTGCATATCAAATGAGACTTCCTCCAAAACACCATACCTGCTCAGTGCAGTACAGTAGCAGGACATGGCTGGCTCTGCTCTGTTTTTTTTTTTTTTTTTTACATTAGTTCCTATGTAAATGAAGCATGCTAATGTTGTTTGCAAACTTCATTTATGAACAATTTGTAAAAAATATTGTTATACAGTATTTTGTTTACTGCCTATATGCAGATCAAATTCTTACCAGCACATTTTAATTCCAGGAAACCTGCAACTGTACATTTTTTTTTAACTAAAGTAGAACTTTACTCAGAAAATGAAGTCCTGCTGGATCACTTCAGGCTGGCCCTTTTTGCAGATATAGCTATGTAAAGCAGTAGAAATAATTGCATATGCCTATACAATCCAGTAATAAACTGTCTCACCCTGCTCTGCACATGCTCAGTTGCGGTCTATTTTTAGACACTGTTGAATGTATAGAGGCCAATCTGCTGACAGTATTAAAGTGCAATTAAACCCTCCTATCCTTTACAGCCAAGGAAGCTGCTTCTGTTTGGTCTGCAACTGCCATGATGCTGGTTATGTTATATCAGTTATGACACCAGCCATTTGATGGTTTGACAGTTTGGTTGAGAACACAAGCAAATGTGGCAGTTAGTAATTCCGGCATTGCAGGTTTTTTTAAACCGTTAATTTGATGGGTTTAGTTCAGTTTTTTTATTTACTGCTGCTCAAGGGCTCTGGGCTTCAACAAAATGGCAGCCTATAGCAAGAAGAAACAGAAGCAATGCTGGGGGCAATGAATTATGAGGGGATTGTCCCCATGTCTCTCCAACTGGGAGACTGTGGGGAATGGGGATTGTAGAGTGCTGGGGCAATTTACAGCACACACAAATTTTGGTAGCATAATTAATAATGTGTTCCTTGTTAAAAACATTTTGTTTTATCAAGTTGTTATGGGTAAAGTTCCGCTTTAAATTGTTCCTTTTAACACCTTATTAAATCATAGTTATTGCTAATTACTGCTAATTAGCAGATTAACTTCTTCTTCACTGTCTTCCCTTAACTACAAATTTTGCTAAGTTTTTACCAGTAAGATGTAATTTATATATTTACATACATTTTGTTCATTCATTATTGTAATATTGCAGTAAAAAATACACAACCTTGAAAGGTTGAAAGGTTAAGAGAAAACTATTGTTTTTTTATGTCAAAAAACACCTGGCTCTGGTTTTACCATGCTCACATGCTCATTATGACTAAACTGCAATGTTTTCACTAGGACTATTGAGCCATATTTATTTTAAATATGTCAAGATCACTTTTCAGAACAGGATGCTATGCACACTGTAAAATCTTACCTTCCCCAGCCCTGGTCATCTTCTGTTTACAGGAAATGGGGTCCTCCGTTATGTGTCCATGTCACTGCCTGTGTCATGTAGACACTGTTGGCTGTCCGGCAGCAGGGTTCCCTCTGTAATATTAAGGGGAGTGATGTTACTGTGAGGGGGCTGTCATGGTTTGGATGGCATGAGCTCTCTGCTCTCCTACTCACTGGAGCCCTAGGCTGGGCAGGGGGTGGGTGGGCTTTCTCAGGATATTAGTGGATCACTGAGAGGCTTAGCCAGGTGCTGGTCCAGACTTCTGTGCAGATTCCAACCATATTGTCAGGGACTGATGTGACCAGAAATATGTGGACTGTCACAGAAAATCCAAGCACAGGTTCAGTATAAATAATATAATTTATTAAAAGGTAAGTAAATATACAAAGTAAACACACCTTCAATATGGCAAATAGTGTACAAACCAACAACCAAAACCACAGTGACACACAACAAATGACTACCAAAAACAGATGTATGTATATATATATATATATATATAGGTGTGGGATACAATCGTTATCGTAACAAGCCAGGGTAATACACGGAAGATCAAGCCGATAGGGTTGGTAGGAAGACTGGACAGGGAGAGGGTAACAGGAGACAAAGAGAGTAGGCGGGAAGGGATCCGGCTGCAGGGCAGGGGTCCAGGAACGTATGCAGGGTTCAGGATACAGGATTCAGGCTACAGGAACACAGGATTCAGGAACAAAGGATTCAGGAACACTTGCCTTATAAAATACCAAGGTGAGGTGTGCTAGGAAACACCAGGTTTAAATGTGCTTCCTACAATCAGTATCAGGTGATACCTGATTTTAAGAAAATATGTCAACTGCAGACTGCCGATATTCACCTGCTGGTGGATGCTGGAACTGCAGCCCATAGGTCTGGGAGCCACAGCGCCGCCAGCAGGTGAAACCTTTTCCTGACACATATGGTCAGGATCTTTCCAGAGCCTGGATGTGCTCTGTGACGTCAGCCAACAGTGGGCTTCTGCCCACTGTCGGCTGAAAACGGGTCACAGGAATGTAGAACAAACTGTGATAGATAGGAGAAGTATGGCCAAAAAGCTTTGGCCATTCTTCTCCTTTAAAAAGAAAAGACTTCACAAAAATTTAACTTATCCTTTAACCTCCTTAGCGGTATTCCCGAGTGTGGCTCGGGGTGAATTTTCAGTACCAAAAGCAGTAACCCCGAGCCACACTCGGGATCGCATTGCAGGATCCAGGCAAAGTTACTTAACTTTTCCCTAGGATCCTGCGATGTCCTCCCGCTGTTTTGTGCGAGCTGTCCTGCGCCGGATCTATCACAGAGCCGAGCTCCGTTCTCTGCGAGCATTGGGACGCACAGGGCCGAGCACTGCGTCAACTTCAAAAAGTTAAAAACACAATACACATACAGTAATCTTACAGATTACATTACTGTATCACATTATTTCACCTCCCTTTTGTCCCTAGTGATTTCTCCAGTGCCCTGCATGCAGTTTTAAATTATAAATACTGTTCTTTCTGCCTGGAAACTGGAGATTGTCCATAGCAACCAAAACCGTCCTTTTACATCAAAAGCGGTTTTATACCAGCTAGAAAACAGTGATAATAAATTAGAATCACTTGCAGAATTGAACGATAGTGATTTGTGGGGAAATTCGTCATCAAACACTGAATGTAATGACAGCGCCAATTCTTCAACTGAGCAAATTTCTGTGTTTTTGATTTGATTACATTATTGAATAAATTGTATTATTATTATATTAGTATTTGTTATAATTATAGTATTTATAGTTATTTATTATATTATAATTTATGATTTTGTGTTTCAAACTTTATCATACCCGAGATGTCTACTAGACTCTTGTTTGGACAGATTTAAGTGTGTTATTCCTAAGAATTACAGGCCTACAATAAAAAACGCCAAATTTCCATGCAAAACATTGTACCGCTTTGAGCATCAAAAATCTGAAATAATCATACTGCCACGGAGGTTAAGGTGAATCTATTTGTTGTTTTCTGTACTTTTTGTTTTTTGATTGTTTTCTGTACTTTTTGATTTAATATTTGTATTTTCAATTTCTTTCCATTACAATTATAATACTAGAATGGGAGTTCATCAAATAGCCAGAAACATTTTTTGTCTGCTCTCTAAAACCGTAAATTGGTCTGTTGGGAACAATTTTAACTGTCAAAGACTCGCAGGTAAAGTTTTGGGTTTAGATGGAATGAAATACAATTTACAAGCAGGACTAAACTAAAATGTTTTTTTTTTATGTTCAGGCTTTGACTATTATTTCCAAAACTGTGGATCCATAATTTGCAGAAGCAGCCCTAATTTCTTTTTGCTTAAAAGAGTAAAATGCAGACAGAATTATTAGTTATTTTAGCATAACAAGGTAAACTTGATGCAGTGATGCCTGACAAGCTAAAATATAATGCGTACGCAGCATAGATACAGGCATACCCCACTTTTAAGTACACAATGGGGTTTATTTACTAAAGCTGGAAAGTGTAAAATCAGGCTCACTTCTGCATAGAAACCAATCAGCTTCCAGGTTTTATTACCAAAAATTGAATTGAACACTCCGAGGTTAGAAGCTCATTGGATTCTATGAAGAAGTGAGCCTGATTTTGCACTTTCCAGCTTTAGTAAATAAACCCCATGGTGTGTATACCTGTATACTATGTGTTGCGTACGTGTGTATTTGTGTGTGTATTTATATACCGTATTTTTTGGACCATAATACACTTTTTCCCCAAAAAAATATGGGGGAAAATGTCTCTGGGTCTTATGGTGCAAATATATATCAGGCACTGCCCCTCCCCCGCCGCCATCACCATTCTAGTATGGAAAAGAAGCAGCAGAGCAGAGGAGAGACATCCCAGGCCCCTGCGAGTGCCTGCGATCTCCCGGCTGGACCTGACACCTGCTGACATAGAAGATACAGCAGCCTGAGCAATGGCAATAGTCAGGCTACATTAATGGCAATGGTCAGGCTGCATTTCTTTGACTTTTGTTCAGAATATTTTTTTTCTTGTTTTCCTCCTCTAAAACCTAGGTGCGTCTTATGGAGCGAAAAATACGGTATATTATATACAAAAAACTGGAGATGCAATCTCAGTTTCTGTTTCAGTTTTTTTTACTTCAATTTCCATGCATATACAAATGCAACGGACAGGACCTCCATCCTTCATCAAGTTGCATGTCCTATATATACACATATGCATAGGACAATTAAGTTTTAATTGTTACAGCATTGCGTAATTAGCTTTAAAATATTCATACAAAGTAACAGTAGTAACAAGCAAACATATATTTATGTAAACCCAATCACCAAAATCTTATATAATTTTTTACAGTATGCGGTAATATTATTTGAAATGTCATTTTAAATCTAGAGCTTGATTAAAAATAAAGCCTGGCGATTCTGCCTTGAAGGTCCTTATTAAAGCAATTGTAAAGCTTCCATTAAAAAAAAAAAAGAATAATAAACATGTCATAGAAGGCATATCCCTTGATAACGTGCGTGTGCATGAAACGCGTCAGTGCCTCATTGCCATTGTGTCTGCATGTTGGGAGTGGCATTGCTGTAAGTTTGGCCAGCTTGTTTTTACAAGTTTGCTATAGCAACCTCATGTATGTACCAACATTTTTAAATAAATACTACACCATATAAGCACCTTTTGGGCTTTTTTCATATGCCGCTTGTTGTTCCCTGTGATGATACCCTCTTATGAGAAACAAGAGGAAGTGGGAAGGAATGCTGTTTAAAGGATTGCATTGAGGCTTTAATTTGTTTTACCTCTGGTGAGTGCATATGTTGGTGGAAGCTCACTTGTGGTAACCCTGTGTTATAACACCTGGTGGAGTGTACTGGCTGTTATTGTGCTGTTTCTTTTTATATCTCTGGTGAGTGCAGAGTGAATCAGAGTTTAAACACTGGATAGAAGTTTTGACATGTGGTGGACACTTGTTTTGTGTCAAGAATGTATTCGCTTGGTCAATATACGGCCTTTGGGTTTTCGGGGATATCTCCTTACTGCACTACCCTGTTTTACCAGATATCTATCACCTAATGTCCTGCTCCAGATGAAGCGTTAATGTGAACGCGAAACATGTAGAGCTCTTGACTTGACCCCTCCGCCCCATCGCATCCCTGCCTCATCGGTGGACACCCCACGACTACTGGATAGCTAACTTTAGTTGCTGGTCTCTTTATGTGTCCCTAAGGCTACTATTATAGAATGCATGTGCCGCTATGTATTCTATTTTTCTGGTGACAAAATGTGTTTTTAAGTATATACTGATGTATATGTATTTCTTCTTTTTTAAATAATAAATATTTGTTTAAATATATCATTGTATGGTGCCTAAAAAGTCCAAGTCCCCCTCCCTCCTTTCTACAAGAATGTATTCACATTAATGTGACTAGGATTTATTGCATAGTTTTAACACTTTCTTAATTTGTATTATTGTTTTTATAAGTCACAAAATGCAGCACTTAATTTGATTTGTCTATAAGGGTTATATGGTCACCTTGTGTGCCAACAGCTATACATTTTAGGGTGCTCACTATATTATTTTTACGTTTATTCAATGTCATACTTACCTGCTTTGTGCTCCTGGCTCCTCTTCGGTAAGTGCCTGGTATAGAAAACTACTTTTTTATGGGGGCAATCATGCAAGCTCACTCTTGAGTCCTTCTGCCTGCATCTATACACACTCCCCGACCCCTTGTCATAAGATTTGATTGATAGCAGTGGAAGCCAATGGTTTGCGCTACTATCAATCTGCCTAGTGAGGAGGGAGATGGTCAGGAAAAATGCTGCTCTTGTGCACAAAATCTGGATCAAGATTTGGGCTCAGGTAATTAAAGGGAAGGGGGAATCCTCTGCAGCAGAAAGTTTCCTTTACCTTAATGCATAAAATCCATTTGGGTAAAAAACCTTAAGACCCCTTTCATACCGAGGGCGTTTTGCGGGCGATATAGCATTAGAAATAGCGCCTGCAATCCGCCCTCAAACTGCTGCTTAGGGGCTTTCACACTGCAATGGTGCGCTGGCAGGACTTCGGGAAAAGTCCTGCCAGCAGCTTCTTTGGAGCGGTGAAGGAGCGGTGTGTTTACCGCTCCTCCACCGCTCCTCATTGAAATCAATGGGGCAGCGCTGAAATACCACCGGCAAAACGCTGTTATTGTGGCGTATTTCAAGGGGTTTTAACCCTTTCCCATCCGCTAGCGGGCAGTAAAAGCGCCCCGCTAGTGGTCGAAATGTGCCGCAAATCCGATGGTAAAGCGCCGCTAAAAATAGCTGTGTTTTACCGCCGACGCTATGGGCAGCGTGGTGTCAAAGGGGTCTTATGCTTTAAAACAGGGATATGCAATTAGCGAATCATTAGCTGCTGCAAAACTACAAGTCCCATCATGCCTCTGCCTCTGGGTGTTTCATGTTTGTGGCTGTCAGAGTCTTGCTATGCCTCATGGGACTTACGTAGTTACATATAACTAGTTCTGCAACAGCTGGAGGTCCGCTAATTGCATATCCCTGCTTTAGAACCACGTTTAGGCAATCCCTGTTATGGGGTGACAGTGTTCTGTCCCTGTCTTTCAACTGTGCTCTTGTGTTGTCACCTTGTCACATGCACTTCCAGCTCAGACTATAAACTGCTGTGCTGACACTCAGTGTATAACAACAGAAAGCTGGTCCAGAGTAAAGATATGCAGCTAATAATGAAGTGACTGCTTTGAGGCAGGAAGGAGTTGATTTACTAAAACTGGAGAGTGCAAAATCTGGTGCAGCACTGCATAGAAACCAATCAGCTTCCATGTTTTTATTTTTGTTAAAGCTTAATTGAACGTGTGAAGTTAGAAGCTTATTGGCTACCATGCACAGCTGCACCAAATTTTGCACTCTCCAGTTGTAGTTAATCAACCCCGAAGTGTCTGCAAAACAGATGTAGAAGATCAGCAGCAAAAAAAAAAGATGACTAAAGGGCAAACATTACTTTCTTAATAGTGGGATAATGGAAATGTCCAGGCTTTATATCTACTTGACACAGACTAACAGGCACTATTTTTTCCATAATTTTCCAAATAAATAACATTTATCATATTTTCACCTTTGATCTTCTTTGACTGAATTGCACAGTTTTAAAGAAGCATTCTGCCATTTGATATATGTGCCTCAAAACAATATGCACTTTTTGTATTTCCAGTTATGAAGCTTTTAGTGAATTTTGTAAATGGAAAATATGTAGAACATTTGTCTGCATTTAAATGGAGACTGTGGGGGGGAAATGCATCAACACTGGAGGAGCCAGAATGTGGAGCAACTGTGCATAGCAACCAATCAGCTTATATCTTCAGCTTGTTCTGTTAAGCTTTGAAAATATAAGATAGAAGCTGATTGTTTGTCGTCCACAGCTGCTCCAGTTTCAATGAATTACCCACTATATACCCATTTAAGAGGTTTTCACATTTTAAATCTTCTCTGTGCACAAAATTGATGTTCTCTTCCTGTCCTGTCTTAGACACTTCACCTGGACAAGGAGTGAAGGGAAATCTTACTAATGGAGACAGACAGAGAAAGAGAGAGATACAGTAGCTGCTGCCTAATCTTCTCTGTGACAGCTGACAGGAAAAGTTCCTCGACTTATGAAGCAGGTTCAAGGTTTAATGGTATTATCCCAGGCTTCCTTTCATAGGACCAAACCTGCCTGGTCCAAATGTACCAAATATGGGGCATGTGTTCTGTGTTCAGCAAGGAGATGGGCCAATAACTTATGCAGGCTGTGGAATCCTTTCCTTCCTAAGGATTTACTGTTACATTCATTTCCAGGAGGTGTTGAGATATTTGACCTTTGTTTGTGACCGAGTTAAATACACATAGAAATGAAGGGGCTAGATGGTTTGAGTAAGTCTTGTAATATAAAGTAGTAAGGCCTTCAGGCCCTGGGCTCTTACCTCATTTCATGTGGTTGAGAGCCTGTTGAAACTCAGTCAGCATAAGAAGGTTTGTTCATAGAATGAATGACAGTTTCTGTAATTTCAGGTAAGTCATTATTGCCTAAATGTTTGTATGATATCATCTCTAGTACCTGATAGAAAAGCGGGTTTGTGTTGAGGCAGAGCATTGTAGAGGTTGGCATAGTATTTATGAAATTGATTTGCAATAGCCTCTGACTCTGGGATGAGAGGTCTGGGGCCCCTTAGATTTTTTGCTAGTTATGTGCCAGTCTCTGCTCATGTAAGACCCTCAGCAAAAACGCGCCACTGTTATTTCTGTGCTCACGATAAATCTTAGAGCACAGATGGATTTATTCCTATGCTTTATGTCCTATGAGCTCTATGAGTGATGGCTCGCTCGGCGAGCCCAGAACTATTGGGACCGCCTGTGAAGGAGGGCAGGTTTCCTGTGCTTAGAACTTTCCCTGCAAAAAAGTGTCATTTTTGCAGGAAGAAAGCTATTTAAATCACTCGCGGCTAATGAATTGATGGCTCCTGTAACACAGAGAGCTGTCATTCATTAAAAAAAAACAAAAAAAAAAGCGTAGGGGTCCCCCCAAATTCAATAACCAGGCCCTTCAGGTCTGGGATGGATATTAAGGGGGATCCCAGCCAAAAAAAAAAAAAAAAAATGGCGTAGGGTCCCCCTCAAAATCCATACCAGACCCTTGAGGTCTGGTATGGATTTTAAGGGGAACCCTAGCCAAAAAAAATGGCGTGGGGTCCCCCTCAAAATCCATACCAGACCCTTATCCGAGCACGCAACCTGGCAGGCCGCAGGAAAAGAGGGGGGGACGAGAGCGGCCCCCCCTCTCGCCTGAACCGTACCAGGCCACATGCCCTCAACATTGGGAGGATGCTTTGGGGGTCTAAGACCCCTAAAGCACCTTGTCCCCATGTTGATTAGGACAAGGGCCTCTTCCCCACAACCCTGGCCGGTGGTTGTGGGGGTCTGCGGGCGGGGGGCTTATCGGAATCTGGAAGCCCCCTTTAACAAGGGGACCCCCAGATCCCGGCCCCCCCCCTGTGTGAAATGGTAAGGGGGTACTAGTACCCCTACCATTTCACCAAAAAAGTGGCAAAAATGGTAAAAAGGACAGGAGACAGTCTTTGACAATTCCTTTATTAAAATCTTCTTTCTTCTTTCTTCATCCTTCGGTTTCTTCATCTTCTCCTTCCTTCATCTTCTTCCATCTTCTTCTTCCATTTTCTTCTTCCTCCGATCCGCTTCTTCTTGCGCTGGTCTTCTCGTCCTTCTCGTCCGGCATCTTCTTCCGTCGGCGTCGGCGTCGGTGTCTCTGTCTCTTCTTGGGCCGCTCCGCGCAATGGGAGGCTCCCGCTGTGTGAGGCTCCGCTCCGTCTGACAGGTCTTTTATAATGGAGGGCACCTGGTGACCCCGCCCCCTCTGACGTACAGGGACGTCATGGGGAATTCCATGATGGCTTTCCCCATGATGTCAGAGGGGGGCGGGGTCACCAGGTGCCCTCCGTTTTAAAAGACCTGTCAGATGGAGCGGAGCCTCACACAGCGGGAGCCTCCCATTGCGCGGAGCGGCCCAAGAAGACACCGACACCGACGCCGACGCCGACGGAAGAAGATGCCGGACGAGAAGGACGAGAAGACCAGCGCAAGAAGAAGCGGATCGGAGGAAGAAGAAAATGGAAGAAGAAGATGGAAGAAGATGAAGGAAGGAGAAGATGAAGAATCCGAAGGATGAAGAAAGAAGAAAGAAGATTTTAATAAAGGAATTGTCAAAGACTGTCTCCTGTCCTTTTTACCATTTTTGCCACTTTTTTGGTGAAATGGTTGGGGTACTTTTGTACCCCCTTACCATTTCACACAGGGGGGGGGCCGGGATCTGGGGGTCCCCTTGTTAAAGGGGGCTTCCAGATTCCGATAAGCCCCCCGCCCGCAGACCCCCACAACCACCGGCCAGGGTTGTGGGGAAGAGGCCCTTGTCCTAATCAACATGGGGACAAGGTGCTTTTGGGGTCTTAGACCCCCAAAGCATCCTCCCAATGTTGAGGGCATGTGGCCTGGTACGGTTCAGGCGAGAGGGGGGGCCGCTCTCGTCCCCCCCTCTTTTCCTGCGGCCTGCCAGGTTGCGTGCTCGGATAAGGGTCTGGTATGGATTTTGAGGGGGACCCCACGCCATTTTTTTTGGCTAGGGTTCCCCTTAAAATCCATACCAGACCTCAAGGGTCTGGTATGGATTTTGAGGGGGACCCTACGCCATTTTTTTTTTTTTTTTTTGGCTGGGATCCCCCTTAATATCCATCCCAGACCTGAAGGCCTGGTTATTGAATTTGGGGGGACCCCTACGCTTTTTTTTTTTTCATTTTTTTTTTTTTTTTATCAATGACTTTTTTTTATGAATGAGTTTACTTAGAAGTAATATATCCAATTTGTTTCTGGTAAAGCTTCTTTAGTGTTGTACCTAGTGCTATGTATTAGCCTCTTACAATTACTTGTGGGCCTCCCTTAAAGAGAACGGAGAAAAACTTTCCTGGTCATTTTTTTAAAAGTAATGTAAAGTGGCAAGTTCAACAGCCTCCATATTTTCTGTCTCTAAATATTTAGTGTATTTAGAGACAGATTTAGATGTCAGGTAAATTGAAGGTTCTAAACAGAGCTATTGAGGCATGGTCTAAGTATGTTAGGGAAAAATCGAGGTTGTGGTTTGGGGAGGAAGGTCTGCTTGAGTGATGAACAAATGGTCTATCCATGAGTATTTGTTATGTGGAGGAGAACTTCCATTGAGTGGAGTGATCTCCATGTATCCAGCAATGACATGCATTCCAAAAGCCTTTTTTTTTTGTCTAGGAGTTGTGTAGAGCAGTGGTCATCAACCCTGTCTTCAGGGCCCACTAACAGGCCAGGTTAGCACTGAAAAAAGTCACAGGTGATATAATTTGCTGCTCAGTTTTTGCAGTATTCTAGTCTGCATCTTCCCAAGATAATACATAAAACCTGGCCTGTTAGTGGACCCTGAGGACAGGCTTGATGACCACTGGTGTAGAGAAGAGCAGACCGTGTGTAGCAGGAGGTTCAAATGAAAATTTCCTTCCAAAATAATATTGCTGACAGTGAAAGATTAAAGCCCAGATGGAATAGCTGTGGGGACTCGTAGTGGTCCCAAATTTGGAAGATAAATACTGTTTAAAGTTTATCTCCAAGGTTGTCACAACTGCTTCTCGACTTATAAATAAGGATCAAGTGGGCTATTTGTCCACCAGACAGGCAAGTAACAAAACCAGAAGCACAAAAGACTTGGTACTATTTAGCACCTCCACTAAGACCCCTGCTCTTCCATTACACTTAGATGTGCAAAAGGCTTTTGATAGACTAGGATAGCCTTATATGTTATCAACTCTGGCATGCTTTGCCTTATGGGTTCTACATTCCTCTCCTTTGTCCCAAATTAAATTATCCTCTGTTATATCACTCACCTTTCCAATAAGTAATACCACTCGGCAAGGCTGTTTCTTATCACCTTTACTACTTATCTTATGCTTAGAACCCCTTTATGAAGTCCATCGTTCAAACGTAGACATCCATTCCTCTCCTTTGTCCCAAATTAAATCTAACTGCTAATATGCATAGATTATACACATTGCCCCTAAATGTAATGCAGAGATAAAAAGGAAAACCTTCATTTCTAAAAGATGGCCTTTTTTCAGGAGGGACAGCAAAGGTTTCAATGTTCATTTATGCTGGAGTGTATTTAGAGATAAAGTAGGTCATGTAAAAGTTGAATTAAATTGAAGTGTTATTAAATGTGATCAGTTAAGTATCTCTGGCTTTACTGATAATTTCTTACTTCAAAGAAAAGTTTGGGAAACAACAGATCGCGTTCCTTTGTGATCTATCCAGAGGGATTTGGGGGTGCTGAGATCTGTGGATTCTGAAAAACTTTATTGCAGATGTTGTGTCTTCTGCAATGATTGTCAATGTCCCCCAAATTAAGGTTGATTGAGATTAAATGTGAATTGTGAACATCTCTCAAGCCTTGAAGGTGCTGGATTATTACGTGCCTCTTTTTGCCTGCCTTTACCCAGTAGAGTATTTAGGTTTTGTACTGCCCTAGGCCTGAATAAACTTGTGCAGCCCCTAATTTAAATATGGCCCACCCCTTCCTGTCAAGGCCACACCCCTTGCTGTTTAAGGTCCGCCCTGACATTTTTGAGTGGGGACACTAGTTCTGAGGGCCTGGACAGTTGTGGAATGCCGGCTGCCCGCATACCGGAAGCATTGCAGCCGCTTTATGGGGGCGCTAGACTAATCTGCCTCTCAGCCCAGTCCGCCCCATAAGACTGGCGTTACACTAACAGTGTAGCGCAAGCCGGCAGGGACTCTGTCCGTGCTGCCCCCCTGCAAAGTGCTGCCCTAGGCCTGGGCCTTGTCGGCCTAGGCCAGTATACAGCGTTGCCTTTACCACTGTTTCCAAATATGTCAATGTCATTGATGTCTGAAAATAGTTCCGTATTAGCCACTGCAAGAGTAAAGTTAAAGTGTTACTAAAGGTAATTTTTTTAATTAAAATTATAAACATGTTATACTCACCTGCTCTGTGCAATGGTTTTGCACAGAGCAGCCCCAAACCTCCTTTTCTAGGGTCCCCCACTGGCGATCTTGGCTCCTCCTCTTCTTTGTGTGTCCTCATAGCAAGATACTCGCTACAGGGGCACACTGCACAAGCTGTGTGTGTCTATGAAGTTATGTTGCTTAAACCCCCCCTCCATTTCATCCTAACTGCATTTGATTGACATGGTCACTGAGGGGAGCTCCATCAAAAAAAGTGTCTATGAGCCTCTGTATAGATTTCATATGGGAGCTGTATGATGGTTAACTAATAGAAAAGAGTCCTTTAAATAATATGTCCTACCTGAACCTTACTCAGAGGTAATGTCCCCCTTTAGTAACCAACTCCCTCTGCCCCATTTTTCTCTTCAGTTGTCCCTCTTTTCGATTTGGTGTATCGGTGTATAAAAAATGCACTGTTCAAAAACCAAAAATTGTTATGCCTCATACGCACGGCATCGGAAATGCCACCAGCAAAACTATGATGAGAGCTTTTTGTCGGAAAATGCAACCCTGTGTATGCTCCATCGCTCTTTTGCTGGCGGATGTCCAGCCAGCAAAAGATTGAGAGTATGTTCTCTATTTTTCGGTCGGGAAAAGTTCCTATCCGAAAATGCGATTGTCTGTATGCAATTCAGACGCGCAAAAAATCACGCATGCTCGGAAACAATTTGACGCATGCTCGGAAGCATTGAACTTAATTTTCTCGGCTCATCGTAGTGTTGTACGTCACTGCGTTCTTGGTGGTCAAAAGTTCAGAGAACTTTTGTGTGCCCAAGACAAGCTTGAGCGGAATTCCGTTGGAAAAACCATCCAAGATTTTTCGGACGGAAATTCCATTCGTGTGTACGTAAGGCATTAGGCCCCTTTCACACTGGGGCGTTTTTTAGGCGGTACAGCGCTAAAAATAGCGCCTGTACATCGCCTGAAAAAATCCGGCCCCATTCACTCCAGTGTGAAAGCCAGCGGGAGCGGTGCGCTAGCAGGACGGTAAAAAAAGTCCTGCTAGCAGCATCTTTGGAGCGGTGTATTCACCGCTCCTATACCACTCCTACCTATTGATTTCAATGGGACACCGCAGTAATACCGCGGCAATACCACCGCAAAGCGCCGCTACGGCGGTGCTTTGCGGGGGATTTTAACCCTTTTTCGGCCGCTAGCGAGGGTTAAAACCGCACCGCTAGTGGCCGAATCCCGCGGCTAAAATGACGGTAAAGCCGCGCTAAATATAGCGCTGCTTTACCATCGCCGCTCCCGCCCCAGTGTGAAAAGGGCCTTATACTCACTGAACATTTCATGCAAACTTTATATCATTATGTTTGTTAGTTTGAGGGAGAGCTAGTATAAAAGAAATGTCATGTTGAAAAAATACTAACTAATCATTTTGCATTATTTCTTTATGAGCCATGTAAGTGGGGTTTTAGCAGAGATGTGTCCATTGCCTACATTCCTTGTCGTTAAAGGTGTCAATCTTTCTCAACCTAAAAGGTTAGGAGTTATGTTATTATGAAGGTTAAGATATACTGAATGACAGCTAAACATGACAAAAGCCAATACTAATGGATAGTTTGAAATTGCATGAAAGGCTAAGTTCACCTTTACATAAGAAATAATAAATGCACATATTTTTGCAGATAAAAAAAATTTGCATTTATTATTTTTTAAAACAGGGGCCCAAAAAATACTGCACCCACTATCAGCAGATCGCGGGTCCAATGTCATGCTCCTGCACACACTGCCTACAGCTCTTAGCCTGTACCTCTATAGGCAGTTCATTCAAACTATGGGGTTGATTTACTAAAGGCAAGTAGACTGTGCACTCTGCAAGAACAGTTGCTCCAGAGCTTAGGAAATGAGCAGACGTTCTGATGACTTCCATCATCCAATTATTTGCAAGCAAAAGTGCATTTTATCCCTTGCATGTGATTGGGTATCTTTGCAAAGTAAAGCTTTACCTTATTTACTAAGTTCTGGAGCAACTGCACTTCAAAAAGTGCAGTCTATTTACCATTAGAAAATCAACCCCTATGAGTCCATCTGCTGCAGTGGCAGTTGGTACTTGTATTTTAGTCATTCACATGAATCTGTGACTGAAGGACATGACTGTGATTCCCTCACGTCCATGCTATTTAAAAAAAAAGTGACAGTGCTTGTGTAGAGAGCACCCCCACCCACTTTTAGGGGGGATTGGGGGAGAGGGGGCAGGAGCAGGAACATGTTACATGTTACATGTTCCACCCTTAACATGTGAGGAAAATGTAACCTGTTCCAAAGGTGTATCCTTTAAAATCGTCAGTATTGGAAAACTGGGTATGCGCTCGCTTACTAAAGGCTGAAGAACACCAATATCACAGAATTATGAATATCACAATATTATTAGGCAATTTGGTTGTTTGAAACTTCTGTTCACTTCCTTTCAGGTATGATGTTCAGCAATATTGAAAGAGATGATGTTACAGCATTGTCCTGGGTTTATTTCTGTAGCAAATATAAAAATGTGCCCCTTCTTAAAGCTGAAGTTTTTTTTTTGGGGGGGGGGGGGGGGGGGCAGATATAGCACCAAACACATTATTTACCTGTAATGGTGTGAATCCAAAGTCTCGTAATTATCAAAAAAACCTTCCATCGTGCTGACAGGTACTGCCTAGAGTGGTGATCTTCATGTGCTGCAGGGGTTAACAGCAGTGGCTGAGAGTTGGAAGGACTTGAGCAACTCACCCACCCCTTTCTGCCCCTTGACCATTTACAGAGTTTGTACTATTATTGTTCCACAATGCAATGCCTTCTACGAATGAGCTGGAGAGATCTAGAATTACAGAGGGGACAGAAAGGGGTGGGCAAGCAGTGTAAGGCAGCCCACAGATGGCGCAAATTTCTTTCCGGCAACCACAAGTTGGCGGAAAGAAATTTGCACAATTCCTCCATCAATACAGACACTGTTGACAGGGGAGTCCCTGCTGCCAACTAATTGTCTTGAGTTTTAAAGCTTTTGGCTTTTTTTTTTTGCCAAAGCTCCTAAACTCAATTATATACAATCCTATACTAAAACTGGAGAGTGCCACATCTGGAGCAGTTGTGCATGGTAGCCAATCAGCTTTTAACTTCAGCCTGTTCAAGTAGGCTTTGATAAAAAAAAAAAAAAAACTGGAAGCTGATTGGTTTCTTTGCAGATCTGCACCAGATTGTGCACTGTCCAGTTTTAGTAAATCAACCCCTATGTGTCCATGTACACATAGGCTTTTCGGAGAGTTTAGGCGCTGCTGCGTTTAGGTGAGGTTAAATCTCCCTCTCCTGAACACGGAAGAATCACGTTTAGGATAGGAACGTTTTGATTGCTGGTTTCGGGAAAACGTGAAACATGGCCCAATTTCGGCAAAACTGCACCAAAAAGTGCCGTAATTTTGCAGTATTTTGCATTTTTCATATGTGCATGAAGCCCAAGTCCTTCACAATTGCAACTGCTGCTGTTAACCCCTGCAGCAATGAAGGGGGTTAACAGCAGTCGGCTGTTCAGCTGACGTTTTTCCTCCTGACGCCTTCAAATTCTCAATCAAAGTTTGTTGATCTGGGTGGTGTCATATTGATCAGATCAGTGTTTACAAGTGATTATTGTATAGACTGAATGTAATGTCGTAGCTCTCAACTGTTCCTAATTTGGAGGGGCTGTTCCTCTTAACCACTTAAGCCCCGGACCAATTTGCAGCCAAAGGACCAGGCCCCTTTTTGCAATTCGGCACTGCGTCGCTTTAACTGACAATTGCGCGGGCGTGCTACCTGGCTCCCAAACAAAATTGGCGTCCTTTTTTCCCCACAAATAGAGCTTTATTTTGGCTTTCTTTTGGTTGTATTTGATCACCTCTGCGGTTTCTGCGACAATTTTGAAAAAATGCAATATTTTTAACTTTTTGCTATAATAAATATTCCCCAAAAAATATAAAAAAAAAAAAAATTTTCCTCAGTTTAGGCCGATACATATTCTTCTACATATTTTTGGTAAAAAAAAATCGCAATTAGCGATTATTGATTGGTTAATATTTATTTTTTTGCTAGTAATGGCAGCGATCAGCGATTTTTATTGTGACTGCGACATTATGGCGGACACATCGGACATTTTTGACACATTTTTGGGACCATTGTCATCTATACAGCAATCAGTACTATTTAAATGCACTGATTCCTGTGTAAATGACACTGGCAGCACTCATGCAGCCCCAGACCATGACACTCCCACCACCATGCTTGATTGTCAGCAAGACACACTTGTCTCCTCACCTGGTTGCCGCCACACATGCTTGACAACATCTGAACCAAATACGTTTATCTTGGTCTCATCAGACAACAGGACATGGTTCCAGTAATCCATTTCCTTAGTCTGCTTGGAGGAGAGAGCAATGTGAGTGTGATTTACTGTATGGCACACTGGCTACAAAACATCTTGCAATAGGTAAAAGTCCAGTTTCAACATTTGTCACATTTGTGTGTCACAACTCCTGCCTCAGAATGTCAGGAAAAGCTAGGCCTTCTCTAGCCAAAACAGCATGCAGTGACAGGCTGGACCTTGTCATTCCCACGAAGTGCAAAACTACAATCAACTTGCACAACGCAAGCAACACAGGATTCCTACTCATCTTTGGCACTGTAAAAAGGTAAACATTTCCTGGATGGCAAGCCGAGAGAACAAACACCGATACACAGATTTATTATCAGACATGAAAAACATAATATGTGAGGCTGCCTGAGCCTAACCGGGGTATTGTCAGATGACCTCTTTCTTGAAAGGACCTCATTAATTTAATCTGCAGCAAAAAGCTTAAACAGCAACAGATAATCAGTCCTGATCAATAACGAGATGTGTTTGTTCTGCCAAATACAAAAGAAAACAGACAGAAGAAACTATGATCGAATCGCCACAGTTCAAAACTTTAAAATCACAGATTTGCCATCTAAACCTGGCAAATATTCAAAATCACTTTGTTACTTATTTGCCAATTATAAAATTGACAAATAGTGCAGCAATCACATTTTCCTACTGAAGAACAGATGTTGGCAAATAGTGGCAAATGTGACTCATAAATAGTTCAGATGGGTCAGAGCAAACATTTGGTGAAAGTCTGACAAATATGTGTCAGTTGTGCAGAGAATCCTTTTAGAAATATACCCCATAGTTTCTACCTTATAACTGGCTAACAAATAATAAGGTCAGTCAAAACATTTTAACAGTTAAAGGAATTGTAAATGATCACCTCATAAAACAACCCATTCAGTTTAAAATAGAAATCAAAGGCAGAACATTTTTGTGTAGATATTAAAAACAAAAAATTATAAATATGTATGTTTCCCTTTTTTATAAGTGATCACATGCCCTCTGTTTTCAGCTACATAATAGCCGGGGGGAGGAGAAGCAACAGTACACTGAGCTTCCCAGTGAATGGCTGTGCAGGGGGACAAGTGTTTCAGGAGTCTGATCATTGGAGGAGAGCAGCATAGCTGGAGAACTGACCACACTGTGCTCTCCTGCTTAGTTTGGTCAGTTTTTAAAAGGAGAGCAAAGGGACTGCCAGGAACACCAGGGATTTCACACAAAAGAAGCAATACAAAGAGAACCAGATACTTTTTCATGTAAGTACATAGTACAGCAGGCACATATCAGGAATATGAAATGTTGGGTTTACATATTCTTTAATATGATGCAGTGTAAAATAAAATAACACAATCACACACCTTAGGTGTATTTTTACACCTCATGCTGAGGCCCAGCCCCTCAGGACCTTTCAGTGCACATCTAATAAATTATATAACAAGGTGAACGAATATCTGTGCTAACCCAAAAAAAAACACACACAGCGGCCAGCACAGTTTGCTGATTCATCAAACAAAAATATAAAGCCCAGTAGTGCAGCGCTACACAGCAGTTTTAAATGTGATTGTCCATAAAAAACACATGTGAATAAAAGCAATGATTGTCCATAATGTGATTGTCCATAGATAGGTAAATGTGATTGTCCATAAATAGGTGACTGTACTAATGACACTGGCGGAGGGGGGGGGGGGGTTAACACCAGGGGAGCGATCAAAGTGATAATGTGTCACTGGAGGGGGGGGGGTAAAGCCCGTAAGGGTATAACACTTAAAATTGATTGTAGTCTAAGCATAGATGCACATATATTGTGGGCACAACTGCGCAATGTGGACACGCACATAGATAGAACTTATATTGCGGCCACATATGCGCAATGCGAACAGATGTATATGTATTGCGGTCACGCATGCGCAATGCAGGCATGCGATTCAAATAAAACCGGAAATATAACCAAAACACATTTACTTCCGGTGGGCGAAAAAACATCATCGCCGACCGGAAGTATCATAACCATAAGCAGCTCATGCGCCCCACCTTACGGGCTTCACTATTGTTGCTCCTTTTTTTCTGTTCTGGTGATGATTGCTTAAATACATTCCCTGATGTGAGTTCTGATGTTCCACCTGACACTGATGTACCTGGGCAACCCTGTGATCCATCTATCAAGTCTGGAGAGGGCCATCCAAGTGTGTCATCTGCCATCTTTGATTGCCTGTTTTTCTTTTCATTCTGGTAAGCAGATTGAGAGCACAATGGTGTAGTGTGCTTCATATATGCACTCTAAATCTTGGTGGGAGATTTCCGTCACCTATCTATGGACAATCACATTATGGACAATCATTGCTTTTATTCACATGTGTTTTTTATGGACAATCACATTTAAAACTGCTGTGTAGCGCTGCACTACTGGACTTTACATCTAATAAATTGCATATAAAGCATTTGCACAAAGGACTTGTAATTAATGCTCTCTATTCATTCTAAAAATAATTGATTTTCCAAGGTACTGTCTATCATTAAAATCACTCTCAGCAGTGTTTTGGGGTCCAGCATTACACTTTCTCAAGCCAAACCCATAATCACAGCTCTGGTTTAAATAAAGGTCATACACTACAACTATTTTAGTTATGAGTATTACAAAGCACATGAACAAGAACTTTTAGTCATATCCCACACACTACCAACACATTTTTTTCTGTTCTCTCTCACTGTGTTCTTCCCTGTTAGAATGACGATCTACCCTGTTTACATAGGCAGATCACTGTTCTGTCTCTCTAGGGAATGATTGTCAGGTAGGTCTTTTCAGACAGAAGAGAGAGGGAGGAGGTTCGGCAGGATAAATCAGTGGTAATGCAGCACCAGCTAGAGGCAGGTCACATCTGCCCCTTCTAGTGTCTGTGCAGTTTCAGCAAGCAGTTGAGGTTCAAGAGTGCAGGATGACGCACACCTCTAAAGCTAAGGAAGCCAACATGTATCTTGTGTGATGGTGACAGCACAGTCACATGTACAGCTTCCTAATTTTTTGCCTAATTTTTGATTCCTCTGAACCAATAGTCCTCCCCAAGCACCCCTAAGCATATGCAAGGTCCCAGGCTGAACAATACCGTTTTGGAGCTCATATTCCTGGGAGACAGGAGAGATACACCTAGCCAGACTTTACTGGCAGTCCTCCAGGCCCAACTGAGAGGTAACTGACTCTATGCTATCTTAAAATTTTACAGTTAGATTTGAGAAAACCCCATCACATGTTTGTTATGTGTTTCCATTCACACAGCATATCTAAAAATATATACATACGTTTTACCTTTTTAGATGATTCTAAAGGCAAGGTATCATGACTGATTTCCCAGGGAGTCTTACAATGGCTCTTTTCCCATACAGAGTCTAGTTATCCCTCATTAACATACAATGCTGGAGTGCAGTCTCTATAGTTTTATCCCTTTATTAGGACAGACATTGTTTAAATTGTTTTGAGTGGGTGGAGTGAGATTGTTGAGAACAGTGTTGTCCTCGGTGACACTGAGGACTCAGGGTCCCTCTGTTGCAGGCAATTTGTGGCAAATTGGGTCTCTTCTGCTCAAATATCTGCACAAGGAACCTAAGATTCTCACCGTCAAAGAGAAAGACCATTTTGAGTGGCCACCCTATTAGATTCCAGATACAGAGATAAAATGACTTATCTACTGCCACCATCCCAGGGAGCTAAAAAATGTGTCACTTTGAGAAGTTGCTGAATAATAACCTCTTTACAGCATTTCTTGATGGTGGCAGGATCACTGCTGATGACCATCCTACTCCCAATCCTCTGATTCCTGAAAGGAGGAGCAGTGATGGTGGTGCCTAAGCACTACTTTTAAGAGTATTTTTAAGCTATAGAATCCATTCCTCGCTGCTAGCAGCACTCACAGGCATTGCCTGAACCACAAGACTAATGACTACATCAGGTGTAGAGCTAATGAGGACACTCTCAGAAGATCCGTAGATTACTGGGCTGGATAACTTGCTTTGCAGCCAGTGTGCTTTCTGAGAGGACAGCAGGAGGTTTTGATACAAAGAAGCAAATCCACCTGTTCCCTAACCCAGTAAACTGGCTCACTTTCATTAAAGTGAAATCACTACAAAACTCATGCTGCTGATGCTACAGATTAAACTTTTGTCATTTGCAATCTCCCAAAAAATGATACCTGCCACCATTCTCAGCTTCTGCCTATTCTGGCACTCAAGCACTTTAAAGGCACCACACAATGCTTCCACAGCTGGACTTTAGCTTTAAAATTTTGGTTGGCTGTGGGGTTAAGCCTGTGTTACACCTCAATATTTGTTGCAACTTTCTCTCACATTGTGAACGTACTGAGCTGCTTGCATACTGCCAGGCACTGTGCAATAATTGTGGCTATTGTGTCTCAAATAATATGCTCTAAATTCTATTTTAAGGTAAAATTTGCCTCATCTCTCCCTCTTATATTGCAGCCTAACCAAGTTGCTTACATGTTGTCCAGCCACTGTACAATTTGTGAGGCTATCTGCAAAATATTACATTCTAGTGTTTATTTCAAGATAAAACCTGCCTCATTTATCCATCTTATATGGGGGCCTATCCAAATTGCTGACATACTATACAGCTACTAAACAATAACAATTGTAGCTGAAAGGTATTGCTGCTCAACCATTACACCTGTTTGTCCAGGCAAGCAGTTTCATAATCTCCACATTCCAACACTCACCATTGTTGTCCAAAATAAATGTAAAAAGTCTTTATCAAATATCCAGGAATATACAGAATAAAAACTGAAAACCTTGTTAATGCACTTCAGCTGTGCCCAGCTTTAGTCATAACTAGACTGTCTAAGGCTGAGTAAAGCTTAAACACGGCAACCAGGTTTTAAATTTAAATATTTTTTTTCTTTCATGTAGCATAAATTACACGTAAATTATGCATCTAATTTCCTGACTACCTTTAAATTTTTTGGAGGCCCTGGAGTACCCGAACAGGAGAAACCCACAAAATGACTCCATTTTCGAAAGCAAACGCTCAAAATAATTTTCTGGCAGGCATAGTGAATCTTTTGAAAAAAACTTTTTTCACCACACGTTTTTGGAAAATGCAGGAAAGAAAATAAAATTTATTTTTTTATGCAAAGTTGTCAATCAATAAGATATTTCTAACACACATCACAGGCATATTTCCATCACAGAATTACACCCTAAAATGTATTCTGCTACTTCTCCTGAGTATGGTGATACCACATGTAGCCATATAGAGGGGCCCAAAATCCAAGGAAGCACCATCAGACATTCTAGAGGCATACATTACACATCTAATTCCCTGACTATCTATCATATTTTTGAATGCCCTGGAGCAACAGGACAGTGGAAACACCCACAAAATGACCACATTTTGAGGAGGGAAAAACACCCTAAGGTATTTTTAACCTCCCTGGCGGTATGATTATTTCAGATTTTTGATGCTCAAAGCGGTACAATTCTTTTGCATAGAAATTTGGCGTTTTATATTGTAGGCCTGTAATTCTTAGGAATAACACACTTAAATCTGTCCAAACAAGAGTCTAGTAGACATCCCGGGTATGAAACATGAAATTAAAAATTATAATATAATAAATAATTATAAAAAATAATAATATGAAAAATTATTCAATAATGTAATCAAATCAAAAACTGTGAAATTTGCTCAGTAGCAGAATTGTCGCTGCCATTACTTTCAGTGTTTGATGACGAATTTCCTCACAAATCACTATCGCTCAATTCTGCAAGTGATTCTAATTTATTATCGCTGTTTTCTAGCTGGTCGTTGTAATTAGCACTTTTGATTTCGAACGTCGCGTCCATTATAACGTATAGGGTTCGAAAATTCGCGCGAACTTTCGGTCCGTTCGAAGGTTCTGGTTCGAACCGAACCCGGGGGTGTTCGGCTCATCCCTACTGTCTACGGCTCAGTAAAGCTGAAACACGGCAACCAGGTTTTAAATTTAAATATTTTTTTTCTTTCATGTAGCATAAATTACACGTAAATTACGCATCTAATTTCTACCTTTACATTTTTTGGAGGCCCTGGAGCATCCGGACAGGAGAAACCCACAAAATGACTCCATTTTTTAATTTATAATATAAAACTGCATGCAGGGCACTGGACAAATCACTAGGGACAAAAGGAATGTCAAATAATTTCATACAGTAATGTAATCTGTAAGATTACAGAGTACTGTATGTATAGTTGGTGTTTCACTTTCTGAATTTGGCACCGTACTCCATCCCCGTTCGTTGGAATGCTCGCAGGGAACGGAGCTCGGCTCCGTGATGAATCGAGTGGAGACACAGCCGCCGCACACAGCGGGGAGACATCGCAGGATCCTGGGGACAAGGTAAGTACGCTGTACCTGCGATGCGGGTTACCGCTTGGGGTTACCGCTTTTGGTACTGAAAATACACCCCGAGCCACACTTGGGAATACCGTCAGGGAGACTTCATTTCTTTGCCTCAAGTTTTTGAAAAATGCGGAACTAAAATGCAAATGACTTTTTTCCATAAATTTGGCAATGTAATAAGATATTTCTAACATGCAGCATAGACATACTCAGAATTGCATCCCAAAACACGTTCTGCTACTCCTCCTGAGTATGGAGATATCATATGTGTGAGACCTTTTCACTGTGTGGGCTGATTGTATACCGGATATTGTATCTTGTGTATTACACAAACCAATTATGTCAAAACCAATATACTGTAATGGTCACCTCTATACAAGTGGCCAGGGAATATGATGTGTAGCATCACCAATAGAAGTCTCAGTTCCTATAAGCCAAGCAATCTTAGCCTGGGTCAGTTTAGGCTGCAGGCAGAGACATGGTCAAGCAGGCAAAGGATCAGACCAGGCAGAAATGTGGTCATTAATCAGGCCAGGGTTAGAGTACAGGCAGAGGCAACACTATTCTGGTGATCAAGGACACTAACTGGAGTGGAGGTGATCATGGAGACTGTAACTGATGTGACAGTGATTAGGGACACTGTAACTGATGTGACAGTGATTAGGGACACTGTAAGTGGTATGGCGGTAATTATGGACAATGTGACCTGTCCCTGCAACATAAGAATTAATACAAAAGAAAAAAAGTGACTAGAATACTGTCAAACAGAAACTGCTTTCACAGAATACATGTGATGTAGCAAAAAAAAAAAAATAAGTTAATACAAAATATCTTTATAAATGTCAATTGTTGTATAAAAAAAGTATCAAAAATCACACAAATATATAAATACCCTTCTTCCACTAATAAAAAATACAACATTGCCTTATTTATTGGTGGAAGAAGAGTATTAATAAATGTCAAATATTGAAAGAAAATAGTACCAAAAAGCACACACACATATATAAAGATATTTTGTATTTACTTAAAGTATAACTAAAGGAAAAACTTTTTTTGTTTAGGATAGGGAGGAGAGGTATTAGAACACCTATCAGGTTTTCTGTCTGTGCCCCCATTAGGGAGATTCACCCTCTATATTTGTCCTGTTTACCATTATAATTGAAAGTGACATGGAAAAAAAATCCCGCATTTTGGGTTGACCCCAGAAAAGTAATAGAGGGGAAATTTTCGAATAGGTTCTGGTGATCTGGGGGACCCCAAGAGATTCCCTTGATTTGCAGGGATTTCGTCTCACACCTTCTGTTTTGGAAATGGGACAGGAAGTAAATCTCCCCAATGGGACACAGATGGTAAAAAAAAAAAAAAATCTGACACGGGGTTCTAACCCTCCATTACTCTATCCAAAATGAAAAAGAAAGTTTTGCCTTTTGTTACACTTTGAAGCAGCCTTTCTCAAACTTTTCCAACACAAAGGAACCCTTGAAATATTTTTTCCAGTCTCAGGAAACTCCTACTAAAAATTACTGTATCTACAACTCATGATACATTAGTGTGATGGTCAGTGGGAAGAATGTTCCTTATACTTGTGGTCACTGAGAAGAATTACTTTCCTATAGATAGCTAAAAAGATTAATGATGTCAGTGGGAACTTGTCAGTGGAAAGATATCTCTAAAAATAATTGTGAAAAAGTTAAGTACCGTATTTATCGGCGTATAACACGCACCGGCGTATAACACGCACCCCAAGTTTAGGTGGGCATTTTAAGGAAAAAATTTTTTAGGAGGGAAGTTTAGGGAAAAAAAACAACTTACATTTAAGCGTCATTTGCAGCTTGCCCAGCATCATTGCAGCTTGCCCAGCGTCATTGCAGCTTGCCCAGCGTCATTGCAGCCTTGCCCAGCGTCATTTGCAGCCTTGCCCAGCGTAATTTGCAGCCTTGCCCAGCGTCATTGCAGCCTTGCCCAGCATCATTGCAGCCTTGCCCAGCGTCATTTGCAGCCTTGCCCAGCGTCATTGCAGCCTTGCCCAGCATCATTGCAGCCTTGCCCAGCATCATTGCAGCCTTGCCCAGCGTCATTGCAGCCTTGCCCAGCGTCGTTGCAGCCTTGCCCAGCATCATTGCAGCCTTGCCCAGCATCATTGCAGCTTGCCCAGCATCATGGCAGCCTTGCCCAGTGCCATTGTAGCTTGCCAGCGTCATTTTCCTTCATTTCCTGGTTAAAATTTCCCGCCGCCGAAAAAACCCGAAGCACGGGCGAAAAAGAACGAAGCGCCCCCGGAAAAAGCCGAGCCGACTCGGACGGCTAAGCTCGCGGTCCCGCCTCCCTGCTGTTTCCGGAGCGAGCGCAGGGAGGCGGGACTACGAGCAGGGCAGAGTCTGCTCGGCTTTTTCCGGGGGCGCTTCGTTCTTTTTCGGCCGCGCTTCGGGTTTTTTCGGCAGCGCTCGCTATTTTTCAGCGGCGCTTGCCTTTTTTGTAATTTTTTTTGGGGGGTATCGGCGTATAACATGCACCCCCGACTTTCCCCCGATTTTAAGGGGGAAAAAGTGCATGTTATACGCCGATAAATACGGTATTCCCACTACATAGGACATATGTTCTAACAAGGGATTAGACAATTGTAATATTCATGTATATTGTATTATGTTTGGAGCAGTTTTTGCAGCAAATGATGTATATGCTTGTATATTTGAAAAAGCAGTCCTTAAAAACAGGAGAAAAATAAACACAATTTTACTACATGTAATGGGGTGGGTTAAGTGAATGTAATTGGGTTGATTTACTAAGACTGAACATTTTGCAAGTGAAGTTGCTCCAGAGCTTAGTAAATGAGGGGGAGCTCTGCTTACTTCCACCATCCAATCATGTGCAAGCAAAAATGCATTTTTTCCCCCTTGTAAATGGGTATTCTTTGTAAAGTGAAGCTTTACCTCATGTACTAAGCTCTGGAGCAACTTGCAAATTGCACAGTCTTTTTTTCCATTTTGCATAGAGTAAGGGAGTTTTTTTTTTTTTTTTAATTGCCATCTGTGTGCCCATTGGAAGATTTCCCCTCTATTACTCTTCTGGGGACAACCCAAAATGTGGGATTTTCTTTTACTTTCACTGTGAATGATAATGGTAAACAGGACAGTCAGAGAGAGTGAATCTCCCTAATGGGGACACAAACAACAATAAAAACCTCACAGGTGTTCTAATCCACCTCCACTCTATCCAAAACTTTAAAAAAATGTTTTTCCTTTAGTTATACTGTAAGTAAATCAACCCCAATGTTTTCCATCTTCCATATTTAGGTTTCTATGCATTACTGTTGAGAGCGTTTTGCGGTAAATAGTGCAAAACGGCATAGTGAATTGATAGTTTCAGATTTGCATGCGATATTTAGGTAAAGACAAAAGGAGAGCAGCGCCATCTAAGTGTAGCATTATTAAGACATTTTATTCCATAAAAGACAATTGGTAACTCACAAGATGTATGAGATGTCAGCACATGTGGGATTAACAATGTGGTTCATCAGCTCGTGGGACAGAAAAGCTTCTCACTGGTGAAGAGGCAGCTGATGGGTCCAGGGACGCCGGTGGTGCTCAGCGCTTCCAGACACTCAGGACAGCTCGCAGACATCGGTGTACATCACTTCCGGTTGGACAGAGAGTGGGGAGGAGAGTGCGTTCGGAGTATGCATGCTCCTTCATCAGGCTATCATATAGTCTGATGAAGTGTCTAATAGCCTGTGTCTGGAAGCACTGAGAACCACCGGTGTCCCTGGACCCATCAGCTGCCTCTTCACCAGTGAGAAGATCGTCTTTCCCATGAGCGGATGATCCACATTATTAATCCCACATGCGCTGACATCTTATACATCTTGTGAGATACCAATTGTCTTTTATGGAATAAAATGTCTTAATAATGCTGCACTTAGATGGCACTGCTTTCCTTCTGTCTTTGCCTTCCGCAGAGTTACTTCTAGCCTGTCACGAGCTGGCAGCCATCCACAGTCAGCTTATCTAAGAAAACTTCAACTGTCCTTGTGCCACAAATGTATCCCTCCACATGAACTCTCTTTATTCAGCTGATCAAGCGCACTTTCTCTTGATATTTAGGTAAAATTTGTACGGACAAATAAAGACTGCATGCAATCTGCTTTAGTGAATGGAGTCCACTGTGAGTGGACTGTGGTAAATAGGGACACTGTGAGTGGGTGACAGTGATAAGGGACACTGACTGATGCGGGAGTGATTATGGACGCTAATTGTCAATAAATCAGTGCTGCCAGTAAAACTACTGCTGTGGAGATGATCAGAGATAATGGCTGGCAGCACTGACATACAGTGATATCAGAGCAGCTAGCCATTGTAAATGATCACTGCCACAGAGGTACAATAGTGACACTGCAGTTGTTCAAGTGACAGTATGTAAAAATGAAATATATTTTTAAATATATTTTTCATTATAACTTCATTTATTTATTTATTTTTTACTTTTTTTTTTTTGCATACTGTCACCAGAGCAGGTGACACGGTACTACTCTGGGGGTGATCATGGCTTTTTTTTTCAATTCTGAATCTTTCCTGATACTACTGTGATGCTGTGATTGGTTACAGCTATCACATGGTACATGGTACTATTGCATGGTGTGATTGGCCCTGGTGCCATGTGATCACAGAGTAATAAGCAAAGCATTATGAATGACAGCCTTGCTTACTACTGTGACTCTGATCGCTGTGATTGGTCAAAGCGATCACATGGTACCATAACCATGGTACGATCACTTATCAGAAAAAAAGAGCACCTACCCAGCCAATGCACACAAAGAAGCAGTTAATAAAGAGTTTCCAATATTTGTGGCTATTGCCTCTCAAATAATACACTCTAATTTCTATTTCAAGATTAAATCTGTCTTATATTTTCTTAGTTGTGGCCTATTCAATTGCTTGCGTATTGTTTTGCCACTATCTTTTTTCCACCAAACACATACCTGAAGTTCATATTTTGAATACTATAGGAACAATTGGAGATGCAGAGATGACAGAGGATTTGGGAAATGTGGAGAGGTTTTGCTTGCAGTGTGCTTTGAGACTTTGTGAAACACCACTTTGTCTTGAAAGTTTAATAAACTATACTAAAATTCTGTTTTATCTAATTTGAACAAAGTTGAGAGTTTTATCTTTTTTTTTTGTTTTAGCTATTTTTTTAAGAGTAAACTTGACTGTAGTTTTTAGATCCTTGTCTCCCTCAAGGTTGCATTAAAAGGAGCCTCTTCCCACTGTATGGTATTTTTAAAAATGTTAACTATACCACAGTATTGCCAATTCATAAACAAATGTAATGAACCTCGTCTAGAGTGTTGGAAAAAATATGCTATATTATAAATAGGGTTAAATGTGTGATATCTGTGAAGAATAATGTAAAAAGTATGGACAGTTCCATGCCTTCCACCCTTTTATGAATATGCCCCTTCGTATATATGTCTTGCATGTAGTGCATGTAGTGTGAAGAACTTTAAATTACTTAAAATGTAGGGTTGCTGAATTTAAAACTATATACATTGAACATTGTAAAGATTGCTGTTATTTTTACATCTATTCTTATATCATCAGCTTTTAGATTTCATAATATCGCATTAGACTTTGGAAATCTTTAATCATTAGCAATGTATAAAGTACAAGCTTTTTCTGATGATTTCTTCAGTTGCTGAAATAATCTTGTTAACCCATTTAAAAGCTGATGGATCCTAAAGTTTAAACACAAATAGTTATTGCATTCTTTGTCTGTTTTGCTGTTTGTCTTGACAAGTTAAAATCATCAGATATTCATTGCATGTTTTATTTTTTGTAAGTGCTTATCAGTGACTTGATGCATTTTTTTTTCAGATGGCTTTGATCTGAAATCAAGCTGGTAATTAAGGTACTGGATTGGCCCACCGGACCTGACACCCATCATGGCTTCCGGAGTCGCAGCATGGCTGCCCTTTGCAAGGGCAGCTGCCATTGGGTGGATGCCAGTGGCCAATTGTCCTATGCCACTGGCACCAGCTGACAAAAACAGAAGGCAAGATGAGCTAATCATTCTTAATGTTAGTGGGCGCCGATTCCAGACTTGGCGAACTACTCTAGAACGATATCCAGATACCCTACTTGGAAGCACAGAGAAGGATTTCTTCTTCAATGAAGAAACCAAGGAATATTTCTTTGATCGTGATCCTGAAGTGTTCAGGGCTATTCTAAATTTTTACAGGACTGGCAAGCTCCACTACCCTAGGTATGAATGCATCTCTGCCTATGATGAAGAACTAGCTTTCTATGGAATCTTACCTGAAATCATAGGTGACTGTTGCTATGAAGAATATAAAGACAGAAGAAGAGAAAATGCAGAGAGGCTAATGGATGACAATGAATTTGAGCATAGCCAAGAACCAATGCCCTCCCTAAACTTACGCCAGACTATGTGGCGAGCCTTTGAAAACCCCCACACCAGCACTTTAGCCTTAGTCTTCTACTATGTGACCGGCTTCTTTATTGCAGTGTCTGTGATCACCAATGTGGTGGAAACTGTTCCCTGTGGCACTGTGCCTGGAAATAAGGAGCTTCCTTGTGGTGAAAGATTTGATGTAGCCTTCTTTTGTCTGGACACCGCCTGTGTCATGATTTTCACAGTTGAGTACCTCTTGAGACTTTTTGCAGCCCCAAGTCGCTACAGGTTTATGAGAAGTGTCATGAGTATCATTGACGTAGTGGCCATCATGCCATACTACATAGGCTTGGTGATGACCAACAATGAGGATGTGAGTGGCGCCTTTGTCACCCTGCGGGTTTTCCGGGTCTTCAGGATTTTTAAATTCTCACGCCACTCCCAGGGTTTACGGATTCTTGGGTATACCCTGAAGAGCTGTGCCTCTGAACTGGGATTTCTCCTTTTCTCACTGACAATGGCAATCATTATCTTTGCCACTGTGATGTTTTATGCTGAAAAAGGTTCATCATCCAGCAAGTTCACTAGCATTCCTGCTTCATTTTGGTATACCATTGTTACCATGACAACTCTTGGGTAAGTGTTCTACTTATTATATTTGTTCAATACAGAATAAGTGCATTGCTACAGCCTTGGAACCCTTCATTTATTTCCTTCAGGTAGATTACCATTCTTGTACAATGACATTTAATGACACTCCCTTGGGATTTTAAATGCATTTTCCTTTTCGCTAAGCTGCTTACACAGACACACAAAATCAATTAGAGGAGATAGGACTGAAGTAAAACAACAGATTATAATTATGCTTATTCTTTGTGTGTGCTTTGCATCTACCTGCTTTTTGATTAGCTAGCTCTTGATGAGATGAAGGTGACTTTTTATATTACGTCTGGGGAGTCAGGGAGGTCTGTGTATACATTAAACATCTGAATGAGAGGAACAACCTGTTTGATGAAGATTATCCCATTAGCCATTGCACAGACATTAAAATGCAATGGGAAAGTTGTAGCTTTACCGTCTGTTCCTGTGATGGAGGCTGTCTGTTGCTATGAATAATCCTTTTATTTACAAGATATGGTCTTAAATCCCTTGATTTCTGTTTACATTTTCTGTCCTGCCCTTTTTTACTGTATTGCATCCTAGCAGCATCACTGATACACAAGAGTAGCTTAAGGATATATGATCCTATTTTCAAGGATCAAGCATCAGTTTAGCCTGAGGTGTCCTCAAAATAAAAGGAAATGAAAAAAAAATATGTATAGAGGAAATGCTTTTAGCTGGTAAAGTCATATGTGTATGCAAGGAGGGCACTCAAATTTACATAAAACTGTTAGCATAAAAGAATTCCAAATATAAATGTCAAGGCTCTCACATGATTCTGCTATGTAACCAACACATTAGGGAACAGGATACACAGTTATCTGTACAGTTCATCAATAATTTCAACTATAATAATGTATTACTTTGAGGACAGTGTGCTAAATATATAATTATAAGGCTGTCGTTAGAGCTCAGTATAGCTAGTGAATTGCTGATTTAGACAAATGAATTAGTCCCTAGAAAAGATGTATTGACACTGTATAAGTACTTGCCT
This sequence comes from Lithobates sylvaticus, assembly GCA_028564925.1. Classification (NCBI taxonomy): domain Eukaryota; kingdom Metazoa; phylum Chordata; class Amphibia; order Anura; family Ranidae; genus Lithobates; species Lithobates sylvaticus. The sequence continues at coordinate 251,695,371 of CM053027.1, read as the reverse complement.
TTAATAGTACCCCACCTGTGCTTTACTGAGAAGCAGTAAATGGTAGACAAGAATATTATGTTTAATGGCATTTAAGCCATACCTAGTACAAAAGCATAACATCTCAAAATAATTAATCAAGGTAAGTGTATTATAAAGGAAATGCATGCAAGCCAGCAGACGTTTCCTGAAGTTTCTGTTTACTTTCTGAACGTTAGTATTTGCATCAACATTTATATGGCAAAACTTAAGTATGGTGATAGGTCAGTGAGGCACACAGCCCTATTTTGCGGTATGTGGGGATAGTTATGCCTAATATCTCCATACCAGGACATAGTGTTATACTCTGAAGGTATGATTTGACACCTTCTGTATAGTAGTAACTTTACTTTGCATGTATTTGCATTGAATACAGTTGTGCTTTAGTCTCTTAAAAAAGTGCTTCTAGATTCTGGAAACACCTACCTGACATACTGTAGGTCTTGGTGATGAAGGGCAGAAGAGACAGTAATGATCAGCCAGGCACACCTTTTCTTAGTTTGAGGGAGCATGTTATCTAATATGTCAGCCTACAATTTGTGATAGTGATAAAGATCTGGGAAGCATCCCTCACCATCTGTAATAAAACTTCTTGCTTCTACCTGGCATTTATCACAGTCAGGTTTTTATCTTTCTTTTTTATTTTTATATTTTTAAAATTCCTTTTTCTCCACCACTTATTGGTAGCATGACATTTCTATCATATACCTGTATACGACTTCTACAATAGCTTTCTCTCTAATTGCTGCAAATGAAAACCATCTAGTTTATTGTTTTGTTTATATTTCATACTATATTCATGTTTATATACAGTTGCTGTAGGTCTTGTTGTAGGTATGGTTGTGTTTAGCATTAATAAAGTTTGCAGTATGTTTACTTTTGGGAGTCTTGGAAGCTCACACATGCAGGGTTAAATGCTATGCGTTTCCAAAAGCATGTAAATAGATTTATGAGGAAAAAAAGAACCCAAATCACTGGTCAAAACTGCATACATTGGATCTAAAAGGATTTATGTTTCCACCAGGTCTTTTAAATCTTTTCTGGAATTCAGTAAATCGTAAGCATTGCACTCCCTAAATGGAGAAGTGTTTTCTTTAACAACATAAAAGTTAGCAGATTGTCACTTTAGTATCATAGAAGCTAGATGTCTGGGCTTTATCTTTCCTGCTGACAGCATGGTCCTTGTTTCGCTACTTTAAGTGAATTTGTGAATTATGTTGAATGCTAACAGCAATTATCCTAAGCAGCAGATTTGGAAATACAAATTTCAGTTTTCCCAGGGACCTATAATTCCATAACTTAAAATATAATTTGCTAAGAACTGCATGAACTGTTACAGTATTCAGGCTTGCAGAGTCAATATTAAAAACCTTCTACAACAAAACAATAATGCACGTAAGCCTCAGTTACTAGAACTAGGCAAGGTAGGTTCGTTTCCCGACATTCCTTTGATTGACCGTGATAGGATTAGGCCCAGTCCATTTGATTTGCCTGTACTGGCATGGCTACCTCATCAGCTACCAACTGCCCAAGTTCATCTTTCCTTGTGATGTGACAGGAAGGTGTACACCTTTGACAGATTGGACTATCTACCTAGTTTACAGTAGAAGCATGAAGTAGCTGACCCCCTTTAAATGCCAGCAGGCTCCAAACCCCTGTCTTGTGGATTATCCACTTATAATTAGAAGGTTGCAGCTTGGGCCTAATTCATCTTGGTGGGTATAGGCTAGTTATCAGTGTCTACATCACATTTAATATAAATCTAGCTTCAGCAACTTTACACAGTATTATCTGGACATACAAGCATTTTACAACATTTACATTGTTTCTTCACTGCTACTGAAAACAGAAACATAGAAACCATATTATCTCTATGATGTCTATGTAAGCATGGTTTCATACATTAGTTGAAAAGTTTAAAGTCAAAAGCATAGTCATTACTTATCCATGAATATGTTTTCTAATTGATTGATTGGTTTAGAGTCAGATATGGCAATATTTTTTTTTTGTAAAGAAGGCATTGTGAATATTGCCAGCATTTTCCTGACAAAGTGTAGCTGGAAAGAAACAGAGCAATACATTTTTTTATGTGACACAATTCTGCACATTTTTCTTGTGCTTTCAACCTTTGGTGAAAAGTATTTAGATGGCTGATACGATTTGCTTAAGTACAGTACATGATGCTCAGTTTCTATTTGAAAAAAATCCTTATTTTCTGTATTTTTCATTTTCTATTCACTTTGTTCATTTCCATTTGACGGGAAAATCTGTCTGCAACACTGTACCGTATATTGGAACATAATATATGTAACTGAGAATTTTAAACAGGCAATATTATGGGAAATTGTAATCTTTAATAAGGCTCTAATTTGGAATTTAGATACAAGTGGATACCTGTAAATATCTGAACCAGAACCACAGCCTGTAAAATGTTACACATTTACTATATTATGGTGTCCTTTCTAAAAGCGTGCCCAGGGTACCTCAAAGTCTCACCCCTTTCTCAGTTTGAATGCTCTACATTTCCTGTATTGTTAAAAGGATTTGGCACTTTTTGCAAGCAGAGGGAGATGATGAGAGAGCTATGAAGTTCATGTCACAAAATTGTAGTAAGTCAAAGCTTGAGTTCCTCTTTAAGAAAAATGGTAGCACTACAAATAAGTACTACAGTGATCACAATAAAAATGTAGCACCATCTATATTGTTATCTCGTGAGATCAGTGAAATCAGCAAATGATTCTGTTTTGTTGTTATTGACTTTAGTATTTTGCAAGAGTAATTTATTGTTTGTTTAAAATAAAAGCTCTAAATATTTTTATAATATATTTTTTAGCCTAAAATGATTTAAATGAATGTTCTTTCTATTGTCTTTGTATCTGTCCCTTTGACAGAGTCTACAAAACTGCTCAAGCACCAATAGTCCATTTCTTTACCTTTTTTGCTTGATTTTATGATAGGCAAAGCTATGCATTAAAAGAGTTAGGCACCAATTATGTAACTATAACTTTACTTTACAAAAAAATGCAAAGATAAAAATACACTAACAGGAGTAAAATATACAAGCGATTACCTGTGACCCATGACCATTTCTCTTATCTGGGTCAAAGCTTGGGAAATAATCTCGGCCTTGACTACCACCCAAACATTGACCCGGAATTGGGAGAAACTCCACCACATCTCGGCTTTTGAATGCTGCATACCGCACCCATTTTTTCTAGGTCTAATTGAACATATCCCAGGCTGCCAAACACCCTACAGCTCCAAATTATCCTGGGCCAAAGATGAAAGCTGTTACTGTATATATAACTCTTGTGAGTGTTTATTTATTATAGTGCTCATCCCAAAGGGAGCTACTGAATTGTGTTGGTTCACGTCTGCCCTGCACCTGTGATAATCCGCCCTTAGCTGGACCCGAGAACACCAACACACCTTACATGGTTTAAATGGACTTCATTTAAAGCAAAGCCCTAAAAAGGGATGGTTTAGTTAGACAAACACAATTCACAGGGTGTCACTGTTCACTCACCATGTCTGCCTGAGAAGCAGTTAGTACAAAAATGTGCACTAGGTGGAAGTGAGAGAGTGGTACCGGCTTGTACTGCAGATAAACAACAATCCAACACAGCACAGCAATACAATTGGCTCTTGCAAAAGAAATACAGGGAGAATCTGTAGAGAGCCTGCGAGTGATTGGTGCCCTTAAGATGGAGTGTTCAGTTAAGTAAACAAAATGGTGGTTAGAGGCCTCTCACCATTGGTGACTCTGATTCTAATCCTGAGTGGTCCCTCGGTGGCCATCAAAAGGGTTCTCCCTCACGAGCCAACTCTCTGCAGCTGTAGCAGGCAGTGGTAGCTGGAACACGTGTCAGTTTGGATAACTGAAACACCAAAATGCAGGATATGTCCAGAACACTCTGGAACAATAGTGTAGCACATGAATCAGGTGGTTCTCTCTCAGCAGACAGTCTCCCCTGCAGCAGAAAATTCTCACTGGAGCACTCCAACAGTCAAAACAGCAGCTGCCTCTATACACAATACAACAGTATAACATAATACGGTCTCTCACTCTGCCTGAGCTCTAGGTAGCAAAGTCCTCTTACAGCTCTCTGTCCTTCTCTCTGTGATGGGTCGGGCTAAAATGGCCAGCAGGTAATCAGACGCTAGCCTGGCCCAGGCAACCAATCATTGGGCTGCTAGGGAAAGGGCCTCTTCAGATGTAGCAACAGCAAACAAGACACAGTCCAACCTCCTCTCTCCCTGCAACTGTCCATTACAGTTGTTTATTTTGCCAGCACTGCTGGGCAATATTTAAAGAGCCCAGCCTAGAGCTATATTATATTTGCACTTACTTGAATTAAAGTTATTGCTACACTCTTGGTGTGCTCTCTGCCTTATCATTCTTACCCTTTCTGCTGTTTATTTTGCCAGCACTGCTGGGCAAGATTTAAAGAGCCCAGCCTAGTGCTACATTTTATTTGCACTTACTTGAATTAAAGTTATTGCTACACTCTTGGTGTGCTCTCTGCCTTATCATTTTGCCCCTAGATAATTGGTGGGATATTCCAAAACATTTTTCACTGAGAGCCACAAGGTGGTTGTAGTGTCATTAATAGATTTCTTTTTGGAACCATGCCCTACTCCCACCTCTTGATTGATTTTTTATTTAAGGGTCTGAATACTGTATTGCCTCCAGATATCTTCTTTATTGGACTTGTTGTAAAATTATGAACCAGATCAACACAATCTATTTATCATAAGAAAAGCCTTAAAGGAGAACTAAACCCAAGAACAAAAATGTAATATGTTTCAGCTTACCAGTCCTTAAATGTAGGGATGAGCCAAACATTGGTTTGGCTCGAGGTGGGTTTGAAGTGCATGACTAAAGTTCTGGTGCAGAATATGAACCCTGGAAGAATCAATAGGGCCTAAATGTTTAAAAACAGTAATTACCTTTTTTTAGGGCAATAGGCAAGGGATTGTCAAGTTAATGTCACTGGGGGGTAGGCACTGCCCTGGTGGATATGTATCAAAGCAAAAATTCAGTTTGATGGAGAGCAGCAACTTTAATACTGCTTTAAGGTCAAAATTAAAAATGTATTTTATTTTTTTAAATAACATGCTTGGGGTGTCCCTAGCCTGCTTCTGAAGTGGATCATCTTTACAATGTAGCCTATTGACCATGAATCCACCTGACAAAACTGACATTTACAAAGAAAATAATTGCTGGAAAAATATGGTTTTGACCACTTTACTTTTGTTTGTAAACATATGGTTGGAGATTCCCTGCATCTGTACCAGACCCGTATCCTAGATGAGGGTCTGATATAGATGTTATTGGGGGACCACCCAAAAACTATACCACACCCTTATCTAAGCATGCAGCCTGGCCAGCCAGGAAAGGGTAAGGGCCAACATATCTTCCCCCCAGAACCATTATCAGTGATGTCATTGTAGTCAATAGTCAGTAGTGTTATACTGTACCCATCCCTGTGTCCTTGTCCACCTTTTGGCAAGGGGTCAGGTGACATCACTGGTTGGTTGCTAAAAACACAATGGGTAGCGGCAATGCCAGTTCCTTGGTAACCGTTGACAAATAGGAAGCTGTCATATATTTTAGCAGTCAAAATACTGCTACTATGTATGATGTTTAGCTGTTTGGCTATTTGATTGAACGACTGGGGAAGCTAAACATACCAAAGCTTGAGCTCCCTTCTTAGATGCAGTGGCTGCATTCATTTTCTTATTTTAGGAGATGGAATGGAGATGAAAAAAGGCACACTTGTTTGAACTCCAACCTGTGTGACAACCATTGCTCCTCTGTAGATACAGTGGAAAAGTGATTGTAGCCACCTAGGGGCTGGAAGTGTGTTATTCGCAGGATTGACAGTCTAAAATAAGAAAGAAAAACCTGAAAAATAAAAAAGTGATGCAGCAACCATATCTAAAGACTGGCAAGCTGCAATATAATACATTTGTGTTGTTGGGTATAGATATGTTTTAAAATATGTACCACCAAAGAACTTGAACTATGGAAGAAATAATGGATTATTTTCAGCGTATAAATACTGTCTTTTAGCTGATAACCATTTCCCCCATTTTTTTTATCACTGTGTAGCACCAGTGGTTTTCAATTAATCACTCTTGCTCCCTGTAATAGGCTGAATAGTTAACGCTTCCTTTTTGTAATGTGTCTGATTGGTTTTCCAGCTAGCTGATATCTCTCAGTTGGAAAGCAGTTGTATATGAATTTTTGCTAATGAATTAAACCTTTTGGAAGTAACCAACACAATATCATGATGTCATGCGATGTACAGCTACTGAGAACATTTACTCTATTGCCATATTTAATTGTTAAATTATATTTCGGAGCTTACGCTTCTGAAAATCTCCAAGTACTTAGATTCCTATAAGAACAAAAATATTTCAGAATATTAGAGCTGAGCCTTTTCAAATCATTTTCAAATCCTGCAAGCAGACTGATTTAATTTGTAGCTTTGTTTTGACCACTTGTGACCTCAAATACATTATTTAATCTGTCTGACTTCTCTGAGTATTTTTCACCTTTGCCTTGTTATTTGCAAGACAGAGTTGTCTACTTGCCCTTTTAAGACAGGATATATTAATCTTACTGTGGATTTAAAAATAGTGGCATAGCAAATTCAATACTGCATATCTGATGCCATTTACTATATCCATAAATGTCTGTTAAATAGTCATTCATCTGTTTCTTTCTTCCTTTATTTGTGACATCATCACATGACTTATAATAGAATCGTTATATAGCAGAATTGGGAAGGGGGGAGGTATGCCAGATTTCAGCTGCAAGATCAATCAAACAAACCTAACAATAGCATGACCTTTTCTGTGGGTGGCAATTTTCCCAGCATGTTTTGTAGTAATTTAAGTAACTAGACAAATAACTAGCAATTCTTTAAAAGTATTTTTAAAAAAAAGATGTAATTCTTTGGCCAATCTTACATTTGTAATCCCTAAGTGCATGTTCACTTAGTTGCTACATGTACATTTTGGGATGTGTCCACCACTGATCTACACTGAGGACCCCCCAGAAGCAAACAGCAGCAGCACTTACAGATTCCACATGAACAACTAGTAGGGATAAGTGAATCTTCCTGTGTTTGGTTCTCTAGCAGTTAACGTGGTTGTAAAGGTAGAAGGTTTTTTTATCTTATGCATTCTATGCATTTAGATAAAAAAACCTTCTGTGTGTAGCAGCCCCCCTCAGCCCATCTCTGTCCAGTAAAGTGCCTGGGTGCCTCGGCCGTTCGGGACTTTCCCACCTGATTGGCTGAGTCACAGCAGCGGTGCAATTGGCTCCCACTGCTGTCAATCAAAGCCAGTTAGCCAATAAGAAGAGAGAGGGGATGGGCCTGAACTGCGGCTCGGTTTAGGTGCCCCTATAGCAGGCTGCTTGCTGTGGGGGCATTTGACAGGAGGGAGGGGCCAGGAGCACCGAAGGGGGAAACGAGACGAGGAGGATCTGGGCTGCTTTGTGCAAAATTATTTCACAGAGCAGGTAAGTATAACATGTTTATTATTTTTAAAGAAAAAAAAAACGAGACTTTAGCATCACTTTACTAAATTGAAGTATATTGCTACTCAGTTCTGTCCATTTTTAGGACCAATGAGCAAGCAAAACTGGGAAACCAGGCACTACCATGGGAGATATGTCAAAATGTAAAATTAAAAAATAGTATCTCTTTCTACAGAAATGTGTCAACTACAGACACTATGGATACTATAAGCCCACCCTTTTTTTTTATAAAGGGGGTGTGTTATATATTTCTTCAAATTTTTGGCTCTTGTGACACAGCTGGCCATGGAAAAGACTATGCCCTCCATTATATGTTCTTCTTTATTTTCAGCAGTGAGCCTGCAACCTTTTCAGCCAAAAGGTTGCCATTAATTAACTCATGGTAGCGCTAAACCAAAAACGCATCACTAATAACAAAGATGCTGAATTTCTGCATCCTGTACACCTGTACAGCATACCCTAAAAGTGAAGTTTTTGTGAAACTTACTTTAGACAACATAGAAAATACATAAAAAAATAATATACTTCAGAAGGCAAAATAATAAATAAGCTGGGGGCAAAGGGTCATGACAAAAGGGTAAAACCTTCAATTCATTCCACCATTTTGGTGTCTCTGTGCAACAAATTCTATTTTCAAATGGAACATGTTTATTTGTAAGAGCATTAATCTCGGCATGACATCCTGAAAGAACTATGGAAATTTGATATTGTATAGGTATAATAGTTCCAGCATCAGTCAACAAGCTTCTTTTGAAGCTGTGAAATGACTTGCAAATTTTTATGTCTGTTTACAGTATCAAATCTACTATTCAGAAAATACTTAATAATTCATAAGTAACATTTCACTGCCACTGTTGTTTCTGCAACTCTTTCCCCTATGTCAAATCATTTGACACTTTTTAATTCCAGAAAATCATTGACATAAAAGATGGTCTGCCCCTCTTCACCTTTGTGCTTTTCATTCTAGTAGAGGTTCATAGCCTCAAGCCGGTCACAAATATTCAATGTTATTACTCCATCTGGACTAGTGAGTTGTAGGTTTTCCAATAAATTATTTACTTAACTCTGAGTAGATACTGGTATTTTTTTCCAGATACAGCAAACAGGCCATATCTGTTCTGTATTCAACTGCAAATATACTCAGGTTGTCACTTTAATGTCTGTCACATTTCGGAGGACTGTAAAGTGTTTCTATTGTAATAGTGCTCTCAAACCTCACACTCCACATCTTCGGATTGTAGTCTATATACAATTTTGTCCAAATAAATATTGCCTTATCAGGATTTCTATGAAACAAGAAAAAGACGTTGCCCTTTAGGTGTCATTCACCAGTGCTATAAACATGACAGTTGAGGTATGGTTGCGCAACACTTATCTTTTAATTAAAATATCAGCATTTTCACCATACATTAAGGATATGCCAAGTACGAATACTCAGTACTGAGGTAATGCATGTTTCCCTCATACAGCCAAAGCAAAGGATCTCATGAAATTAATACTCCAGTCTCAGATAGGAGAGCAGGACAGACCAGTGACAATGTACAAATGCTCAGGGGATTGTGTTGGCACAAGCAGAAGCTCAAGTTCTTTGTACAAGAAAAGGGGATTGGGGACATGTTTTGCAAGGCATCAGTAACCAATGTCAGGAAGTTTGAAACACAAGCAATTATCCCTCTAAATGAGACTGCAGTGGGCATATATATAGAAACATGGTTTATAAAAGTGTAAATGCTTTATGCATACAAAATTTGGTACATACAAGAATAAATTAATTATTATGCATCTATACCATACATATACCACAAAATGTTACATATGAGAAGCGCCTGCTTGATTCTGTCTATCAGAAGTTTTTAGACAATGGAGACATAAATACCTGTGTAACGTGTTTTGCATATTAATTATTTTAAATTCTTCCTCAGGGATAAAAGTATTCAGGGTACCACAATTCTTCATGGATCTAACATGTTGTATGTAGTGCCACTTTAATAAAAACATGCCACACAGGAGCTTGCTGTTGCCTTAGTAAGATGGATCCCACTTGAGATGTTAAAGGGGGTCTACCAGCAGATGCCCACTCCCCCAAGTCACTGGGTCCACCCAAAAAAAGCCACAGAGCTATCAAGAGCTCCTCAAAAGTGGGAGAGAGACTGAAGAATTCCCTCAGTAATTGAGTAATATGCTCAGAAATGCTTCAATGTATGCTAGTATGTTATGCCGCGTACCCACGGTCAGATTTTCCGATGGGAAATGTTGGATGTGAGCTTGTTGTCGGAAAGTCTGACCATGTGTATGCTCCATCGAACATTTGCTGTTGGACTTTCCGCCAACAAATGTTTGCTAGCAGGTTCTCAAATTTTCCGCCAACAAAACTTTGTTGTCAGAAAGTCCGAGCGTGTGTACACAAGTCCGAAGCACAAAAGTTCACGCATGCTCGGAATCAATCAGAAGGAGCCACACTGGCTATTGAACTTCCTTTTTCTCGGCTCGTCGTACGTCTTGTACGTCACCATGTTCCCACATTCGTAATTGTTGGCCAACATTTGTGTGAGCGTGTGTAAGCAAGACCAGTTTGAGCCAACATCCTTAAAACAAAAAAACACGGTTTTGTTGGTGGAAAGTCCAATCGTGTGTACGGGGCATTAGTCTAACATGCATTATTATCTCCAGGTCACTTTGACCTTGATCTGGTGCAACCACCTAGGCAAATACTTTTTGCTCTTTTTCGCGACTTGCTTGGGCTCCTTAGACTTCCCTGTGGTTTGGTTCTTTGATGTTTTAGACAAGACTTTTATAGCCACCTGTTGCAACCTTATATTCATCAATTCCCATTAATAACGACAACCATGAAGCATTTCTGAGAGTATTACTCAATTACTGAGGGGGTTTTTCAGCCTCTCTCCCACTATTAAAGAGCTCGTAATAGCTATGTTGCTTTTTTCGAGTGGCCCCATTTACTTGGGGTAGTGGGCGTCCGCTGGTCGACCCCCTTTAACATCTCAAGTGGGATCCTCCCTACTAATACAACAGTAAGCTTCTGTGTGGCGTGTTTTTATTAAAGTGGCTTTACATACAATATGTTAGATCTGTGAGGAATTGTTGTACCCTGTATACTTTTACCCCTGAGGAATTAATTTTCAAAAGAGGTTGAGTATTTCTGTCTCTATTGTCTAAAGACATCTCATGGACAGAATCAAGTAGGCACTTCTCATATGTAACATTTTGTGAAAGGTATATGTATGGTATAGCCACATAATAATTGTTTTATTTTTTATGTACCAAACTTTGTATACATAAAGCTTTGACACTTTTATAAACCAAGTTTCTATATGTATGCCCAGTACAGTCTCATTTGGAGGGATTTGTGTTTCATTGTTAATTTAGGCATACTATAAATACTCCAAAGAAACTTGCATACATATAATCTCAAGAAGTTTGAACATTACTGCAATATGAGGCACATGGGGGTTGTGGTTTAAAAAAAAACTTAATTTGTTGGTTAAGTTTTCAGACATCTCAGTTTACCTTCCATGCTCTTGTTACCAGAATTACAGTCATAGTGTTCTGCAAAAAATAAATTTAGCAGGTACATTTCTCAGTGTTCTCAATGGCTGTGAGCACTGTGGGTGATTTTTTTAGAATCCCTATTGAATCCCTATTGAAACCAATATTGTTGGGTGTGAGAGTAGTGTACTGGACATGTATTGTGTAGGTGTATATAGTATTAACAGAACAGGGGTCCTCCATGGTCACAGTTCCCTTGTAAAGAGGATTTTTATGCCTAGCATTGGCAGGCAAAGGGGAGTGCTTGTTTTTAATTATATTTTAGAAGTAATTAAAAAATTGTGGGAAAAACCCCAAGAAACCAGAACACACATGCAGATCATGCAAGGAAGATAGCTTTTCTATTACTGTACAGAAGCATCTTCAGCAACCTAAATATTACGTTTCATGAAGTGTTAGGGGTCTATTATAAATGTTTTTTTTACACAAGATTCACAAATTTTCACCCAAAAACGCAAAAATGTTTCCAATGAAATACAATTCTAGAAATGTGTAAACCTTGCGTTAAAAAAATGTATTAATGGACCCCTAAAATACCAGCTGGCTTGAGTGATTGCTACAAAATGCTAATCGTATTGTTTAGTCCAGGACACATAAGTTGCATTTGGATAATACAAAAATATGTTGAACAATGTCCATGTTACGAAAAATGGTTTTAAATCTATAAAATAAAATCAGATTTTGTTTTCAGTGAAATCCCTTACTTCCATTCAAATCAAATCAACATGGCCAAAATTAGAATTTGTAATAATGCTCAAAGTGAAACTTTAAAAATACAATATTCATGTAAATAACATGCCTGGGAGTGCCTTTAACCTGGCTGTGAAGTGGCACATCTATACAATTTATAGCCCCTAATACAGCAAAATTGAAATTTTGAAGGAAAAAAATGCTGTTTAAATTGATGGCATATGACAGCTTCAGCTACTTTAACTGATTAGTTACCAATACTAGACCCTTATTAGACCCTTACCATTTTGATTTGGACAGGGCCCCTTATTTTTAAAGCCCCCCCCCCACACAAACTAGGTTAGGGTTGTTGGGGGGAGGTAATAATGCAGCACCCACCCCACCCTTTATTGTTGAGTAAGGGGTACTGTGTGCCTTTTTTTTTTGCATGTGGCCCCACCTTAAAAGCCATACCAGAAGGGCCGGTATGAATTATTAAGGAAACCCATGACATTTTTTATTTTGAAACTATCCTAGCTGCTTTGTTTACATGGTTGGGGATTCCTGGCCAGAAAATGCTTGTGATTGGACGATGCCACTGGTTGCTAAGGATGTGCTGGGTGTTGGCACCTGCTGCTTACTTAACGACCTTGACAGCAGAAAAGGGAAGCTGTGATGTATAGTGGCGGTAGAATAGCTATCTACTCTGATGTTGTGCTTCTGTCAAACAAGCAAATTTAGGACAAAATCATCCCTAGTTTTTAGAGGAGCTGGTGGAAATTTTCATAATAGGGTGCTAAAATATATCCCAGTGAAGTATGTGGGCACTCAAAGATGCCTGCTGTGCATGTCGACGAGAATTTTTTAATGTTTCTAGTTACTGTAGGTTCACCTTAAATCCATATCTTTTAACAAGATGCCATATGATTTTCTGCACTGGTAACTCAGTATTGTCAAACAGCAGTTATAGTTTTCCACAAGGCTATACTCTTAAACCTATGAATCTAAAAGAGAATCCACAGTAATTTCAGCTGGATTCTGATCTTTCAAATCAACAGCTGTAGTGCCTAGATAAGTGGAATGAAACATGGATATTCAGTTTGGAAGGCTGAACATCATTCCGTGCACTGCAGCCAGTAATTGCCTTATCTCCATAAAGTCATTGCAGTCAAGTAAAAGGCTAAAATCTGCGTAAAGAATGTTACAGTACCTTATCGTATTAGAGCATTTAGTGAAGAAGAAATAGCTTAATAAACATGCATCCTCACACATAAGCTGTATTGTGCAATTAAGGTAAGTCTTGTTGGCATTATAATTCACAGAGCATCACAGGTTTTGGTATTCTATTTTACCTAAAGTGTAAACAGCAAATAATCCCCTCATTAGCTAATCTGAATTTTCTAGTTCTTAGAATAGATGTGCTTGATTCACTGAAAACAAATTTCAACCAGGTTGCAAGGACAAGTATAGCGGAAATTCAAGTAGTACACAGAGCACTGTTTACCATATTCTAAGCTATGGAAGGCAAGACCTCTTTTTCCGATTAAAGTGCAATTCCAAGCAACAAGTTGAAGCAATTTAGCACAGTTGCAGAGTATACTTGAGTGTTGGCAGCTCACCAAATGTTTTCACCTGGAATTACTCTTTAACAGTAAGAAGCTAATCATATCATATGGATTGCATGCATATGGACAGGAATCATATAAAGCATTATTCATAATTTGTTAAAGGTAATTTGCTGCCAATTCAAACCTTTAGGCCAGTGCCAAGATAAATAGTAAAGTCAAAACATATAACCAAAAATAATACATTTACTCTTACTGCTGGATGAAGACCCAATTTGTCCTGAAAAAACAAAGTATAATCCACCAGCAAAGTAATTGCAACGATATGTACAATTTTACTAACACAAGTAAATGGGAAAAGAAAGACAAACTAGTAAACCTATGCTGCTTCCTTAGCAAGACAAACCTTTTTCCTGTAGAAATGTAATTTTGACACCTTCTTTGTTGGCTCATAAATAGATACTGTATATACATATATAAATATATATATATATATATATAAATAAATACAGTGTGTGTGTATGTCTTTTAAAGCTCTGAGGGCTTAAAGTGAAACACTGCAACTTAAGGGCATATTTTTTTAAATCAAGAAATGGCTCAAACTGGGCAAATTATAAAAATTACAAAACTGACACACCAGGTGAAATGGTGGGTATCTTTTGAGCAAGTGTGAACGCTCTTGTGATGCTGATAACAGCCTCTATGAATCTGTAAAAACAGCAGCTCAATGCCCCTAAAAAGGTAATGCAATAATGTTAGACTTTATATGCAATTTAGCTGCTCCCCGCTCCTGAACTAGCCCTTACCTATAAAGCAAGAAAGGAAAAAAAGTAAGATGTATGGATGTTATTTTACAGTTAAAAAAGTGAGCTAATCTCAGTTAATTACCTAAGCCGAAAGAATTTTCAGAACATTATGGGTTATGTAAAGACAGACCGCAGCAGTAATTCCCCCTTTTCAGAACCCTATGACGGGATGCACTGCTGCGCTAATTCATTTGCTAGTTTATATAAACTTAAAGTGGTTGTATGTATGTATGTATGTGGTTGTATGTATGTGGTTGTATTGTATGTATGCATGAGTATGTCTAAATTGAAATCACTGAGTGTGATCTCCACCTGCTGTCTTGTTCCTCTGCCATATGCATGATCTGCATGATCTGCATGAGTCATTTCTGATAGGCTGTGCCGACACCAAAGGATCAAGGAGAATGGGGGGAGGGTGCAGCATCCAGAACACAGCCTGTAATTGACAGCCTCAACTGCACATGTTTCCTTATGATCCTTGTAGGGGGGGGTGTCACTTTCCTCTACTCAGGTCTTAGATTACACTCAGCTCTCCTCGGTGCTCTGAGCTATGCAGTGTATGACATCAGACCCCTGACCCTGGAAGCTCGGAAAATCTGTGAAAATTCTGGAGTTGAATGCATGTAGAGAAAAGATTGCTACAGATAAATAGGTACAACTTTTGTAGGAGGATAAGTTTTAACTGTGTACATCACCTGAGGCTAATCATTTCAATGGATAGAAATTTGTAAGGGTTTATAGCCACTTTAAGCTTAAGCTAGTGAATTCTGTAAACAACAGACTTTTTCAACAAAGGAGGAAGGTAAAATCCACTTGAGATACCAGACACTACTGTATATGAATAGGAACTGAGAGGTATTGCAGCTGGCTGGATATATTATTGTAAAAAGTTTGGATGCAGTATTCCCAGCTGGCTACAAGACAATTGTAATTTAATCATAGAGTTTTATAATAATACAAATATACAGTATCTCACAAAATTGAGTACATCCCTTATAGTTTTGTAAATATTTTATTACATCTTTTCATGTGACAACAATGTAAAGTAGTGAGTGTACAGCTTGTATAACAGTGTAAATTTGCTGTGCCCTCAAAATAACTCAACACACAGCCATTAATGTCTAAAAGTGAAAATGTCAAAATTGGGCCCAATTAGCCATTTTCTGTGTCATGTGACTCATTAGTGTTACAAGGTCTCAGATGTGAATGTGGAGCAGGTGTGTTAAATTTGGTGTTATCACTCTCACTCATACTGGTCACTGGAAGTTCAACATGGCACCTCATGGCAAAGAACTATCTGAGGATCTGAAAAAAAGAGTTGTTGCTCTACATAAAGATGGCCTAGACTATAAGAAGATTGCCAAGACCCTGAAACTAAGCTGCAGCACAGTGGCCAAGACCATAAAGCGGTTTACCAGGACAGGTTCCACTCAGAACAGGCCTTGTCGTGGTCGACCAAAGAAGATAAGTGCACATGCTCAGCATCATATCCAGTGGTTGTCTTTGGGAAATAGACGTATGAGTGCTGCCAGCATTGCTGCAGAGGTTGAAGGGGTGGGGGGTCAGCCTGTCAGTGCTCAGACCATACGCTGCACACTGCATCCAATTGATCTGCATGGCTGTCATCAGAATGAAGCCTTTTCTAAAGATTATGCACAAGAAAGCCTGCAAACAGTTTGCTGAAGACAAGCATACTAAGGACATGGATTACTGGAACCATGTTCTGTGGTCTGATGAGACCAAGATAAACTTATTTGGTTCAGATGATGTCAAGCATGTGTGGTGGCAACCAGGTGTGGAGTACAAAGACAAGTGTGTCTTGCCTACAGTCAAGCATGGTGGTTGGAGTGTCATGGTCTGGGGCTGCATGAGTACTGCCATCACTGGGGAACTACAGTTCATTGAGGGAACCATGAATGCCAACATGTACTGTGACATACTGAAGCAGAGCATGATCCCCTCCCTTCGGAGACTGGGCCGCAGGGCAGTATTCCAACATGATAAGGACCCCAAACACACCTCCAAGATGACCACTGCCTTGCTAAAGAAGCTGAGGGTAAAGGTGATGGACTGGCCAAGCATGTCTCCAGACCTAAACCCTATTGAGCATCTGTGGGGCATCCTCAAATGGAAGGTGGAGGAGTGCAAGGTCTCTAACATCCACCAGCTCCGTGATGTCATCATGGAGGAGTGGAAGAGGACTTCAGAAGCAACCTGTGAAGCTCTGGTGAACTCCATGCCCAAGAGGATTAAGGCAGTGCTGGAATATAATGGTGGCCACACAACATATTATCACTTTGGGCCCAATTTGGACATTTTTACTTAGGGGTGTACTCAATTTTGTTACCAGTGGTTTAAACACTAATGGCTGTGTGTCCAGTTATTTTGAGAGGACATCAAATTTACACTGTTATACAAGCTGTACGCTCACTACTTTACATTGTAGCAAAGTGTCATTTCTTCAGTGTTGTCACATGAAAAGATATAATAAAATATTGACAAAAATGTGAGAGGTTTACTCACTTTTGTGAGATACTGTACATTTTATACATATTTTGTTATTTTCTTTTCTCATACAAAAAAATTGTAAATAGCATTCTGAAGCTTTGAGGGAGGCAAGTGTAAGTTACACATTAAGATGGTGTAGAAATGTAGTTCTCTCTGCTGTTCAACATTTATTGTGAGAACTTTTTCACAGATTTCAAGTCTAAAGCTGATCTTGGCTATATTTTAAAAACAGTTTATACAGTTTGACTATAAAAGCCATACAATTTTATTACTGTTATCACATAAAAACAGTATCTGCTGATGATCTGTTCTGTCAGTTTTCCTTCCATAAGAAGATATTGCATTGTACTGTATTGCAGTTCACGTTATAAAGATCCAAATTGCCTGCTACCTTAGAGATAGTTAGGGCATGCATGTTACATTTGTTTTATTCAAAAAAAAAAAATTGTATTTGTGTTTTAACATGAGTGTTTCAGCAACAGAAATTGTGGTACACAGATTTTTGGGACAAACAGCTTTTGTTACATATATATTTATCACACAGAAAACAATTAATTATCATATGTAATTAAATAATAGTAATTAATTGATGTTGAATTTAATGTGACCTGCAATGCCTTGCAAATGTATTCACCCCCTTGGCATTTTTTCGTGTTTTGTTGCCTCACAACCTGGAATTAACATGGATTGTTTGAGGATTTGCATCATTTAATTTACAGAACATGCCCACAACTTTGAAGATAGTTTTTTTTTTATTGAGAAGCAAACAACAAATAGGACAAAATAACAGAAAAAGTCAATGTGCATAACTATTCATCCCCCTAAAGTCAATACCTTGTAGAGCCACCTTTTGCGGCTTTCACAGCTCCAAGTTGCTTTGGATAAGTCTCTATGAGCTTGCCACATCTTACCACTGGGATTTTTGCCCATTTCTCCTTGCAAAACTGCTCCAGCTCCTTCAGGTTGAATGGTTTGCGCTTGTGAACAGCAATCTTTAAGTCTGACCACATATTTTCTATTCGATTGAGGTCTGGGCTTTGACTAGGCCATTCCAACACATTTACATGTTTCCCCTTAAACCACTCAAGTGTTGCTTTAGCAGTGTGTTTGGGGTCATTGTCCTGCTGGAAGGTGAACCTCCGTCCTAGCATCAAATCACACACAGAGTGGTAGAGGTTTTGCTGAAGAATATCCCTGTATTTAGCACCATCCATCTTTCCCTCAACTCTGACCAGTTTCCCAGTCCCAACTGCTGAAAAACATCCCCACAACATGATGCTGCCACTACCATGTTTCACTGTGAGGATGGTGTTCTGTGGTTGATGTGATGTGTTGGGTTTGCGCCAGACATAGCGTTTTCTTTGATGGCCAAAAAGTAAAATTTTAGTCTCATCAGACCAGAGCACCTTCATCCATACATTTTGGGAGTCTCCCACATGCCTTTTCGCAAACTCAAAACGTGCCATTTTGTTTTTTGCTGAAAGTAATGGCTTTCTTCTGGCCAACTCTATGGAGCATACGGCTTATTGTCATCCTATGTATAGAGACTCCAGTCTCTGCTGTGGAACTCTGCAGCTCCTTAGGTCTCTGTCCTGCCTCTCTGATTAATGCCCTTCTTGCCCAGTCTGTGAGTTTTGGTGTGTGGCTATCTCTTTGCAGGTTTGCTGTTGTGCCATGTTCTTTCCATTTGGTTATGATAGATTTGATGGTGCTCCTAGGGATCATGAAAGATTTGGATATTTTTTTATAATCTAACCCTGACTTTTACTTCTCAACAACATTGTCCATTTACTTGTTTGGAGAGTTCCTTGGTCTTCATGGCAGTGTTTTGGTTCGTGGTGCCTCTTGCTTAGGTGTTGCAGCCTCTGGGCCTTTCAAAAAAGGTGTGTATATGTAATGACAGATCATGTGACACTTAGATTGCAAACAGATGGACATCATTTCACTAAATATGTGACTTCTGAAGGTAACTGTTTGCACCAGAGCTTTTTATGGGCTTCATAACAAAAGGGTTGAATACATATGCACATGCCAATTATCATTTTTTTATTTCTGAAAAATAGTTTTCTGTATATATTTTTCTAATTTTACTTTACCAACTTAGACTATTGTCTTCTTATCCATCACATATAATTCAGATAAAAAAAAAAATAACTAAAGGCTGTAATGTAACAAAATAGGTAAAAAGCCAAGGGGGTGAATCATTTTGCAAGGCACTGTATACAATTAAATATAAACTTTACCCTTAACAGCATTCAAACCCAAAAGCTTAGCTTATAATATATGGCAATATGCCTAATATCCGATTGTACAATTTCTGTATAATCTCCTTTAGATGTGCCAAAAATATATAGCATGAGGGTCTACCAAAAACAGTTGATATCCAAAAAAAACGGTTTTGCATACAAATTTTTTGGTACACCTAAAGGAGATTTTACCATCCTATTGTAATGGTTATAGTCAGAATAATATGACATGGCAACGATACAGTATATTATTACAGTAGGGATTTGGAATTAAACATGAGTGCAGCCTGCTCGTAGTTCAGCAAACGAGTGATTGAAGTGACCGTATTTTGCCATTTCTCCCACCTTAACCCTCGGCTAATGGTTACACAATCATCAGCCAAAAGTCCGTCATTTAGCGGTGGGTGCATTTTAGCCACTAAATGATATGGCAGATCTCAAGTGGCTTTTCTTTGTAAAAAAAAAACATCAGGGATTCTGGGTGATGTCATTGGCCTAGAATACTTTTTTTGCTTGTTTCTTTTACAGGGTTAGTACACATTTTGAACATCAATGTTTACTATCCCTTTAAGAAAAAGATCAAAACAAAACAAATGGGGATGGGGGTCTCTCTAAAATGTATTGAAGGAGACTTATCCCGGAACTCAGCCTGGCTGGCTAGGAAAGGGGAACAGCAAGAGTGTGCCTACCTCTCCTCACTGGGCTAGATACCCTCAACACTGGGAGGGTAACTGGCAGACAGGCAACATAGTTTGGTAGATTTTGTTTAAACATCAATACATCTTTTTGATTAACAAAAAAAACACATCAATACATCTCTCAATGTGGAGACAACTAAAATGCTTATTCTTGAACAAAAATACTTTTTCTCTTTGAATAAAAACAAATAATGAATCTAGAGGCATTTATATAATGATTAAAAAGCCGTACAATGTGCAAAAATGCAGTATTTGCATGCACATGTTTTTATCCATGAAAAATTCACATGAGAAAGTTTGCAGGCCATAAAAAAATATATTATAACTTAGAAACTCAACAGATATGCAAAAATTCTACGATATGATATGGAAAGTCATAACACCTTTCATGCATCACTTCTAGAGTATTTTTATTTATTCAAGTGTCACTCTCTATGCATTATCACTAGTTTTGTTACTAAGCAACCAGATGTATAGCTGAATTCTACAAAACCTTGCAAAGCAGAGTCTTAAAACTCTAGTTTGTAAGTAACTGAATTTAATAATGGCTCTACAACTCATTACTAATTTCTGAAATTTGCTTAGC
This sequence comes from Lithobates sylvaticus, assembly GCA_028564925.1. NCBI lineage: Eukaryota > Metazoa > Chordata > Amphibia > Anura > Ranidae > Lithobates > Lithobates sylvaticus. Next base: position 251,675,159 of record CM053027.1, on the reverse strand, counting down.
AAAAATGTCTTTGTGTTTTCTAAGTTCTAATTAACATCTTAAACTGTTGTTCCCTGTGATGCTATGAGTTATTAGTTTTAGCTAGACCTTTGACCAAAACAGGTGAAAACATCACGTAAACTATGTATGGACATGAATTACGTTGTACCAACTGATTGCAAAATGATAATAATCTGCAAAGACAGATATTTGCACTGTGTGATTCCTTTCGGTTTTATCAGAATTCCTCATTCATTGCATGGTAATGTCAAATACTTTTGAATCTCCTTGTTCTCTGTAGAAATGCATCTACAGAGATGGATGGGTACCTTCAAAGTAAAGCTTTACAGATAACTACATATAAGATCTATGTTTATAAGTGATGGAGAATGCGTGTGTATGTGTATACATATTATACACAAAATGATCCTATGAAGGATATCCATACCCATATCAAATATGAGAGGTATTTTAAGCTTTTAGTAAAAGCCATGGAAGTCTAAGGTAATTTCTAATATAATGCATAAAATATATTATAGTGTCACTGAAGTAGTGCAATATTTACAGTATATTTTGCAATTTTATTTAAAGAGAACAGAACTTGTTGTAATAAGGTGGCTTCATTTACTAAAGTTTATCAGGGGCACAACTAATGATTATGAGGTCCCACATGAGGTCCCACATTAAAATTTTGATAGCACCCTGGTGACATCCCTAATGTCATTAATTCTAACAGAAAATGTGTACTATGTCTACATTTACCTAACTAGGGACCAGCACTACAGATAGAGGTTGTCAGGGAAAGGGGGGGGGGGGGGGTAGCAGTAGGTCATGGAATTAACTTTTAACATTCATTTTCCAGCTTATTACCCTGTCCTCGGTAGCTCTCCAGGCTTTTTTAGCATCTCGGATTTCAAGACTGCACCATGACAGAAAGTGTTGAAAAGAGGTGGTGTAACAGTCGATAAAAAGAAAAAGTAACAATAGTAATGACCACCACAATTGTTTATATTATGACATAATTATTAGCATTCTTGCAAACAATTACGCTAATAATGCTAATCCAAACTTTTTAAAACTGTGTTTTTTTATTGCAGAACTACAATCAGCTTTTAGTTGAAAAGACATGCTAGGATTTTGTAAAGTCTGAGAAAGAGTGCATTAGGCATACAGGGTTAATTTCAGTGCTGGTCAGGATGTCCAGAAGCTTTGAGGTCAAAACATCTATAAGGTAGTTACCTTCTAAACAGATTCTACCTACTGCATAGCCTGCCAGTGTGACAAGTGATAATGATTAGGGATGAGCCCGATGTTTGAGTCGAACGTAAGTTCGACTCGAACATCGGGTGTTTGCTCGTTCACCAAACAGCAAACAATATGCAGCGTTCTCTACAAATTCCAAAATCACGGAACGCCGTTAAAGTCTATGGGACACTAACATGAATAAACAAAAGTGCTAAATTTTAAGGCTTATATGCAAGTTATTTCCATAAAAAGTGTTTGGGGACCTGGGTCCCCCCCATGTGAATGGGTATTGGGTACATTGTACCCCTACCCATTTTCCAAAAAAAGTGTCAAAATGGTAAAAATTACAGTAGACAGTTTGGGGCAAGTCCTTTATTAAAAAAAACAAAAACAAACTGTCCCACGATGTCCATTCATCTTCACAGCGTCCGATGACCCGTTAAAAAAAAAAAACTGAAAAAACTCTGCCTCCATGCGAGGCTCCCGCTGACTAAAGCCTCTTCGCAATGACAGCTGTTATATAGCTAAGGGTGTGGCCACCCAGTGACCTAAACGGGCGACCCCCCTTTCTCTGACAATATGTGACATCACGTAACGTCATAAGGGGCGGGGTCACCGGTTTACATCACTGGGTGGCCCCTCCCTCAGTTATATAACAGCTGTCATTGTGAAGAGGCTTCAGTCAGCAGGAGCTTCCCATGGAGGCAGAGTTTTTTCCATTTTTTGATTATTGGGTCGTCGGACATTGTGATCAGTGATGAATGGACATTGCGGGTCCGTGTTTTTTTTTAAATAAAGGACTTGTTCCAAACTGTCTACTGTAATTTTTACCATTTTGACACTTTTTTTGGTGAATGGGTAAGGGTACAATGTACCCGATACCCATTCACATGGGGGCCAGGATCTGAATGTCCCCTTGTTAAAGGGGGTTTTCAGATTCCGATAAGCCCCCGCTCGCAGACCCCCACAACCACCGGGCAAGGGTTGTGGGGATGACGCCCTTGTCCCCATCAACATGGGAACAAGGTGCTTTGAGGTCCCCCCCAAAGCATCCTCCCCATGTTGAGGGCATGTGGCCTGGTACAGTTCAGGAGGGGGATGCTCTCTCATCCCCCACCTTTTCCTGTGGCCTGGCAGGTTGCATGATCAGATAAGGGTCTGATATGGATTTTGGGGGGGACCCCTACGCCATTTTTAAAAAAAATTGTCTCAGGGTTCCTCTTAAAATCCATACCATACCATAGACTTTAATGTGTGTTCGTACTAATTTTTTGCCTGTTCTCAGGTTCTGGTGCAAACTGAACTGGGGGGTGTTCGGCTCATCCCTAATAATGATTCTGAAGTTCCCTGCTGTACGTCTGATGCTTGCTCTTCTTGATTGGAAATATCATAGTAGGTACAGGGTCAGCGTCAACAGTAATCCCTACAATGATACAGTACTAAATTTGTGTTGTCTTTAGATGCACACAGATTTATTACATTTAAATCACCTCAACGGTCCCCATAATGGTGCCCCTAGGCCCCATAGCAGCAATATGAGCTAACCTGGGTTTTGTTAGGCCACTGTTGTCTATATGATAAATCATCTAAAGCTAGGTTCACCCAGTTCACTAAGCCCCATTGGCTTTTTGCTGCATCATTGTAACCACATCAGAAGCCAAAGCAGACTGGGGTGCAATTTGGCATATAAGCAGTGCTCCTGTAATGTACACCAGTGCTTGACCATTTACTGAATACACTGCTAAATAGCAATATCTACTATTCATAAGATCAGCACCATGATGGGAAATGCTAGAAGCACACAGAGACAGGCTGGCTATAATAGCTACCTAAAGCTGGCAAACAGCTAGTTATGCATACAATATGAAATGAGATTTTTACCTGTGTATGTTTTTGTCTTTTTAGAATAACTCAGTTATTTAGTGCTAAAATTGTTACCATTCCAGCGCAGCAAGGGTAAGGGGCATGGTGTATTTTGTTAATATGATTCAAGTAGATGTACCCCAGCTGTCGCTCTTTACCACATTCCAAAAAAAATGCATGGCTATTGAAGAATATCAGGGTGGGATTTAAGTGGTTGGCATGGTGACAGACTTTACAAGTTGATTGGACAATTTTTATAGATTTATGAAAAACAATGTAGACCAGGGGTTTCCAACCTGTGGCTCATGATGGCTATGAATGTGGCCCAACACAAAATCATAAACTTACTTAAAAATGTTGTGTTTTTAAAAAAAATTCTTGTAAAAATGCATTTACACTTAGCAAACACATGTGGCTGAAAAAACATTTGACAGTGTCGCTTTACTTTTACTTTACTTTTATACATTTTCTCTTCCCAAAAAAAAATATCCCACTCTTCACTACTCACATCTTATTAATGTGATCAGTTTTTAGCAGCACCTATATTTGTGAGTAACTAGTAGAACCAAAATATATGATGAGCACCTTGAGAATTCATTGAGAATTGCTAATACATCAATTAAACCAGATATTGATGAGTTAGTTTATGAAAAACAGTGACAAATATTACACTAGCTTTATGGTGCCCTATTTTACTTTTATAATAAAAATATTGCAAAAAAAAATTACGTTTTATTACTCAGATAGGTACATTATCTATATCAGTGATCAATGACTTGTGATCTGCCTGTCTTTTTCTGCCCATCAGCTACCTTTATTGTTAAAGTGGTTACAAACAAACATGCCTATGCCTATACTTACCTGCTCTGTGCAATAGTTCTGCACAGAGCAGCCCCGATCATCTTATTCTGGAGTCCCCTAACGGTGTTTCTAAGCCATTTTCCCTGGGTGCACCCATGCGGCTCACTCCCGAGTCCCGCTGCTGCATCCATTGACACAGACAGCGGGACTCAGCCCTGCCCCCCACTCCTGTGTCACAGGATTTGGTTGACAGCAGCAGGAGCGAATGGCTCCTGCTGCTATCATTCTGTCCAATGAGGAGAGAGACATCGGTTGGAGCCACTGCACTTAAGCACATCGCTGGATCGGATCGGGCTCAGGTAAGAAAAAGGGCGGGGTTTGGGTGGAGCTGCAGCACAGAAGGTTTCGTACACACTACTCATTTTGTATCGTTCAACCCAGCAGGTCGGAGCCACGGTACTGACAATCTGATGTTAGTAAATTGATCTCCCCTGCTGTGCTATTGTGTTCTGACAGGATGATGCCCCCCGCCTGAACACTCCGGTCAGCGCTCTCAGCCATTGGCTGAGAGCGCCAATCAGGAACCAGTCAACAGACCTTGTTCGGCTTCTGTCAGACAGGCTGCCATACACATGTGTCAAATGTTGGCTGGTTTTTATTGAACCAGCTGATGCCGCCCAACATTCAGCTTGTGTGTACTAGGCTTTAGTGTATTTTCTGTGTGGCCCAAGACAATTTATTTTTTTCCAATGTGGCCAAAGAAGGTCAAAAGGTTGAACACCCCTGATGTAGGGCTTATCAAAGCAATCCAATCAATGTATCTCCTTTTAGTGGGCATCACACTATATATCTTCTGGAAAATGTAAAGGTTGTACTAACTGATTGTAACCTGGGTCACCAAATTTAGGCAGGGGTCAACTGGACCATGGAGCATTAGGGACTATAGGCATTGCAGTAGTCACTGGTAGAATAACATTACATACTTCCAGTGCATTCCGCTTCACTTCAGTTTAACTTTTAGGTGGTACGAGAAATATACAGTATAATCTGGCTCCCTCCCCAGCTTTAATTGCATATGTGATTTAGGTATTATTCTAGGTACTATCTTACCACAAAAAAAATGTAATTTATTTAATAACCCATGCCTTCTGCACTTCCCTGTAACATTTCTGTATCTTTGATAAGATAGCAGGATCTCTGGTAGTATGCAAGTTTCTCCAACAGCATGGCCATCTCTCTAACAAGTAACATGACTATGAACAAAATGTGTATTTATTTCTGATATATTGATACTGTTAGTGAATGTGAATCTGAGAGGAGAGTTAGGGTGCAAGTTGTAAACTAGCTAGGGTCACTTAAAAATATCAGCACACAATGTAATATAAAATAATAATGTTCCAGTGTTTGCATATAGTATAATATCATAGATATCTTGTTCCTGCTAAATAGAAGTAAAAATGTAAGCTCTGGTTGACTCTTTTCTATGATTTGTCTCTATCCTTTTTGTCTGTTGCCGTGGCAATTCTTAGAGATGAGGTTTTAGAAGTTAGGTGTGATAGGTACAGTAGTTGTCCAGGGAAGACAGATAATTTGGCATAAAGAGAGCTGAAGAGCGATACCAATACATTTTGTTGAGTATCTTAATGTTTTTCAACTTATTACCAATATTTTCTGTATTTATTTTTTTCATTATCATAGTATGTTTACACATTCTACATCACAGATCATCACTAAAAGTGACACCCATAGTTTAGTGCATTATTGGTTTCACAAATAGACATGTGGCTATATCAAGCCAATGACATTACAAGTATTCCTGCAACTTTGTGTATGTGTAACTATGGGGTGAAGAGCGCCCTGGCTGCCGGGCACTGACAGCTTCCTTATGGGTTTGGTTGAATGGGTTCTGACCAAACCAAAACTCATCCCTATTTATAACAAAGAAAGAGTTGTTCCGTAGTCACCAGAGATAACTATGAACAACATAACTGATAAGAATGCTGCAGAGGCAGGGATTTATCAGCTCACAAGTTTTCTGGCAAGACCAATGAGTATGCTCTTTGCTGTTCTGCACTTATTAAGCAGATATAAAAAAATGCTTTAAGTTATATATTTATAAGACAAAAGGAAAGGAGGAGTTTATTGTTAGGGTTTATACACTCTTTAAGATGGCAGGGAATGCATCCTGGCAGTAGTTATCTCAATATGCAGAAAGAGGTCCACTTTTCCAAGGCTGTATACGATAGATAGGTAGATAGATCTATACATACATACAAACATACTTGCACTATCTATGTATCTGTGTATGTATGTATGTTTGTGTGTATGTATGTATCTATCTATCTATCTATTTATCTATTAAGTAAAACAAGTAAGTGCTACCAGATAAAAGTCATAAGCCCACCATGACTGCCAAGGTCATAAATGCTGCATCAGCATTTGTTCTTTATGTGTACAAGAAGTCAGATGCAAGATTTGTACTTGAAAATATGTTATGACATTCACATCTCTCGCATTACAGGGAGGGGGTGTTAGGCAAGCAAGCCACTCATCTCTAGATGAAGCTTGATGACGAGGAGCAAAACCTATATGTGTTCAGATAACAAAGAACAATGTGATAGAGAATATAATGCATGTGTCATAGAGAAAACGTATGTCTGTGCTCATGAGAGGGAAACCAAGGCGGTATAACATTTGTGAGAGGCAGTCAGAGAAAAAGAGAAGCGGAAAATGCCAAATACTTTTGTCTGCCCTGGTGTTTATTATATTTGAATTCACATTCAGCAGCGGAATGAGATGAGAGCTTAATGGAATATTAAATAACTGTTGCCAAACTGTTGACAGATGGACTGGCATCAGTTTTCTTGAACTGGCCCTATCCTCAGAATAACAATGCTAGGTATGAACATTGCTTTGTCAGCAGACACTGCTACATTGAAAAATAAAATTATCCTCCTACCTGGCCAGTACTTCACCACCCCACTTAATTCAAATTAATGCTTTCAAATGGAAAAAAGCCTAGAAATCCTTCACGAGATTTGTCTTTGATTTTGAAATGAGTCTGCCATGTTTTGTATTGATTTTTGCAGCCTAGATAAACATTTATCTCTCACTTTGATTAAATGCAGGTTAAATGCTCTTAAATTACCAATTGCTTTTTAAGGCAATCCTGTATTTGTGCCAACATGTGGATTAGTGTCTTCATCATATAGAAGTATGTTTTGCAGATTTTCATTTTTGAATTCAGAACTCACAAGGCAATCTACATTATTTAGATATAGCCAAACTTAATTTTTGATTGACTTTTTTACGTTGTATACGAAATGTGTCCATTTTGTGCTAGTTTGTTATTGGTAAAATCAATTTGGTTGGTTGTTATAAATTACTATTCTTTGCACTGTGCTCATTCATTGTCCACTGATTCAGCTCAGTGGTGTGTGATCCTTAATTTGGAACTGAACTTAAAAAGTGAAGCCCTGTTGTCTTATGTTTTGTTTTAAATTCCTTTAACCTCATAGCTGTATATCTACAGAATGAAATCATCTAAGGCACTGTACCTCTGATTGCTACCATCACAAGATTTGGAGTGAAATTTGGTAAAGTCGATACTGTACTGCTTGAAGCAGAGGGAGCTTTACTTGACAGCATGTGGTACAAGGATCTCCCTGTTCCTTCTTCATATATTCCATGCCTCTGTACTTTCTGCATCACTCCTGCTGCTTGTTACATATTCCCCCACCTGTCCTGTCCTGTCCTTTGTTTCCTCATGTCAGAACTGATAATTAGTGATATAAAGCCTTGCCTCCACCAAGATGGCTGTCTTTATACAGAGACACATTGCATGGTAAAGTAGTATAGAGAAAATATCAGCTGCAGGTATCAGCATATAAGCAATGCTGGTGACTGGACCCTGCCCTCTCCTTGCTTTTTTGGAGCACAACTTCCAGATTTCAGGTCCTATTTCTTAATGCTATGTGCATCATTCATCTTTTACTTAACCAACTGTAAGGGATTTTTGCATTATTATATAATTTTCCTGGATTTAGTCTAAGGCCCCTTTCACACGGACGGACCGTCTATCCGTTTTTCTTCCATCCGTCGACGGACGACAATGCATTCCTATGGGCAGACGGATGAACATCCGTCACCATCAGTTAACATCCGCTTCCGTTTTTATCCGTTTTTTTAAACGTACAAGGATACGTTCAGATCCGTCAAAACGGATATTAACTGACATTGACGGACATCGTCCGTCAACATCCGATCCGTTAAGATCCGTTAACATCCGTTTTGTGTTTATCTGTGAACTCAACCTCTTAAAGGCACAGGCACACATATAAACGGAACAAAACGGATGAAAAAACGGATGAAAAAACGGACGTAAACGTGTGCATTTACGGATGTAAGCGGACAAAAAACGGATGAAAACGGACATTAACGGAACGGATGACGGATGAAAACGGATGAGACAACGGATAAGAACTGATACGTTTTTGACGTGCCTAAACTGACTGCGTCCGTGTGAAAGGGGCCTTAGTGGAATAAGAAAGAAACAGAAAAGTAGTTTACATGCAGTTTAAAAAAAAATGCAGTTTAAAAAGTGTAATAAAAGTAAAACAAGAGCAATTTATCTATATTATCTATTTGTTTTGTGTTTTTGTACAGTACCTTTTTTAGTAAAGGAATTGTCTGTTAGAAATAATAAACTTTGCATTTACCTGCAACATCAAGTATTTTGTATACGTAATTAGGAATATTTTCATGACACCAGGGTTTCAGAGGAATTTCAAAAACAAGAAACACTTCTTAAATTCTGTTAAAATAAATATATAAAAAAAAACAATCATACACTGTTTTTACAAAGAAAATGTTGTTTGTGACAGAAATATTTCTTGGTCTTCAAGCCTTGCATTTGCCAACTAGTCTGCAGGGTGCTCATAATTAAAGTGAACTTATGTTTAAAAAAAGTGTCTTCAGGCCCACAAAACAAGCACCAAGAGGTGTCTGTACATTGTTTCAGTAACTTTGCAGATTGTCCTTTGTGTCCTGAACACTGGGGGCCTGTAGGATGTAAATCCACACTTAGCCTTTGTGTTCTATTGGTCCAATAATATGATGGGAAGCCTTAGTGACCAGTACTTAGACATGGGTGGGTTAGACAGAGTTTAACGTTGCCTCATTAGGTTTTGTGGATCCCAGAGTGTATCGCAGAATGCATCTAAAAGTGAATGTAGACATATATTGGGTGCTTAATTTTAAGGTCCACAATATCTTTGGAGCAAACACAGATTCTGTTAAGGTAGTTCTGTGCAGTGTAGAGAAAAAGGAAACACATTAGTTAACAAGCATTTTTAAACGTAAAAGCATAATAACAAAAAAAAATTTCTGCTGAACAAAGAAAAACATTTGTGTTAGGCTGTTTTCACACTGGGGCGGCGGGTCCATTAACAGTAAAGCGCCGTTAGTTTTGGCGTTGCTTTATCGCTGTTTAAGCAGTGCTTTTTGGACACTAGTGGGATGCTTTTAACCCCCATTAGCGGCCGAAGAAGGGGTTAATAGCACCCGTGTTGCAGCACTTCCGAAGGGCTTTTCAGGCACTTCAGAAGCACTGCCCATTTATTACAATGGGCAGTGTTCGTGTAGGAGCGCTGAATACAGTGTTCCCAAACCACCCCAAAATTGCTGCTTGCAGGACTTTTTTTACCATCGTGCAAGCGCATCGCCCCAGTGTGAAAGCACTCAGTCAGTGATTAGCCCATTGCTGTCACATGGTTGTCAGGAGACAGTTTTCAGCACTGTGTAAGCTGCAACTGGAACACTTCAGATTTTATATACCAATGGACAGTGTGAAAATGGAGCAAAAATTAGAATGTGCTGTTTGGAAAGGGATATTAAAGTTACCCTACCCACCTGCATGGGTAAAGAACATGTATGCTTCAAGAGATGTTAGTAAACATCCTATTTTTCTCTCTAATATTATTTTATCTTACCTTACAGTTTCTATTAATTAAATGATACTCTGATTTTTTTTTTTTTCTTGAGTTGATTGCTCATGAAAGTGTTGTGTTTCCTGTCAAGTGGGCTGGAGAAGAAAATTATGAAGAGCTGAATTCTATTAATACTCATTTAATCAGGTTTTATCAATTCATCCCATAAGCTGAATATTGAACTTACATTTATTCTGCAATTTTTTCCTTAAGCCCATAGGCAGGGAGAAAAATTGCCACCATTTATAACTGTGTGGAGACACCTAGGCTTTATGAATTGTTAAAGATGGGGTCAATTCTAATAGACTTTTTTTTTGCCTTTTTTGTGACATCAAATAGAAAATTGAATTTGAGAAGGAATTAACATATAAATCTGATTTTCTGTGCTCAGTCAGTTAGAAATGGCCAGGATTTGAATCTACTTAGAGACCGTCCTTCAGATACACTTTTACTCAGTTGAAACCTTGCTGTGTGTCAACTGGGAAGTAACTGGAGGTAAAATTGACTTCAATACTTTGAAAGTATATTAGAAAATGCTCACGGGGAGTCGGGGGGTTTTCTGCTTATTTGCCCATAATCAAGCAGCAAGTCAACCAATTCCTCAATAACCTTGAAAGGTTGTTGGTATGTGTTGTAGACCAGCTTAGACAATTACTTTTTCACCCAACAAGTATTCAAAATCATGTAATGTGTTTTTATGATGTGTTTGTAATGTATTTTATGGCGAGTGGTTTCACTGTCACTCATTGGAGACTTGGGGAGGGAGCATGTTCTTTAACTGAATACGATCAGATGTTTTGAGTTGCAACAATACCTTATTTGCCTGTCATCAAGAAGATCCCCTGGTTGCATTGGGTTTAGCAACACATGGGTGTAAGTACTGTCTGACTACATAAATATTTACTAAAGACACAATCGCATTTTTCAAACAGGTTTAGAATAAAAAAAAAAATACACATTCACTTTTGGCCGCTGCTGCAGCAATTTCCACTCTTATTGTTTTATTGTTATGCATCTCAATAACTGGTTTGCCTTAAAGACAGAGGTAGAGATCCAGTGAGCCTTACAATATTTTCCCATGGGGTTTCACCAAGTTAGTTATGCTGATAGTTTCACACTTACATAGTTGTTCTTCTGGATGTGGCTATATCTTTATGCTTCAATCATCCTTTTAATGCATTTCAACTGAAGCTACAGACTAGCATAAATTCATATAGGTCATTTAAAAAGGAGTTAGTGATCCTTTTATGATCTTTGTTCTTTCTCATTATTGCCCATATGTCTATAACCTCTTGATGCACACATACCATCAAGTTAGTGTGCAGGTATTCCTATTTCAACCCTTGCTTGCTCACCTCTTTAGACAGATCATATCTCTGCTGAGAGGAGAGGAACAATATAGTTCATCCACAAAAGACTGCATGAAATTGCCTACCGTATGTACTATTCTTGAAGTTATTGTTATGGAATTGCTTCAATAACATTCTATATCATTTCATCCCTGGATGATCAACTGCTTTGATATAAAATGTTCCCTACTGGTTAGGCAATGAAAAGGCTTCCATTACCAGAGGTAGTAAGGTAATTACTGATTCACTGAATGGATACATTCTATTTTTAGAGATATGCAAGGAAATATGAAAGTGTCCCACCCCAGTAATTTATAATTGGTTGCAAGAGATTGCTGACTAACAGACTACACATGCAGAATAATTGTAATTTGTAAATAGTGGTGAGATAGAAAGACTTTGATCTTCTAGGTTTCCATTAGCAAATCAACACAGTCTGTTTAATAGATCTTTTCTCTTTGGTACAACATAGTTAGCTTTGGAATTAAAATCTATTCATAAATTGCAAAGCTCATATATGCCATGTAATATTTTATAGTTGATAACCTTATTTTAATAATAATGAACTTCACTTATTTAGTCAGTTTTGGTCTGTAAATATACCATTGAAAGAGTTTTGTTTTACAGTATATGTTTGATAAAATACCTGTTGATCATGTCAGAAATTCAGGGCTGTCTTGTGTACACTTCTTTTGTTATTTTAACCTCTAGAGATCCGCGCTATAGCCGAATGGCGGCTGCAGCGCGGACCTACATTGCCGGAACTACGTCCATTGACGTCGTCCCGTGCACAAGCGCCCTGCGCGCCCCCTGAAGGGCGTGTGGCGCACTCTGTGATCAGCAAATCCATGAGACTCGCTGGATCACAGATCCCGACCCCTTACCGCGTGATCAGCTGTCAGCCAATGACAGCTGATCATGTGATGTCAACACAGGCAGTAATCGGCTATTTAAAAAAAAATTATTTAGAAAAAAAAGCCAATCACTGGCGGCAGTGAGAGGGACATTAGTCCCAATCACTGCGATGTGCCCCAGCTCCTCAGTGCCCACCTGTGCCCCCTACAAGTGCCGCCTACCAGTGCCCACCAGCACCACCTGTCAGTGCCCACCACCTGTCAGTGCCCACAAGTGCCATCTGTCAGTGCCCACAGTGCCACCAATCAGTGCATGAACAGTGCTGCACATCATTGCCACCTATCAGTGCCCATCAGTGTAACCTACCAGTGCCCATCAGTGCCCATCAGTGCCACCTATCAGTGCCACCTATCAGTGCCCATCAGTGCCATCTATCAGTGGTACCTATTAGTGCCCATCCGTGCCACCCATTAGGGCCCATCAGTGCCATCTTATCAGTGGCCATCAGTGCCGCCTTATCTGTGCCCATCAGTATTGACTTATCTGTCCCTATCAGTGCCACCTTATCTGTGCCTATCAGTGCCTCCTTAACTGTGCCTATTAGTGCCCATCAGTGCATGCTATCAGTGCCCACCAGTGCAGCCTATCAGTGCCCACCAGTGCCGCCTCATCAGCACATATCAATGAAGCAGAAAAATTACCTATTTGCAAAATTGTATAACAAACTATTAAACATGATTTTTTTTTTTCAAAATTTTCCATCTTTTTTTGTTTGTTTAGCAAAAAATAAAAACCCCAGCTGTGATTAAATACCACCAAAAGAAAGCTCTATTTGTGGGAAAAATATAAGAAAAATTTAATTTGGGTACAGTGTTGAATGACTGCGCAACTGTCATTCAAAGTGCGTCAGCGCTGAAAGCTGAAAATGGTCTGGGCAGGAGGGGGGTTTAAGTGCCCAGTAGGCAAGTGGTTAAAGCAGAAATTCAGCCAATAAAACAACTTTCTATTTCATAGCTTATCCCACCTCCCTCTCCCATAATTCAGAATTTTAGTGCTGCATGACAGCCCTTCCTTGTTTCTCTTCCAAGAATGGTGTTGCACCCCCGCTGCCTCCTGTAATGTCTATGTCAGTCATCACAGAAAGCAGTTTTACTGTCTGGGGAATACATGATGTGGGATTTCATGCATGTGCTGATGTGCCACAGGTTTTTGGGAACCATCAAAGACCTATGCCAAAGGTATTAAGACCACAGATGTCAACAGCCTTTGCGCACATGGATGTACTAGTGTTAATGAGCCCTTTTGAAGTATCCACTGTCACAAAGAATAATACAACTTACTAATAAATCTGTGAAAGCTGCTGTTGTTTAAGACAGTTTCTACTAACTATAGAATGAATAGTTCCATAAAAAGGTTTAGAGCCCTGCAGCATATCAGCGATGTGAGGTAGCACAAATTGAAGAAAGCTGCAGCTCAATGCTTCTGCTTTATGGCCGCAATGTTGGCCACAGAGAATGTTTCATCTCTGACTATGGACTTTTACATAGTTAGTCTATTTAGTTCAACCAATAAAAGGGACAAAAAATATACAATCATAAATACAAACAATCCTATACCCTCAGTTGATCCAGAGGAAGGCAAAAAACCTAGCAAATGATCCAATTTGCTCCAGCAAGGGAAAAAATCATCGCTGATCATCCAAGAGGCAATCAGATACTCCCGGATCAACTTTACCTATACATATTAGTATCCAGTTATATTATGTACATTTAGAAAAGAATCCAGGCCATTTTTAAAGCAATCTACTGAGCTGGACAGAATCAACCCTTGAGGGAGTTTATTCCACATTTTCACAGCTCTTACTGTGAAGAAACCTTTCTGTATTTGGAGATTAAATCTCTTTTCCTCCAGACATACTGTAAAGAGTGCCCTTAAAGTGAATAATTCAACACCACGTTCACTATATGGACCACTTATGTATTTATACATGTTGATCAAATCCCCCTCAGTCTCCTCTTCTCAACAGAGAATAAATTCAGTTCCTCGAATCCTTCCTCATAGCTGAGTTCCGCCATGCCTCCTATCAATTTAGTTGCCCTTCTCTGTACTTTCTCCAGTTCCCCGATATCCTTCTTGTGAATTGGTGTCCAAAACTTAACTGCATATTCCAGATGAGGCCTTACTAATGATTTGTACAGGGGTAAAATTATATTTCTCTCTCTGGAGCCTATACCTCTCTTAATACAAGAAATGACTTTGCTTGCTTTGGAAACTGCTGCTTGGCATTGCATGTGATTATTAAGCTTATGATCTACCAGAACACCCAAATCCTTCTCCACCATTGATTCCCCCAGTTGTACTCCCCCTAGTATGTATGATATATGCATGCATATTCTTAGCCCCCAAGTGCATCATTTTACATTTATCAACATTAAACCTAATTTCCCACATAGTTGCCCAATTAAACAGCACATTGAGGTTGGCTTGTACATTGGAGATATCCTATAAGGATGTTATTCCACTGCATAGCTTAGTGTCATCTTCAAAGACTGAATAGTACTTTTAATCCTGTACCCTATATTGTTTATAAATATATTAAAAAAATAAGGGTCCCAACACTGAACCTTGCGGTAACAACCCTAGCCCATTCAGAGTATGAATCATTAACCACAGCTCCCTGACAGTCTATCCATTTACAAATGGATTTTTCCAAGCCTGTAGACTTTACGTTTCACATTAGTCATGTGTGGGTCAAGCTCTTTTGCAAAATCCGTATAATACATCCACATCCACTCAAAAAAATCTGATTTGTCTGACAACTTCTGAGCTCTTACTTTATACAGCAACTCTGGACATCTGTCACCCTAATTTTATGTTCAGGGGCAAGTATGGCAAGGTTCAGGTTTTTGCAGTGGATTAGTAATTGGTACTGGGCATGGATCTAAAGTACTTTCAGGGGACTTTGGCCTTTAATTCCCTTAGTTAAAATTATTTTAAATGTGGGTGGATGACTGTTAAAGAACATAGTAGATGCCCTTTTCCTGAGGACTCTGTAGTAAGATATTGATCCATTATTATCTTTTGTGGGTATGTAACTACATCACATTTCAACGGTATTTCCCCATACACATGATCGGAAATTCGGCCAGTAAAAGACGTGATTGTGTATGCTCTATCGGAGATTGAGAGCAGGTTCTCTATTTTTCGGTTGGAAACATTTTCCATCAGAAATTCCGATCGCATGCTCGGAAACAATTGGACGCATGCTCGTAAGCATTGGACTTAATTTTCTCGGCTCGTCGTAGTGTTGTACGTCACCGCGTTCTTGAAAGTTGAACGTTCAGAGAACTTTTGTGTGACCGTGTGTATGCAAGCCAAGCTTTGAGCGGAATTCCGTCGGGATACCCATCCAAGATTTTTCCACTCGTGTGTACGGGGCATAACTATTCGAAAAACACTCACCGCTTTTCCTTTTATCCAGAATAGGTATTGGATAAAAACTGTATAGTCAAAACTATTTCATAACTTTTTCATGAACAAAATGTTTATATAATTATGTTTTGAGAATTCTTATCTTCTATAACAATATAACAAAACATATAATTAGAATATGCTTTCTTGCCTCTCCTGCTTTACGGTATGCAGACAAAAGAACTATATTGCATAAACATTAGTCACCCTCCTGTTCAAGACTAAAGCTGTTCGTGTTAAGTTCTATAGAGCATAGACAGAACCCAGGAGCCCAAAGCAGATGAACAGTAAATCAAGGAAATAAACTATGCTGTTTTTAACCATGAAGTTTAAGATCATATCTGTTTCAGAGTACATAAGCATTTATATCACTTTTCTAAGCTGCTCTTCCTAAAAGAAAAAAGAATTACAATAAAGACTATTAAGGTTTGTGACTTGTATGACTACTTTTTTCTACCTAAACAATAGCAGAGAGTTGACATAGGGAGTGCCTTGACTAATCTGTAATGCAAAAAAAGCAAGCCTTTACATGTTATAGTCCTCTTTAGCCAGCTTTTTTTTTTTTTTTTTTTTTTAAATAGATTTCCATGCACATTAGCTATCATAAAGTTTTTGTGACCATATATCAAAAGGCATGGCAAAAAAAAAAAACGTATAAGTGCAGTATCATACAGTATAGAGAGGCGATGTTTGGATTGCAAAAGACCTGGGGTCTCTTGTGTAGGCGTCAGGAGTATGTAAACTGTGTGTTGAATTTAAGGAATCATAATTATTTAAAGTACAACATAGTGCATTGAATTTAAGGATTGGGGATATGCAAGCACAGTCAAGAATATGTAGTGTATAACACAGAACATAGAGTGCAGAAGGAAGTACAGCACAGCACATAGCGTGCAGTGTTTAGGACTATGTAATGTAGTGCCCCTTACACAGGTGTTCAGTGTAAGAATGCCACCTTATATTGGTGTTACTGGAAGAAAGACTGACATTTAAGTTGCTGGGAAGAGGTTGGTGGGAAGAGGAATAATCCACCAGTGTTGGTGTCAGTGGTTACTAAAAAAAAAAAAAAAAAAAAAAAGTTGCTTTGGGGTAACACTTTTCCTAATTAAATAAAGGCCATGACATTCTTTGCAGTAAACCAGTTTACTGACAACTTCTATATCAGTGTAGGCCATTAAGATTCAGTAGTGAATCTTCTCAAACTGCAACAGTAAAAAGGAGACTGTAGCTGAGGGGAAAGTTGTAAAGTCTGCTGGGAAAATCTTGCCACTGGAGTCTTCTCATAAAATGCACAATGATAGGATACAGAGATGATCCACAAAGGATGAATAGCTGAAGGCAGACAAAAGGATATGTTTTTTGGATGGTGTCAATCAGAACTTGATCCCCTTCATTCAGCAACCAAACAGTTCATTTAATGTCAGTATAGTTTCATGTAGTCCACTAAGGGGAATGAAGACAGCCTAAAGGAATAAAAGTAAAGCTTGTTCTGTATATGTTATCCTATCACACGTCTATTTTTTTCTTTTTCTTAATTTGACATTTTTGACTGTTATTGACTTGGTGTCAGTCTAGATGGTCTGGGGATCTTAATTTTTTTTAATTTTTACTTCACCAGGTTGGTAAGATTTAATCTTTACAATTCACTACTTCATTGTGTGTACTTTTGGCGGTTGGCTTATTTAAACATTTAACAGGTTTATCACTTTTTCAAAAATGATTTTCCCAACCAAAACTGGCACATAGTTAAAGCTGAACACTGGACACACAGTTAAATACACATATGAAAAACCATAATGTATATGAGAGCTGTTTACTTGCCAAAGATTTTCTATTTTTGTCCTTACAGTCCTGAGATTTAAACAGCTCTGCCAAACAGCATAGCCCTGTTTGGCAGAGCAGAGGACCTGATCTAGTTCAGGTGCTTGCACTATTTGCATAAAAAATACAGTACATGATGTATTAATGAATAGAGAACTGCAAATATTTGAGTCTTTTATATGTGCCTGAATTTCAGTTTTACATAAAGGGCAATTTCCATGGGAATAATGTTATTATTTTCTGATATGTGCTGTATTGACTTACTGAAAATGCCAATGTGCACATCAAACC
This sequence comes from Lithobates sylvaticus, assembly GCA_028564925.1. NCBI lineage: Eukaryota > Metazoa > Chordata > Amphibia > Anura > Ranidae > Lithobates > Lithobates sylvaticus. The sequence goes on along the minus strand of CM053027.1, from coordinate 251,657,497 downwards.
ATAAGAAGCTTAAAACATTCCAAAAAAAAAAAAACATTAATCATAATTCAAGTCCAGAGATTACAGTGCAACTGAAAATATTGGCTTATCAGTGGTGGGTGTCTGTTTGACCCCATTAATTCTATAGGCATAATTTTTACACCCACTCATCTCCACTTATGAGCCATACCCTGAGCTGAAAGAGAATTGATGAAAATACAGCTTTGATCTACTCAACGTTTTAGCTGGAGACATGACATGGACGAATATTTCCCATTATCAGTAAAGAGCTCCATGTATCAGATCAGAATATAAATGAATACACAGAAGCATTTGATGTTATTGTCATCTTCCAGCCTTCTCGGCTCTTCATAGCATTTCCTACATGTCTGGGACAAATACAGCCAACATAATTAATGCAAACAACATGAAAATGCCAAACAATGACTATTTGTGTTCCTTGAACTAATTCCAAACATAATAAAAACCGTAACGTAGGCCCTGTATCCTGGCAATGTTTGATTTCTCATAGATTTTTTATTTTTTTTAATCTCAAAGAGTATTCTTTTGTGTGAATTAAGGATATAAACTGATTTATTTTTCAGATAGCTTTTCCTTGCTGTGTGTAAGTACAACGGATATATTTTGTGTTTACATGTTTATCAAAAAATGTTCACTTACAACATAGATTAAAAGTAGATAAACATTTTAATTCAATCTTAAAAAAATCCTTACATCTTTGTAAATTCCAGCTGATCCAGAAAGAGTTAAAAACCACTGTTTCCATTAACTGTGTTAATAGAAATACAAATATTGCCATTGCTGACATCTGCTGAAAATAGCATTACTAATTAAGGTATCCCCTTAATTTGCAGGGATTTCCTCTCACATACTGTTTTAGTTGTGGGACAGGAAGTAAAGTAAAATCTCCCCAATGGGACACAGATGGCAAAATAACACAAGCTGGTAATCATCTTTTTTTTCTCCTCACGCTATCAACATGAGGGAAAAAAAAGCTGATTATCGGCTTCTGTTTACTTTACTTAATCACTTGTCATTGGCTGACAGCTGATCACGTGCTAAAGGGCCGGGATCGGCTCCCTAATCTGATCTGTGATCAGCCGAGTCCCATGGAATTGCTGATCACAGAGCGCACGGCCCGCAGGCAGCACATGCACGGGAGGACGTACATGGATGCCCTCCCGGCAATTTAGGCCCCCTCTAAAGCCATCTTTTGGCTATAGCACGGGGGGAGAGGTTGAATAAGCTAAATGCATTCAAAGTGCAACAAAACAAAAGTGGTACAATGTATCACCATTAATTTTTTTTCAGAAGCAGTCACAGCTTTAAGACCCTTTTCACCATTTCAGGTTTGATTTCAGCCCGAATTTTTGGCTGAATTCAGACCTGAAACAGACCAGAAGATACACAGGACTCCGGTGCAATTTGCACTGGAGGTGCTCTGGAGATGCGTGAATGCTCTCCATTGAGAGCCAGTCACAATCTCCTAACATGCAAATTGGATGCGAGGGAAACTCACATCCAATTTGCAATAGTGTGAACCCAGCCTAAGAGAAAAGCAAGCAGCAGAGAGGGATCCTTGTTTTATGTGTGGAATCGGTGGTCCTGCAATGGTTTCACTTACCCCAATGCTGATTTAGGGCTGGAACTCTCCATTCAGCACGGATCATGAGCTTTTTCTGAGGATAGAGCTATAGATCTAACTAGACCGATGACTTGTCATACCTCTGCAAAGAGACCACTGCTTCCACGCAGGGAGCAGGGTTTTTTTCTCTGCCGCTGCTGGCAGAGGACAAGCCTTTCTATTAAAACTGTGGATGCTATCTTAAAAAAATAAAATAAAAAATTAAAGTATTTGCATACATTTTGTTTTGATGTGCCTAAAATGTTTTGACTAATTTAAATTGTTTAATTGGGATTTAATTCATGTCAAATAATGGGAGTTGGACAATGTCTGTATCAACACCCTGCTGTTTACATGTCTGCTAGGACATTTACAGAAGAACATGATTCTACAGCTTTACAGTTGTTTTAGGGTGGTGATTAAACTTTGTTCATTGCAAAAATACAGGGGTATCCCTTGCAGTTGCAAGAAAAAGAGACCGTTGTCGTTAATTGCATATCGTTAATTGCATATCATTGGAAATCCCAATCCATTCCTTTAGAACATTTAAAAACTAGAATAAACAACGTCAATCTCATGGAAAAAATATTTCATACCATTCAGAACACTTCACATTTATACAATAAAAAATGGGATCCTTGGTTTAAACATTCCATATCCTTCTTCAATCCAACCTGAGAATGTCTACACATAAATCATCAATCTATCCTTTATAATGTACTATAGACCATATTCAAAACTATTGTACCATTGTTAAGAATTCCTACCTTATTACTTGTACCTTTACATTGTTACATATGTAAAACATATGATTACTGTCAAGTTTCAGCATATTTTTGTACTCTTTTTGTACCACCTTTTGCACTCAATAAAATAGTTTGTAAACAAAAAAGAAAAAGAGACCGTTGTCCAGTATATGTACATTACAATATTTACATATACCTATAAAACAGTTAGGGCACTTCGACTTTCACTTTCTCTCTGTAGTTTAAACTTCCTCTGCCTGCAGGGACTTTGCAGTTTGCCAACCTTTGAATCTTTAGCAAAGGAAGGGTTCTGTGTGCAAATAAAAATAAAGTAACAGGAACGGGGTGCACCTAACTGAGCATCGGGAACCACTAGGCTAAAGACATACATTTTATTCAACCCAATTAAAATTGCAAAAATAGTGCCATATAGTATGCTGTAAATGCCAAACTGAGTGAGAAAATGCATAACCCAAGGATACAACTGATGGTGTAATGCATTTGGCTCATATAACTAGTCTTCAAGTATCAACATCTAAAGGAGCAATCAGATTGTGGACAATAGAGGACAAACCTTTTCCCTTCAGGCTGTATAAGGACTTTGACAATATACTATAATGCACTTTGGATGCTAAAAGGCTTAATCTGACTCCCTAAAGCCCAGCTTACCAACAGTGCCAGTCTCTGCCCATTTATGCATCTGGTTACATGATGTAGACGAGTGATGGGCCAAACACCCCTCAGTTCGGTTCGCACCACAGCTCCCGAACATGTAAAAATTAATTCCATTAAAGTCTATGAGACTTAAACTTAAAAAATCAAAAGTCCCCATTTTTAAGGCTTCTATGTAAGTTATTGCCCATAAAAAGGGTATGGGGCCGGATACTGCTCTGGGGGACATGTATCAATGCAAAAAAAGTTATAAAAAAGATAATTTTTAAAGATACTTAAAGTGGCCCATCTGTACAGTATAGAGCCTGCTGCAGCAAAACTGACATATATAAAGAGGCCCCCCGCCCCAAAGCACCCCCCACATTGAGGGCATGTGGCCTGGTATGGTTCAGGGGGGCGCTCACTCGCCCCCCCTTTCATGGCCTGCCAGGCTTCATGCCTGAATAAAGGTCTGGTATGGATTTTGGGGGGACCCCACACCATTTTTTTTTACATTTTGGCATAAGGTTCCCCTTAAAATATATACCAGACCCAAAGGACCTGGTATGGATTGGGGGGACCCACAAGCTGTATTTTTATTTATTCTCTATTGTCAGCAATGTGTCAGCCGGAAAAATATATTTAAATGTAATTTTTTTCTTTACATGGCTCTATACATGATACAGATGCGCCACTCTACAGGCAGATGAAGGGGACCCTCCTAGGCACTATATTTAAAGATTTTTTTTGATTTCTATTGTTTCACTTTAAGCATCATTGAAATCACTGCTCCTTTAAAAACAATACATATATATTTTTATATTTGCATTGATAGCATCAATGCAAATTTTTTTTTTAAAACATATTGTTTTTAAAGGAACAGTGATTTTAATGATTCCCAAAGTAAAACAATAAAAATGTTTAATTCCTTAAAATATAATGCTTGGGGGGTCCCTTTAGTCTGCCTGGGAAGTGGTGCATCTCTATCGTGTATAAAACCTGCTGCAGCAAAACTGACATGTGAAGAAAAAAAAAATGACATTTAAATTTTTATGGCTGCAAGCCATTGCCGGCAATAGAAAAAAAAATAAAACAGCATGGGGCTCGTTTGGGTTTGGTATGGATTTTAAGATGAACTCTATGCGAAAATTAAGAAGAAAAATGGATGATCCATACCAGACCCTTATCCAAGCATGCCGCCTGGCAGGCCAGGTGGCATGGGGGGGACGAGAGAGGCCACATGCTCTCAACATGGGGGGGTGCATGTTGATGGGGACAAGGGCCTCTTCCCCATAACCCTGAGAGGTGGTTGTGGGGAAGAGGCCTGGGGGCCCTATTGTTAAATTGGGCTTCCAGATTCCGATAAGCCCTCTGCCTGCATACCTCCACAACCACCGGCTAGAGTTGTGGGAAAGAGGCCCTTGTCCCCATCAACATGGGGACAAGGTGCTGGTCCTGGTTCATCGCCATGGGGACAAGGTCCTGGTATAGATCAGGAAGGGGGGGCGCTCGCTTGTCCCCCCCTTCCCTGTGTGCTCAGATAAGGGTCTGGTATGGATTTTGGGTGGGACCCCATGCCGTTTTACTCTTAATTTGGCATGGGGTTCCCCTTAAAACCCATACCAGACCCAAATGGCCTGGTATGGATTGGGTGGGACCCCCACGGCGTTTTAACAAAAAAATATTTTTCTTTTGCAGGCTGACAGCTTTTCACTCATCCATTGCTAAGGACACGGTGTCCGATGCTTAACAACCTATTAACTGTACACTCGGCGGATGAACATCTCACCGAGCACACAGAAAATGTGGGTGTTCGGCGCACACCCAAACGAGCGATGTTCAGGCCGAACTTATGCTTTGCCTGAACCGCTCGCCCATCCCTAATGTAGACCAGATTCAAAGCCAACTTGACAAGCAGTATCTCACTCAAATAACCATGTGTAAGAAAAGTGAAAACAAATCAAAAGATAAGGTATGGGTATGGGTAATTTAAATTACTTTGACATGTTTCACTCTTAAAAAGGTGCAGAAAACTGGAAAACATGTGTATCACCACAAGACAAAAGAACAATGGCGGCCATTAGCCACATGTATCTCCTATTTAAAACCAAGATGGCCACTGGGACCTCCCCTGGGCTGTGCATAATGACATCATCATGTACTTTCCTGCGTTATGATGTCATGACGCTACCACGCCCACGCATGCACTTTCCATGAAGGCATCGCCATCTTGTAACCTGTATCTTGGCACCCTGTACCATTTGATCAGCTGTAGCCAATCACAGCAATAAAATATTAAGCATGCTGTAATGAATAAAAAACATGTTGTTTTAATGCAATAATAGTGTAAAAAAGTACAGTGTCACTATGTAAAAAAAAAAGAAATAAAAGTAAAAAAAAAACGTTAAAAAACTTGTCATGCCTCTTATTGAATACCTTGGACTATCTACTTTCCAAAAAAAAGGTCATGTGAGGGGTATTTGTACTGTCCTGGTATTTTAGGGCCTCAAGAAATGAAATAGGCCATCAGTACTTTAGGATTGATTAATTTTCAAATATATATACCGTATAGGTCGACCCGAATATAAGCCGAGGCCCCTAATTTACCACAAAAAAACTGGGAAAACTTATTGACCCGAGTATAAGCCGAGGGTGAGAAATGCAGCAGCTACTGTAAGTGGAAAAGAGGGTCACAGCCTACCTGTGTCCTGTGCATACCCCCGTGTGCCGTTCTGCAGCCTCTGTGTCCTGCAGCGTCTTTGTCCCTCTTCAGCCTCTGTGTCCCTCTGTAGCCTCTGTGTCCCTCTGCAGCCTCCTTGTCCCTCTGCAGCCTCCTTGTCCCTCGCATTTGCACCGATCAGCGTGCAATAAATACATACGGTGGCCATAATAGTATTCAAAATCCACGCCTCCTACTTGTCTGTGATAGGCGGAAGACTCTATTTCCCAGCAGTCAGTGTTCCGCCTATCACAGACAAGGAGGCGCGGTGTTTGAACACTGCCAAGGCCGCCGTCTGTCTGCATGACACACTGATCATGTAGGCAGATGGCGGCGACTCGAGTATAACCGAGGGGGCTACTTTCAGCCCAAAAAAAAGGCTGAAAATCTCGGCTTATATTCGAGTATATACGGTATATATATATACCATAATTTAGACTTTATACCTTTCGCGTAAATAATATACGCTGATTTGGGTTATTTTTACCAGAGAAATGTAGCAGACTACATTTTGCCCCACATTTATGAAGAAAGATTATTTGTTTGCAAAATTGTATAACAGAAACTAAGAAAAACCTTTCTTTTTGTTTTTAAAATTTTCATTTTTTTAACAGTAATTACTGAACACCAGTAAAAGAAAAAATTATATCAATTTCGTTTATGTATAGTGTTGACCGAGCAATTGGCAGTTAAAGTGTCACAGTGCTGAATAGCAAAAAATTATTTGGTCATGAAGGGGGTACTCTGCCTCTCAAGAGCTGTAGGGGCAGAGGTACGTTCTTCCACTGCACAAGAGCTGGGTTATCTAACCTCTCCAGCTGCTCCAACTCTACTATATCTCCCCTACTGATTGGAACATGTTATTCCCTCTCCTTCATCACGGAGCTCTATCCACTTCCATCAGCTCACTCTGCTTTCTGTGTCACAACTTACCCCACCTTCTTTCCTGGTGAGTTACTGTCACTTATTCCTGCTATACCGGCTGACCCCCTCCTTCATTTCTTCTTCCTCTGTGTGTCCATTTGGCTGTAAAGGAGAGCCGCCAAAGCCAATGGCTCCCACTGCTGCCAAAAGCCAATCAGGAGTGTGAGTACCCAGAAAGCCAAGGCTTTCGTGGACATCGCTGGATTGAGAGGGGGCTCAGGTAAGTATTGGGGGGGGGGGCTACTGCACACAGAATGTTTTTTACCCTCATGCATAGAATGTAAAAAGCCTTGTGCCTTTACAACCACTTTAAATAGCATGTCACCATGAATGGGGCAACACCATAACCACCCTGCAACTATATGCATTGCACATGGTTTGCGGCACAGTGGGAGGTGAAATATCACTCCCTCACTGTCTGTCAAACATCAGCAATGACCACTGCATATTTGAACAAGCCCTTAGACCCCTTTCATACCACGCTGCCCATAGCGTCGGCTGTAAAGCGCCGCTATTTTTAGCAGCATTTTACCGTCGGATTTGCGGCGCATTTCGGCCGCTAGCAGGCTGCTTTTACCCCCCGCTAGCAAAACGCCCTTGGTGTGAAAGGGGTCTTAGAGTACCCTTTCAGCCCCTCTTCCTCCCTCAGAGCCCCCTAGATCTATTTAGTTCCATGTACTAACTAATTCCTAACTGTGGAATCTCTTTTGTCAGTCCCTTTCTCTGTCCCAAAAGTGAAGCTTCAGAGATCTGTTTAGACCCCTGATAGCTCCCTAAAGACCCTCCAAAAGCGTTGTAAAAAAATTTTAAAAGTTATTTTGAAAAACTGCAAAAAAATAAATGTAACACATGTAAAAAAATAAGACTAAAAGCTCTAATCAGACTAAAAAGCCACCTCCAATATATAGCATAGTTTAGCCACAGCCACTGTATGCTGCACCACACTATGCATGCCGCAGGTCACCATCTCCCTTGTAGGAGCCCCAGTGCATTACTTTGCCCAGGGCCCATGGTGTTATTAAGATGGAACTAAAATCTCTGACCTCTGAACTCTGCCCCACTTACTACTGAACTCTGAAATTTACACACATACTACTGAGCGATGAAGTCTGCACCACTTACTACTGAACCCCTGCACTCTGCTTCTATTTTAACCAATATTCAGCAAAATAAAAAAAAACACACCCAATTATTACTGCTGCACACGCCACACTTTCTTGTTCTTGCTCAGGAGGGCCCAACATATGATCCTGCACACCGGCCTCATTACTTTCTATGTCATTGTTACCCCATATTTTACTGAGGCATAAAATGCTACATGCTTCAGTGCACTGCACCCCACACCCTACTTTCCCAACCAACCCCCCGCCCTGGACACTGAATGATCTTGTCCCGTTATGAGTGGGGGGGGGGGGGGGGGCGCCAAACTGCATCTTTGCCCCAGGTGAAAAAATGGCTAGATTTGCCACTGTGTACATAATAAACTCAGAGCTGTGGTATTTTATATCAGAAGTTATCTCAAAGCTCTTAGATATCTTTGAATTCTGAGAAATTATCTCTAAATTGAACCCAGATCTATCCTATTTTTAATGCTATACACACAAATAATTGTATGTGTATCTATGGGTTCAATGCCCATTTTTAACTCAGGGTTATTTATCTCCTTGGATGTTTTTGGGCCCTCAGTCTTTAGTATCAACTAGCCTTGGACATATTCTGGGTTTTTCAAGCAGCTGCTGAGCTGACTCGGTGCAATGTTAGACAATGAAAAATGTCTTCTGGCAGCAGAGCTTAATTCACATTGTAAATGGTAAATTAAACCCATATTCTTTTTCTACATTTTGACACTAATTGTTGAACTGGACACCAGTCGTGAAGATTAAAAAGAGAAACAAGAATATATCCATTAAACAGCTATCTTGTTTTACAATCTTAACTGTTAAACGGTATGGCTCGCTGAATAATATTTTTGTTAACTTGTAAAAGCAATGGTACTTTGTCATATGATTGATCGTCCATGCTGTTTTTTTTGTAAGTTTATTTTTAATGCATTTTTTATTAATGGTAATATTTTTATTGGATGTAGAATTTTATATTGTTTTTGCAGGAGCACATGGTGTGTATCGCACTCGATTTGTAAAATGAATGTTATTGTGGACTGAATCAAAGTCAGTACAACCAACTGAATCCCACTCAGGGCTCTTTTGTTGCTAGGGCACAGGTGTTTTTGTAGCTCAACCAAACTGCAAAATGAAATGGATGTGAATTGTCACATTTTGAGAAAAAACTTTGTGCTTGAATTACTAAAGACAAATAGGCTGTTCACTTTGCAAGAGAAGTTGCATTTCAGGAGGGAAAGTTTCTCTGGAGCTTAGTGAATGAACATAAGTTCTGCTGACTTCTTTTAATTCAAATATGTGCAAGCAAAAATTCAGCTTTTTTAATTTCCCTTGCATGTGGGTATTTTTAAAAAATTGATATTTCACCACATGAGTGAGTTAGGTCTCTATAATTTGAGATCATATACATCTGGTAAGAGGCACGATTTTATGTGGGGATTGCACCTCTTTGAGCACTTTCATGCAGTTTAGTTTGTCTGTATTCATCTTCATGCACCATTAGATCACTTGGATTATCACCTGAGACGTTGGACTATCTGTTATTTGGGTCTTTCACACAGTTTAATAGGTTTTATGTTTTTTATATGAATTAAGAAGATTAGCAATATTTATATGATTACTTATTATCTTGGATTTTTCAAACGTTTGATTATTTATATGAATTGTGAAGTATTAAAAATATTTATTTATTTTGACATGTATTCAAATTAATTATCTGTGGCATACACTATTAATTTTGTGGTATTATATTAAAGCACTGATCAATTGATTTTTGGGGGTATGCGCATTTGTTTGTTTTATTATTGCTAGTGGCTATAACAGCTGCTTGCAATCATCACATGTAAAATCCGACAGGCTGGTTGTAAACATGTTGATCGATTGATCAACTTGGGTACATTCAGCCCGCTCATACACGGTTCTGCTGAACCTGCCGGGATTCAAACCATCTATGGCCGGCTTAATGCTCAAAAGCCATTTAGTCCTCCTGCTGTCAGGCTTTGCTCTCCATTTTTTACTTTAAATAGCTAGAACATTTTTGAACATTTTCACTTTCTTATAATTTTTTACTTACAGCTTTTAGAGTTTGTAAAAGGCCACCAAACCACATATTTTCTGGAAGCACAGGACAAGTAGAATAAAAAGAAGGTGTTTTTCCCCCCTTCCTGCTCAAGCAAATTTTCAGCTTTCAGCACTGTCGCTTTTTAAATGACAATTGCGCGGTCATGCTACACTGTACCCAAACAAAATTTCTATCATTTTGTTCCCACAAATAGAGCTTTCTTTTAGTAGTATTTGATCACCTCTGGGGTTTTTATTTCTTGCTAAACAAGTATAGAAAAAAAAAAATATTTTTTTCAAAATGTTCAGTGTTTTTTTGTTGCTGTTATAAAATGTTGTAAATAAGTAAGTTTTCTTCTTCACTGATGGGCACTGATGAGGCTGCACTGAAAGGCACTGATAAGGCAGCACTTACGGGCACTGATGAGGTGGCATTGATGAGGCAAGACTGATGGGCACTGATGCTGGGCACTATTATGCCGCTCTGATGGGCACTGATAGGCAGTACTGATGGGCACTCATAGGTGACACTGATATACAGCACTGATGGGCACTTATAGGCAACACTGATGGGCACTGAAAGGCTGCACTGATGGGTACTTATGGGTGTCACTGATCGACGGCACTGATGGGCACTGATAGGTGGCACTGATGGACACTGATGGGTGACACTAATGGACACTGATAGGTGACACTGATGGACACTGATAGATGGCACTGATGGGCATCACTGATATGGAGGCACTGGCAGGCATTATATGTGGGCACTGATTGGTATCATATGTGGGCATTGGTTGGCATCCCCGGTGGCCATGGGTGGCATACCTGGTGGTCATCAGTGGTGGGCATCCCTGGTGGCATCCGTGGTGGTCCTGGGTGGGCATCCTCGGGGGGACTGTGCTGATAAACAATCAGCGCAGACCCTCCTGTCAGGAGAGCTGCCGATCGGCTCTCCTCTAGTCGCGTTCATCAAATACACGGTGTAGTAAATACACTGAATAAGTAAATTGGGTTAAGTATGGTCTGAGGCAGCTTTCCATTCACCTATTGTTCAGTGTGTTAATGAATCCACCTATTATCTGCTACGAGATGTAATTACACTCCTAGTCATGTGTAGGGCAAGGTTTTATTGTTAGGGGAATGCCCCTGGAAAATGAGTTAAGAAACCCCTTGCATGGGGAAGCATAAAAAAAACAGCTGTGGCTAAAATAAAGTTGTTCATTGACTCCCCGAACTGTGTGTCGTCCAGTTACTGGTGGGGGGTAAAAGGTGGCCATGGATTAGCACTTCCTCCGCTTCAAGGATTTCCCAGCGGACTTGAGGATCCGCTACACACTGCTTTTACACGGCTCTTCCTGTTTACATCATGATCAGCTGTGATTGGACACAGCTGATCACATGGTAAAGAGCCTCTGTCAGAGGCTCTTTACCGAGATCAGTGTTGCAGTGTGTCAGACTGACACACAGCACCACCAATCGCCGTACTGCGATCCCCCATGGGCTTGCGCCAGCTTTTTATCCTGATCACGTCATATGACGTCTGGTCAGGATAACACAACCACTTTGCACATTTCATATTTCTATATGGCAGGTGGGAAGTGGTTAAACAATTCCTACTAGAGATAAAAGATAAAACTGTATTGAGTTAATAAATAAAAAATATTTTAAAATTTTTATTGCATTTTCTTTTTGGTAAATGGAGAAATGAAATGGAAATCCGTTAATTTAGCAACTTAAGCTAAAATCTGGAGGTTAGCTTTACCTCAATGCAAACCAGAACTTGTGTATAATTTACAACGTAATGCATGTCCATTGTGTGTAGGGGCATGTATTTTATTTCTGTTTTATTTTTCTGTCATCAGGGGCTCTTTTTCAATGAAATATCAGGCATCTAAACAGAACCCCAATGTTTCACTTCTTAGTTAAAGAAAGAGATCGAGGACACACGTCTTTATTCTCCTTCCCCTCTGCCACCTTTCAATTACTACAGAATACCAGAGAAAAATATTTACCATTCCCCCACTTGTCATCATCATAAACAGTTCCAATCCTCCCTGATGTGTGCCTGGAATACTATTCCCTCTGTAACTCACTGTTTCTACCAGTACAGGCAGAGGAATAGCAGTGAGGAGCTTGACAGCCACTGACTGCAGCTATTCCTTAGTGGGAAGTGTCTAGGGGACCCTTCTGTTATAGGTTCATGGTTGCTGAAATGACCATAAGCTTATAGCAGACAGGAATGTTTTATTGACTTGGCCTGTAAAGGGTTCTGTTTTACCATAAACCTTATGTTGGTGCCAGTGAAAGGGATAAAGCCTTTTGTACCCTTAAAAAACACATAATTACATAGTCTGGTTGAAAAAAAAAGACACAAAGTTAGTTCATGCAGTTCAACCAATAAAAAGGGGAAAAAACAAAACAAAACATTTTTTTTTACAATCCTATAAACACACACAACAATCCATATCCACAGTTGATCCAGAGGAAGGCAAAAAAAACAGTACAGCATGACACAACACGGAAAACTACCTTAATTTCTTCTTCCCTATTGACTCCAATGCATTTTACCAACATGTTGGGGAAATAAAACCCTTCAATTTTAGTCATCTTTTAAAGGAATTAACTGACTACAGTCACAGCCCTTCCTGACTGTCTAAGAGAATGGTGGGCAAGGACCAAACAGTATTGAAGATCCAACAGGGCAGCAAGGTGAAGCCCACCATAGGCTGGAGGTGGTTGGAACAATTCTAATTCTCCTGTGCATTTTCCTATTCCATTTATAATCTTGAACATATTTATTTACCAGTTTGATTTTTTACTATTAAACCTTTTAAACCCTTAAAAATTGTAAACATAATGTATTATTCAAAAATTCTGCATATCGTGACAACAAGGACACTCAAAACATTAGCCACAGTTTGAACACTGGCACCCATATGTTTTTATTCATCACCTTATTGTTTTTCTGATTTGTATGTAGTTGAACAGCAGGGTTTGCTGCTGTAATGAGGAATCATATGTAGATAAAGTCACATGACAAACGGGTATTTTCTGCTCTGGGAAGCATGAAGGTCAAGAAGTTTCCTAAACACTTGACAGAAACAATCACCATATTGTCAATGTATAAATAATTGTAACTTACACATACAGAATACATACATACAGAAACAAATTACAGGGGATTATTAATTCACTCTTGTGAAGTCCAATGTCACGCACTTCTAGGCCAAATCTGTCTCTATATTTTCTTATTAGGTGTTGATCTCTGTTTGATTTCTTAGCATCTAATTGCCACAGAAAACCCTAAAGAGATCCTGTCACCAACTTAAAAGCACATACATGTCTAGTATTTTAAAAGCGTACTTGCATTGTTTTTCTTTTCTACTATTCTTTTAATTCACTTGCAATGTGCCTGTGGGCTTGTTGAAAAATGTGACTACCATCATAGTCACATAAGTGACAGCTTTGAGTCTGCTGGGGTTGCTAATGTCATATCCAAGATGATGGCACCCAGCAGCAGTTTCTGTGCTTTTGGATGCTTAGTGGAGGCTTCTACAGATAAATAACTAAAAAAATAAGTTAAATATACATATGGATTTAAATAAAGATTTTTGTTGAAATGAGTGTCTTTTTAGGGCCTACTTTTGTTTTGTTTTGCATAATAAGAGAAGTAGTTTCAATTTTATTAGGCTGTTATTTCTATCGGTGACCAAATTGGGAGATGGGGAGATTTACTATATCTTCCTGTCCTTATAGAAAATCTCCCCAGTAAGAAAACAAAATCCTGAGTTGAGACATAATTAATGTCAGCTTTGATATTTATTTCTTTTGTCATTTAGCTATCCATAATGCACTACACTACAACGTAATAAAGTATTTTACCTTTCTCTTTAAGCAGTGTACTTTACTCTGTCTAATTTAATACATAGACCAGCCTAGCTTAAGATGACAGCATGTGTCATCTTGGCGGTGACTCATAGATTCTAACTAATTCTAACAGTTCTTTTTGTGTCTAGTATGACGTATAATTAACCAGAAGAATCTCAGGAATACACGTATTTTAAGATCTAACTGAATTAAACATTTTCCTGTGAATTAGGAAACTAAGATCCTTAAGATTGCATTGAGCTTATAAGTATTGTTTGAGCTTATTGTTGTGCTTTCTACTAAAAACAGGTAACAAAACTATACAAAATTAATCTTTGGAAATGCCCATTGGATACCGTATATTTTCATTTATGGAGCCATTAATACCAATAGTTTATACAGGTCAAGCGTGTGTCAAGTGAGGACCAATGTACACTCATGGGCCTTGTTCACACTTGCTCAAAATACTGACACTGAACAAACATACCTATAGCATTATTGGGCATTGTTCGTTGCATTTGCAGTTGTTAACACATGTTAAAAATGCTCCTCAAATGCCCTATGCACTTTTTTTTTTTTTTCAAAATATTTTATTGAATTTGCAGGATAATACAGTGTACAATTAAACGTTGTACGTTGCGCAACGACGTAGATGGTGTCATAGAAAAAAAAAAAAACTGGGTTGAACAGTCAAACATGTGTTCATTAACTTATAGTAACCAGTATACAGAAGTAACAATTATCCTGTAGAAAGGACGACCAGTGAGAAATAGTTACTGGTAGTACAACCTGACCACTCGGGTGGCACCCCATATGGGCTCTTTAGTGCCACAGGAGTGGACAGGTTCGAGTACGGATACAAAAATTCAGTAGTAGTTGGGTGTAACTTGGCGGTCTGGGTGAAAGTAGGGGTAGGGAGGGTCCAATCGTGTTGCTCGGTCAAGAGAGAATCATCGGTCTATGTGCTGGAGTTTGTTTTTTTTAAGTACTTGTAGCATCTGATGTCCAGTTAGTCCAGGGTTTCCAGTGGAGGGCTGTTTTGGTGGATAGAGTGTTGTTGGATGACGTCACTGTTTCGTACCCTATGCACTTTTGACACATGGTAAAGGTGCATTAAACATGCACCCCAAATGCCTTTTGGCTGGTGTGAACAATTGCTAAAGTGCTACAGGCACATCTCAAACATGCTGCAAATGCATTATCATAGATTGAATGGAGGGAGTTGAGATGCTTTAATAATGTGAACAGCACTGTGTGCTGTCCATATTATCAATTGTAGACTGTTTACTAGGAGTTTGAGAAGTGTTAAAAATGTACCTCAAACTTCTGCTTGTAATGCTAGTGTGAATAGGGCCTTATAGTCTTTATTCACACCTTTGCAACGTGACACGCCATATTTTTTTGGGGGGTGGGGGGGTTTTGGTGCATTTGTTGTGCAACAGCATAAGGCAGTCCATTCACGTGAATATGCTTCCTTAAAACCAACAAATGTGCCCAGGTAGCTCATGTCCCTTTTTTGATTGTCCCTTTCACTGATTTAAGCAAGTTTTGCTGCATTTTGTGGCATTTTTCACATGTTTTGTCACATGACAATTGCACGATAAAACGTGGGACTGCTACCTGCATTTGGGACACTATTAAGAAACACTGGCACCGCAAATGCGCTTAATTGTAAATGCAGCATTAGAATATGTTCACACTATGCTTCTGCACCATTGTTCAACTGCAGGTAACAAGGGAGGATTTACTAAAAGAAAAAGAGACTAAATGTTCACTTAATCTAGTAAATAATATTATTGTCCTCATTGGGTATTCAAAGTCATCACAGCTTCCCCTTATTTACTAAGTTAAGAGAGCACATGTTTTGAAAATGAGCAGTATCTATTCTACTCCTTTAGTAAGGTACTGTTGACTAGATTTGAAAAGTTGTTCTGTTGATTTTATTGAGAAACATAGGATACCCACAGATCAATAAAGCTCTGAATGTTGACCATTGAAATGTCTGCCTCTATTGTGAACTATATGCACTTGTACAGATTATGCATTGAATAGAAACTGACAGATTTCAAAATATATTATGCACATGCCCATAATCATTTGACTTAGTTGACTATTTTTACATAAAATGGAATATATAAAATTAGAAGGAAATCCAGAGTTGATTTCTGTTTATGCTTACAAACTTTTTTTAAGTTTTTTGAAAAAGAAGCTGAATGTTAAAAAATATTCAAGAAATAAGGAAGTAAAAGTTACCAAAATGCAAAGGAGCAAATCAGAGTTTTGACATAAAGAATAGAAGAATTATAAATTATAAAATTACATGTGTTAAGAAGGGTATCACAAAAAACAATGCGATTATGACTTAAGATATAATCAGTATCAATAGAAATATTTAAAGGTAGAACAGACAGTGGCTAGTCTAGTACTCCATATCTTTAGTTCAAAACATAGAGCTGATTTGTAAACCAAAAATCTGATTTAACAGAAAAGTGGGACATAGAGTTATGTATAGTTCCTTGAAAAAGTATTCATACCCCTTGACATTTTCCACATTTTGTCATGTTACACCCAAAAGGGTACATTTTGGGGGGATTTTATATGATAGACCAACACAAAGTGGCACATAATTGTGAAGTGGAAGAAAAATGATAAATGGTTTTAATTTTTTTTTACAAATAAATATGTGAAAAGAGTGGCGTGCATTTGTATTCAGTCCCCCTTTCTTTCACTGCAATTACAGCTGCAAGTCTTTTTGGGGATGTCTCTACAAGCTTTGCACATCTAGAGAGTGACATTTCTGTCTATTCTTCTTTGCAAAATAGCTCAAGCTCTGTCAGATTGGATGGAGAACATCTGTAAACAGCAATTTTCAAGTCTTGCCACAGATTCTCAATTTAATTTTCAGTAGGTCTGGCCTTTGACTGAGCCATTCTAACACATGAATATGCTTTGATCTAAGCCATTCCATTGTAGCTCTGGCTGTATGTTTAGGGTTGTTGTCCTGCTGGAAGGTGAACCTCAGCCCAAGTCTCAAGTTTTTTGCAGACTCTAACAGGTTTTCTTCTAAGATACCCCTGTATTTGGCTCCATCCATCTTCCCATCAACTCTGACCAGCTTCGCTGTCCCTGCTAAAGAAAAGCATCCCCATAACATGATGCTGCGACCACCATGTTTAACCACTTTCATACCGGACTATTTTGCTGGCTTAAGACCAGACCACTTATTGCGATTCGGCACTGCGTCCATTTAACTGACAATTGCGCGGTCGTGCAACGTGGCTCCCAAACAAAATTGACGTCCTTTTTTCTCCACAAATAGAGCTTTCTTTTGGTGGTATTTGATCACCCCTGCGGTTTTTATTTTTTGCGCTATAAACAAAAAAGAGCGACAATTTTGAAAAAAACGCATTCTTTTTTATTTTTTGCTATTATAAATATCCCACAAAAATATATAAAAAAAAATTTTTTTTCCTCAGTTTAGGCCGATACGTATTATTCTACATATTTTTGGTAAAAAAAATCGCAATAAGCGATTATTGATTGGTTTGCGCAGAAGTTATAGGGTTTACAAGATAGGGGATAGTTTTATAGCATTTTTATTAATAATTTTTTTTTATTAGTAATGGGGTCGATCAGCGATTTTTATTGTGACTGCGACATTATGGCGGACACATCGGAAATTTTTGACACATTTTTGGGACCATTGTCATTTATACAGCAATCAATGCTATTTAAATGCATTGATTGCTGTATAAATGACACTGGCAGTGAAGGGGTTAACCACAAGGGGGCAGTGTAGGGGTTAAGTATGCCTGTGTGTGTTTCTTACTGTGGGGGGGCATGGCTGTCAGCTAGTGAATGCTGATCTCTGCTCCAATCACAGGGAGCAGAGATCGGTGTCACTAGTTGCTAGGCAGAACGGGGAGATGCTGTGTATTTCCGCATCTCCCCGTTCAGCCTTCCCGTGAGACAATGGCGGGTGTTCCCACGGCGATCGAGTCCGCGGGACCCGCGACCGGCCTCACGGGGGTCCCGACCGGTGCAGGAGCGCGCCGCTCCTGGCGCGCTCCAGATGGCACGGACGGCATTAAGGAGGGACTTATATATACGCCCTCCTGCCTGTCCGTGCCATTCTGCCGACGTATATCATCGTGCGCCGGTCGGGAACCGGTTAAATATGAGTTCTGGAGTCAAAAAGACCTCAGAGCTCATATTTACACTAAAATGCAAGAGATTTAAGAGCTAAGGGTGGAAGTGATGATTTGACGTCGCTTCCACCCCGCAGTGGTATGGAGACCGGTGGGGGCCATCTTACCCCCACTCATCTACATACCACAGACATGACAGGACCCAATCGCCTCCGCCACTACCGAAGGTTCCGGTAAGTGGCAGAGGGCACCGGAGCGTGGCGGGAGGGGGGGCCCTCTCCCGCCGCCGATAAAAGTGATCTTGCAGGCGAATCCGCCGCAAAGACCACTTTTATCTGAAAACAGACTGCCCGCTAAAAAATAGGATACGAGGGTTATGGTAGCTAGCTGCTGCCATAACAATGATATCCCTCTTCAATTTACCGCCGTAAAACGACGGCAGGCGGGCCGTAAGTGGTTAAACTAAGATTGTGGGAAAACCAATCACTCTAACCGATTGTGGGAAAACGGTGATATCACACATGTGAGGTATCGCCGCAATCGTTAGAGCGAGAAAAATAATTCTAGCCCTAGACCTCCTCTGTAACTCCAAACATGCAACCTTTAGAATTTTTTTAAACGTCACCTATGGAGATTTTTAATGGTAAAAGTTTGTCCCCATTCCACGAGTGGCGCAATTTTGAAGTGTGACATGTTGGGTATCAACATGTCGGTGTAACATTATCTTTCACAATATAAAAAAATTGGGCTAACTTTACTGTTGTCTTATTTTTTAATTCAAAAAAGTGTATTTTTAAAAAAAAAATGTAAGACCGCTGCGCAAATACAGTGTGACAGAAAGTATTGCAATGACCGCCATTTTATTCTCTAGGGTGTTAGAAAAAATATATATAATTTTTGGGGGTTCTAAGTAATTTTCTAGCAAAAAATATATATTTTTTACTTGTAAACACCAAATCTCAGAAAGAGGCTTAAGTGGTTAAAGATTCATCATAACCTTTTGCCAAATTGGTAAAATTTTCTCACAGGACCAAAATATATGAGTAAAGGAACAGCTGTGTCCCAATATGACATGTAGGTGCATGCGGCCGCGAGTCCCCGAAGACACCCTGTGTGCATTTGAGGACCTACACCCCCATATGCACCCGCACAGATGTCATATTAGAACAAAGCAGTTGTGTCCATGCAGCCACATGTTCCAATAGACAACAATGAGACACAAGCACAGGGACGCACGCAACACACCAGAAAATCATGGCCCTACATGGGGCACACATGTAATTGCCACATGTGAACAAGGTCTATTACTTAAAAAAAAATGTTATTGGAGACAGAAGGCCATATCAAACTACCTGAGATGTATTTTTGTTTCACTTGATATGGTTCAGTATGATAGCAAAGCTTGTCTTTTGTAATTGACTTTTAATATCATTAGAAAGTGTCACTGAACACTTCAACTTGGTAATGATTTTAACATATCGCACATGTATCAATTCAGCAATTATTTAGGTTCACTGGTTAAACTAAAATGCTGGTAAACTGGTGCTTATTTTCACACAGGGGAATATTCCATATCAAATGTGATTTCATCGGTTCATTGCTTAAATTGCAATAAAAGATATGAATATCTCTCTTGATGCTTTGAAAAAAGAAACAATAAATGTACATCTATCATGCACAGCAGTCATTAAAAATATTGCTTATGTAATACTGCATTGTATATAAATAATTAGCAATAATAACCTTATTATCCAGGAGAGCAGTTTCCCTGGAAGAATTATAGTTGTTTTTTTATTTTATTTTTTAAGTAAAGGAAACAGAGGTGTACAGATTGATCAGATGGATCTAAGTTGTTAATGCAAGTGAATATTATTAACATAATATCCAGATGGTTTCTATGCACATTTGAATACCACCTTAAACACATTTTTATTTTGGGTAGTAAGACTCACCCTTCGGCCCTATGAAAACTACGATCTGGGTGTGGCAGTGTTCTAGAGTGGCATGCCAGAAACCATCTTGTATCTCTCCGCAAACATTGCTCTGGGGCAACCCGCTGCTCCCTCCGGTATATAAAATCCCTGACCCTGCGGTGTGGACAAAAAAAGGAATTACTACACTGAAACATGTGATGGCAGACGGTAGAATAGTGTCATTCCAGGAGCTGCGATGGACATACTTCCCAGACCCTTTCAATTTTCGGTATTGGCAGCTGCGGCATACCCTTAAGACCCAGTTTCCAGACTCGGTGGCTCTTGAATCTGACTCTATCGAGCGCCTCCTGACCTCTGGGGTAATTGGGAAGCCCCTATCTTCCCGGTACCCATATTTGACGGTGGCCTATCACATTGCGCCTACTCGATCGCTGAACAGGTGGAGAGTAGACATTCCCTCTCTGGGGGATGAAGAGTGGGAAGACTGTCCGAAATCATGGAGGGAATAAATGTTGAGACACAAAGACAGATTGTTCAACTGAAACTTATACATAGGGCATACTACACCCCACAGAGACTAGCTGGCATTTACCCCAATGTGTAATAGATGCCCTATTGAACCAGGAACCTTTTTTCATGTGGTCTGGTCCTGTCCCAAACTTTGTCCTTTCTGGCAGGCATTGGCAGACACCTTAAGTGACCTATGTGGCATGGATATAACTTTAGATCCCCTGATCCTACTATTGAATAAGTTATGTATCCCCTTTACTCTATTTTATGCCAGGAGAGAAATCTTGATAAGATGTAAGTTAATAGAGCTTCCTACGCATCATACATGGCTGAAGACAATCAATAATGTGGTACCGCTATACAGGATCACATACGAGAGCAGAAATTGCCCAGGGAAACTTGATCAGGTCTGGTCGAAATAGATCAATGCTTGTAGATAGTTCCCTGCAACCTTGCATGCTCATATTCGGGGTATGTGGTCCCTGCTCCCCTCACTGCCCCCTCCCTCTCCTTCCTAATCCTTATTGTTTGTTTTCCCAGTCCCCTTCTTTCTTCACCCCCCCCTTTCATATCCCTTGGTTGTTCCACCTGCTGTCAATATGGGGTAGGGTATGTTTGGTGGTGTTTAACAGCTTAAGTCCCAATTTACCTTTTCTTTTATACATTTTGCATTATCTAACCGAAGCTCTAATCTTTGTGTGTAACCTGTAATCTAAGTGGCAATGTTGCTTTGGAGCTATTACTATGGTTTGTACTGTCGTGCAAGTTTTTTTTTTTCTTTGTCTGGTGTTTCGTAATGCTAAGTACTGTCCTTGATCGTCCAATAAAAATCTTATCTGTACAAAAACAAAACAAGTTATTATAACTCTTATAACACTATTTCACTGACTGGTTTTGTTCATAAAACTGACAGAAAGAAAAAACATTCCTTTGGTCTGGATCTGGGGTAGGTAATGTTTGAAAAGTGGAGATCTACCTGAACAACATGAAAGAGATCAGAGATCACCGGCGTTCAATATCCTGTTTGATAACCACCTCCCACCTGCTGTTTTGACAAATGACAGGCGGACGGTGGCTCTAATGTTCTGGGATGACATCATATGACTTTGTCCCACTCTTGCCGCGTTTCCACGCCCGCAGGGGCACGCAGTGCGGTGATCAGTGGTGCGCCCCTGGGACACGGCACATCATCGATCTCGGTAAAGAGCCAATGACAAGGCTCTTTATACATGTGATCAGCTGTGTCCAATCACAGCTGATCAGGTGTACACAAGGAAATGCCCTTTATCGGCATTCCTTTCCTCACACTGACAGTGTGTGGGGAGAGGAGAACCAATCAGCAGCATTTCCTCACAGGGGAAATTTGCACAGATAACCAGTGCAGCCCCAACAGTTCCCAGCAGTAATGCCAGTCAGTGCTCAGCAGTGTCTCCAGTCAGTGCCTATCAATGATGCCAATCAGTGCCCAGCGATGTCAGTCAGGGCCCATCAGTGATGCAAATCAATGCCCATCAGTGGTACCAGTCAATGCTGCCTTTCAGTGCCCATCAGTGCCACCAATCAGTACCCATCAGCACCGCCTATCCATGCTGCCTATCAGTGCCCGTCAGTGCCACCTATAAGTGCTCATCAGTGCTTATCAGTGCTGCATATTAGTGCCTCCTCATCAGTGCCACCTCATCAATGCCCTTCAGTGCCGTCTAATCAGTGCCATCTCATCCTCGCAGTGAAGGAGAAAAATTTGAAAAAAAAAAACAGTGGTGATTAAATATTACCAAAAGAAAGCTCTATCTGTCAAATAAATGATAAAAATTTAGTTTGAATGACAATTGCACAGTAATGCAATGCTGTACTCAAAGTGCAACAGTGCTGAGAGCCTGGGCAGGAAGGGGGTAAAAGTGCCCAGTAGGCAAGTGGTTAAAAAGACAAGGCCTAACTAAATAGTAAGGAAAAATATAATAAAACAGATGTTACTGTAAACATATAAACTTATCCTACATTAAAGGTGGACAGTGTCAGTCAGTAGACCAGTGGACAGTGTCAGTAGGGCAGTGGACAGTGTCAGTAGGGCAGCGGAGGGTGTCAGTAGAGCATGGACAGTCTCAGTAGGGCAAGTGAACAGTGTCAGTAGAGCAGTGGATGGTGTCAGTAGGGCAGTGGATGTTGTCAGTCAGTAGAGCAGTGGATGGTGTCAGTAGGGCAGTGGACTGTGTGTGGACAGTGTCAGTAGAGCAGCAGAGGGTGTCAGTAGAGCTTGGACAGTGTCAGTAGGGCAGGGGTTGGTGTCAGTAGGGCAGGGGTTGGTGTCAGTAGTTTTTCATTTGTAATATTTTATTATTTTATTATTCTGTAATTTTTTTTTATCTATTTAGGAGTCCTATTGGGGGTCTTTGGTGAATATCCGTGGGCTTGACACATTTACTGGCCTCTTCCCCACTCTCCACCCTGACACATCTCTGCTTTGCTGTATTTTTCTCCCTGCAGCAGCTGAATGCTGGCAGGAGCGAGAGTTAGAGAATCGGGCATTGCTGGCATTCAGCTGCTGCAGAGAAGAAAACAGCCATTGGTTCCACTAAATGCAGCCCCCGCCGCCCCTCCTCTCCAGGTTCTGGGGTCAGCAACCAAATGATACGATCTATCTGTCCCCTGCCCATGGGTAGATCACGATTGACAAAGTTGCTGAAAGGGGCCTTTTCACATTATTGTTCAGTCTGTATCCATCTGTCAGTTTTATAAGAGGATCCAGACTAAACCACAATGTAGGTCTATAAACAGGTGGATGTAAATGGACGTGTGTCTGTTTACATCTGCTTACATCCAAATCCGTTTATGGCCAAAATACCTGTTTGTCAATTCTGTTTATTTTTTGTGCATAGAGATGGGGATGAGTTGCTTATTAAGCTGTATATTTTGATCCTTTAACCACATAAGCTCCGGACCAGCGCATTATTTTTTGCTTTTTTGCTATAATAAATATCCCCAAAAAATATATTAAAAAAAATGTTTTTCCTCAGTTTAGGCCGATACGTATTCTTCTACATATTTTTGGTAAAAAAAATTGCAATAAGCGGTTGATTGGTTTGCGTAAAAGTTATAGCGTGTACACAAAATAGGGGAAAGTTTGATGGCATTTATATTAATATTTTTTTTTACTAGTAATGGCGGCGATCTGCAATTTTTATCGTAACTGCGACATTATGGCGGACACATCGGACAATTTTGACACATTTTTGGGACCATTGTCATTTTTACAACGATCGGTGCTATAAAATTGCACTGATTACTGTAAAAATTACACTGGCAGTGAAGGGGTTAACCACTAGGGGGCTAGGGAGGGGTTAAGTGTGTCCTGGGGAGTGATTCTAACTGTTAGGGGGCATGGCTATGTGTGACACATCACTGATCATAGCTTTCGATCGCAGGGAGCTATGATCAGTGACACTATCACTAGGTAGAACGGGGAGATGCTTGCTTACATTAGCATCTCCCCGTTCTTCAGCTCCATGAGGCGATCGCAGGTGTCCACGTGGTGATCGAGTCTACAGGACCCGCAATCCCACCCATGGAGCTCCCGTTAGGGGGCGCACGGGCTCCGCCGGTGGCGCGCATGTGACCACACAGCGGAAAATTCAAAAGGACGTACCTGTACGCCCATTTGCCTAGCCTTGCCATTCTGCCGATGTAAATGTACATGCGGCAGTCGGCAAGTGGTTAAGAACAGCTAAGCCATCAAAGCTGACTTTGCAATTAAATACAAGGCCCTTTTATGAGGGATGCCATCCCACTTCGAATTATAGCACTTTAAAAATCTACCTGTAGGAAAAAAAGATTGTATGATGAAAATGGGGCAACGATATGTATATAATCTAACTTTTTTCTTATAGGTATATTTTTGAAGTACTATCCTGCAGTATTTTTTACAGGTGAATGAGACCCAGACCAAATAGCATTTTGCCATTAGGTTCTCTTTAAGGTTAGCCTAATATATATGTATAGAAGGCCTGAAGCTCAAGCAACTGGCTAAAAATCATATATATATTAAATATTCAGACACAATATTTAAAATTTTCTTTATGAAAAAATGAAAAAAAATATATTGACATGTTTTTCTTTATACTTGCATTTTGATTATAATGTTCATTAAAAAATATGCACTCCCTTTAAGTGTTTGTCTGAAATGGTCTGCATTTATGGGCTTCAGTGTCATTATTGGACACGGTCCAAGAAGAAAAGAGATATATGTGAGCCCTAAAAAACAACAGAAATTAACATTTGACTACAATGACACCCAGTACAGTTGAGGCAGTGTGAGGTAAGGGATGTAAATGATAAACTGAAATAGTACATGTTTTAGAAGTACGAAGCAAACTACAGTTAGAAAAAATAAATCTGCCCTATATTTACAGGTTTGAAGTGTTTTATTGTTGTCATGGCATTGATTTACACTCAATCACCATTTGAAAGTCCAAACTACACTTTGCGTCAAGCCTATTATTTGCCACCTGAAAGCGAAGAATGACTTGTTGACTAGCTATACTCTCCAGGAAAGCAATGCAGTTTAAACAATGTCAATTTTTTTTTATGTTTTGTGAGGCAGAGTTAGTAGATGCATTTGTGAGCCTAACCTACCTACCCACAGCAAGGAATCCTATAATGCTGCTAATCCCTTAATTGCGAAGATGCAAAAACAAGTCGACGAAACAATACAGTGGTAAACATTTCCACTCAACAATGAAACATGTGTTTTTTTTGGCACTGTATATGAGTTATTTGCACAGTTTATTTATTAGGAACCGTTATTTTTTGGTGCAGACTTCTCTTTATTGGTTCAATAGAGTATTTGGATAATCTTATTCTCAAAAAAAAGTAATGCCTCGTACACACGCTCGGACTTTCCCGCGGGAATGAACCGCCGGACCTTCCAGCGGGGCTTCGCCAGACTTTCCGAGCATGTGACTTGCCCACACACGCCCGGACTTCTCCGGCGGACAATCCGCGGGAAAAAGTCTGCTGGACTTTTGAAAATGAACGGACTTGCCCACACACGGAGCAAAGTCTTTTCATTTAGAACATAACTGCAGGTAGACGGGGCTAGCGAAGGCAGTGAATGCCGCCGCGCTAGCCCCGTCACCTGGTATGGATTTAAAGGGAATCCCCACGCCGAAAAAACGGCGCGGGAGTCCCCCCCAAATCCATCTCAGACCCTTATCCGAGCACGCAGCCCGGCCGGCCAGGAAAGGGGTGGGGACAAGCGAGCACCCCCCCCTCCTGAGCCATACCAGGCCGCATGCCCTCAACATGGGGGGTGCCCTGGGGGCCCCCCCACCCCAAAGCACCTTGTCCCCATGTTGATGAGGACAAGGGCCTCTTCCCGACAACCCTGGCCGTTGGTTGTCGGGGTCTGTGGGCGGGGGGCTTATCGGAATCCGGGAGCCGCCTTTAATAAGGGGGTCCCCCACCCTATGTGAATGAGTATGGGGTACGATGTACCCCTACCCATTCACCTAAGGTGTAAAGTGTAAATTAAAAAAAACACACAATTTTTTAAAAATATTTTATTGCACTGCTCCGGGGTCTTCTTCCATCTTGGGGGGTCTTCTCGCCGGACTCCTCCTCTATTTTACCTAGCTCTTTTACCGAGCAGGGGAGCCCAGCTACCTTCTTCATTGTCGCCGCCGTTGTCGTCTGGGGGTCTCGATCCGCCTTCGGGGTCTTCCGGGGTCTCTTCTGTTCTTGCCGCTGTCGTCGCTTTCTGCGCCACCGCCGCCTAATTCTTCTTTTTCTTCCTCTTCTTCTTCTTCTTCCGATGTTGACTCGTCGCTGTCTCTGGCCGGAATGGCAGAGCCGTGCTGTGTTGTGACTTATATAGGGACAATGGGGCAGGGTCACATGCTCATGTGACATGGTGACCCTGCCCCCCTATGATGTCACAGTCCCAGCATCCTCCGGGATGGAACTAGGAACTAGTACTACAACATATCCAAAGTGTGCCTGGGGTTCCTAGCACTAAGTGGCCCCGAGATACGGGGGCCCCAAAGTCGGTTCGGAAAATGTAATTTTCTGCAGCAGAAAAATGCTTGACTCGAGTATAAGCCAAGGAGGCATTTTCAGCACAAAAAAATGTGCTGAAAAACTTGGCTTATACTCGAGTATATACAGTATACTGTTTTTTAAGACAAACAAAACAAACTCCTTTATACAATTTGGTATCTGCAAATATGTTTGCTTCTCAGCTACTTTTTTTGGTCCCGCAGGTCCCCTGCATATCTAATGCACACTGTAGTCTCTAACCTCGACCATAGTAAATTGTGCCCCACTGTTCAACAGTTGAGAGTGAGATCCTCTATTCTCCACAGGGATTCTTACACAAAGCTGTTAAATTGCAGGGGTCAAGACTTTGGTCAGGGGGCAAGGCTTTGCTAAGAGTTAAATATCCATATCTATGTATAATTTTGGCCTGGGATCTATTTCTTTCTATGTCCAAAAAAATCTAGTTGAGATGTAACAAACATTCTTACAAGTTTCACAATCTATCCTAATTTTTGCACTATTAATTTAATCAATTGTGATCAGCAATTCTGTCCACTACAACAGTATGCTGGCAGTCTAATTTGTAGAATAGGAGTTTTCAATCAATCAGTGCTTATCAATAATATAATAAATTGCAGCCTACTACCTGTAGTCCTTAAATGTGGTAACTGAAATAGATTTTTTTTCATGCTAAGAATGTTTTCCATAACTGAAAAAACTAACCATTGCTCTTGGTAGAAATGCAGTGTCCTTGTCACTTTCTGTGAGCTGAAAATAAAATACAAACATCCTTATTTTTCTTGTGTAAACAACTAATCTGATCAATCCACTATGTCTGGGATATGCAATTAGCAGACCTCCAGCTGTTGCAGAACTACAAATCCCATGAGGCATAGCAAGACTGACAGCTACAAACATTACACTCAGAGGCAGAGGCATGATGGGACTTATAGTTTTCCAACAGCTGGAGGTCCACTAATTGCATATCCCTGCATCCCTGTAATGGAGACAAACAAAGACAGACTTGTTTGAAGTCCAGCCTTTGTAGCAATCATGGCTGATTCTATAGATAGAATGCTCTCTGAAAAGTGATCTGGATGAGATTCACATTTTAGGGAGCAACACTGATGTAAACTACCTCTTAAAAGGAATCTGCCATGACCAAAATATGGGAGCATCTACTACTCATTTTCTTTTGAAAGTGGAAGCTCCAGACCTGCCATTCTAGTTTGTAATTCAGTAATTAGTGGGGTCATCAGCCTTGAAAAAAAACTATATATATTAAGCATATTGACAAAAAATATACACATGCTTATTCCATGAGTGACTCATCAAGAAGTGAAGAGGGATAAGGATGACAAGCACGTGCTTTCAAAAACAAGTCAACAATGGCAACTCCCATATTTTTATCATGACAGGTTCTTTTTTAACAGATTAACCTTCCAATGTGCACAGCAATAACAACCAACTTGTAATAAAGTGTATGTATAGCTAAAGCATTTCTTTTTTTTTGTTCTGGATAAAGCAGGGAGAATAAGAATCTCTGTCAAATTTTTAGTGCCGTCTGTGACTGCTTCAGATAGATTTACCGAGACAGAGAGTTATGGAAAATTAAAGATTTTACACTGGTCCCCAGAACAAGAAGTGAGGGGTAAATCTTGAAATGAGGACATTTGTTACAATGAACAGTGTCAAAACCCCCATGCTCAACATCAAAAATCCATTTATTTATATTGTGGCCGTTTTCTACACTCAGTGTTTGAAGCTCGAAGCTCAAAAAGTACATAGGCTTTTTTTTATTTGAGCTGTGTTGCACAATTTTTGCCTCTTAGGCTTCAATCAAAGCACCTGTATACATGTGACACAAGCATTTTTATATGTTTTTGCATGAGGTTTTGTGCCTGAACAACTGTTCTCTTCTGCTCCCCTGTTCCTCTCCTCCTACCCAGGAAATCCAACAAGGAAAAAAATGGAGAAGAAAGGACTTGCTATGCAGGATGTGGAGGTATTTATCCTGAAGGTGCGGGCACACCCCTTATCTGTTTTATCAAGGGGACAATTAAATTGTGACCTGTACCTGAGCCGAAAAAAATTGTCTTTTAAATCCATTAACTACCGACAATGGCACCAAGTGTACAAATAAGTAGAATAATAAATAAAGGCTTTTTTTGGTAAACATTTTATTAAACAGAAAACATGACTATAACAGCATTAACCAATTTATAAAAAAATAGTAATAAAAAAAAAAAAAAAGGGGGATTTTCTATTTGCACCTACAAATAAAGAAAACCTAATAGTATTAAAGCGGTTATTCTGTCCTCCCCGAAAAAAATGAAAAGTCAGCAGTTACATATACTGTAGCTGCTGACTTTTAATAAAAGGGCACGTACCTGTCCCGATCCAGCGATATCCTCAACCAGACTGGTTCTTTGCCAGTCTCCGGGTCCCGGGCACTACCATGCTGATTGTGAGAAGCCCGCTGTGACTCCTTGCTTTTTTCACATCCTGCTTCCCACTGCACATACACAGGTCACGTTGCACTGTGTGAATGGTCCCTCAGCCTTCTGGGACCTGTGATGTGTCCCAAGAGGCTGTAGGCAGAGGTGGGGCTCCAACTTCTGCTAGGATCACCTAGGTGATTGGGGCGTAAGTAGGAGCGGGTAACTGCCAAAACCAGGTACCCACTCTCCAATTAAAAAATATATCCAAACATTGAGGAGAAAGGGGAGAGGACGCAGAAAAGTGAAACTTACACTTTTGGGTGAAGTTTCAATTTAAATACCAGCTGATTAAGGCTGGATTTATACTATTTATTTTGCATGCAGCACACATAGTAATGCCCATGTGTAGATGTAAATGATCCCACAGAGTTTACCTTTCTCTTTTACACTAAACTGAAATATAATGAAGTAAACCACCCAACAACCTCAGAGGTAATAATTGAATTTGAACTTGACATGCATTTTTATTCAGCAAAGTGCAAGAGTTTTGCTGCATCAGACAACAGACAAGTGTAAAAAAGCCCCTAAAGTTTAAATAGATTATGATGAATTATCAGCAGAGCACATTTTCTATTGTTTGGTCATTTCTGTGCATACAAGTGTTCAGCTCAATGTCAGCTCTATGCTATAATAAAATGGCAGCAGACTGCAGTGTTTTTGCACATCTGACGCTGCAGCCTTCATTAATTTATATTGCTCCTCAGGGAAAGGAAACATTGAAACTGAGGAAATTGCTGACACCAGAAGTATTAGATTCACTTTGATATAGCCTGAAGCTCTAAAAATTATGTTTTACATCATTACATTTTATTTTTGTATATGTTTTTTTTTCATGGTCGGTAAACTCCAAAGCAAAGGTTTAAATCATTACCATTTTTCAATATCTTTTTCTAACGGTACCCGATGTGTAACACACCACAAACGTAAGAGATCTGAATGACCATGAATCACTGGAAAAAAATAATCAAAGTGGAAAATAGACAAATCAAACATTTTAACATTAATCAAGAAAAAAACAAGCATTGTTATTCTAGCTAGTGGACATTGATGTATGGGCTGCTCAAGGCACATTGTATTTATGAGTTGTGTTATGTGCTGCCTTCATTATTATATATTAACTCCAGTGATATCCCTGGCAGCCAATAGCCTTCTAGCTTCTCAATAGGGAGGACATATTCTGTGTTTTGGAAATAATATGCTGTGAAAGGCTGACGCTCATGTCTTATGATTATTATACACTTGTATTTTCCTAAAGGCAATTTTAAGACACTGCATTTGCTGGTGTTTAAATGTCAGGGTTTGTGTGTACTGCATACATTAATTTAAATGACACAACCTCTTTCCTTCTATAGTTATGAAAAACAAGCCCATTGCAATGATAAAGCCAAGGAGAAAATAAAAGGATTATTTACTATGTTCAACCATTGACATTTCTCAGAACAATTTGTCAGATTACTTACCAGATCTTAAGACCCCATTTAATAAAGATTAAAGACAGTGGATTTATTATTACCCTATTAGTATAGCATCATTTATCAAAGAACCATCAAATCTTAAATGAAAATGTTATATTATTTGAAAGAGTGACTAATAATGTTCTTTGTAATATATAAAAAAAAGTACTTAGAGCTACATAAAACTGTAATAGCTTTCTTGATTTTGCTGCTTACTATTCTGCATTAGCATCAACATAAAGGTTGGCAAAAGGCGGTGCCATAACTATGGTCAACATGAGTCTGCTCTCCCTTCTAGTTTTCAAGGCTAAACTGGGACTGGCTGTGTCTATTCACTTAGTTTGGCAAAGCCTTTGAGACATTTGGTTTTTGTCCCTTTGTAAGTCCCATAGGGATGACATTTGAGCAAATTCCACATTAAAGGTTCAGAGGTACAGCAAAATAATTCAGAAATTTGCAATTGTAACCATAATGCTGTATCGAGCCTTCGGTCAGCTGGTCTCGAAGGGTCATTAACCGCTTCCTGACCACTGCATGTACATATACGTCGGAAGAATGGCACGGCTGCGCAAATGGGCCTTCCT
Organism: Lithobates sylvaticus; assembly: GCA_028564925.1. Classification (NCBI taxonomy): domain Eukaryota; kingdom Metazoa; phylum Chordata; class Amphibia; order Anura; family Ranidae; genus Lithobates; species Lithobates sylvaticus. The sequence continues at coordinate 251,626,626 of CM053027.1, read as the reverse complement.
GTACGTACCTTTGAATTTGCCACTGTGTGGTGCCACAAGCTCCGTGAGTGTGATCGTGGGTCCCGCGGATTCAATGTCTGCAGGGATACCCCCGATCGTTTTACGGAGCTGAAGAATGGGGAAATGCTAATGTAAACAAGCATTTCCCCGTTCTGTCTATTGATGCTGTCACTGATCACAGCTCCCTGTAATCGGGAGCAGTGATCAGTGTCGTGTCACAGGTAGACCCTCCCCCCCCACAGTTAGAACACATCCCTCGGACACACTTAGCCCCTGTAGCATCCCCTCCTGGTTAACCCCTTCACCGACAGTCACATTTGCACAGTAATCAATGCATTTTTAATCGCACTGATCGCTGTATAAATGCGCCAAAAGTGTCCAATCTGTCCACCATAATGTCGCAGTCACGATAACAATCGCAAATCGCCGCCATTACTAGTAAAAAAAAAATATTAATAAAAATGCCATAAAACTATTCCCTGTTTGTAGCCGCTATAACTTTTGCGCAAACCAATCAATAAACGCTTATTGCGTTTTTTTTTACCAAAAATATGTAGAAGAATACGTATCGGCCTAAACTGAGGAAAATTTTTTTTTTTTTTATATATTTTTGGGGCATATTTATTATAGCAAAAAGTAAAAAAGATTGCTTTTTTTTTCAAAATGGTTGTTCTTTTTTTGTTTATAGCGCAAAAAAAAAAAAAACGCAGAGGTGATCAAATACCACCAAAAGAAAGCTCTATTTGTGGGGAAAAAAGGACATTAGTTTTGTTTGGGAACAACGTCGCTCGACCGGGCAATTGTCAGTTAAACCGACGCAGTGCCGAATCGCAAAAAGTGCTCTGGTCTTTGGCCAGCCAAATGGTTCGGGGCTTAAGTGCTTAAGAGGGCTTTTGGTTAAGCCAATCGTATCTCTATAAACAGGGGAGCTCACAGTAGCTTAATTGTCAATATGTTTTATCTGTGATTAGGGAAAGCATAGGGAGTGCTTCTGATAAAGTGCATACGGAAAGAATTTGTGCGGGTATTGTAGGCCCTGCAGGTCAACACTTACTGAAGGTCATGTTGACATCAGCATGCTGCTGATGTCCAGCAGCCTATGTACAGCCTGTCCCTGTCCACATAGACTACAGTGATAACAGGCTGCATGTGTTTTTTTTTTTTTTTCACAGAGCATAACTCGTAATTGTCACTGGCTGCAATGTTTTTTTTCATATGTCTTTATTTTTAAGGACCTTTTATGAAATTGGAAGGTTTACTCTATTGACCTCCCCCTCCCCAACCCAAAAGTCAAATCACCTGCAAAGGTGATTTAAGAATTAGGTTGATGCTGAACAAAATACTTATTTTGGACCTGGCTGCAAGAATATATATATATATATATATTTGATATATATAGATAGATAGATAGATAGATAGATAGATAGATAGATAGATAGATAGATAGATAGATAGATAGATAGATAGATAGAAGAGTCAGATTCCATTTCATCACCAAAGGAACCAGTTCACTGTTTCTCACTGTTTCTCAGAATTCCTCTGTATAAAAAGTCTCTGTCTATGGCTAGCAATCTATTTGTAAGTATACACACACAGAATAACAATGTATCTGGTATGTATTATTTATCCTTTTTGGCAATTAAACTCTTGTTAAAAATTTCAAGATACTGCTTTAGCTCTCTTTCTGTAGCTACAAATTTGAGAAGCGTATGTAAATTGACTTGTGTGAGTAGAGTTGCTCTTGTTATTCAAATCAAAGCGCTCTCTCGTGTACTGTTCGGTAAGAGTCTCCATAATATTCTGTGAGCATTTTTGTAAATTATCTTCTCATAGTGCCTTAAACTAAGCATTGGCATGTTTAATATTAGGGAACATTTGTATTTACATACCCAGTGGGTTATAATTTTAATCGCAAGGTGTAGTTCATGATATTTTGTTTAGAAATAGTGTAGGCAGGAGTTTATTTCAAATCCTTAAAGTGTATTTACACTTTTGCAGTCAAATGTGATAAACCCACTCTGTATTCACCCAGCATACCTAAAAATGGATTTGTATAATTATTTAACAAATAATGTCTTCTTTTTTAGTTGTTTATTTTGAGCAGGTTTATACATAGGACTCCATAGGCAGCTTTTTCTGTTTAGAATAGCTTCCAAGGTGCGATTAGGGAAGTTTTTTTCTTTTCCAATCATTTTTATTGGGTTTTATACAAATGAAAATGAACAAGCGTAAGATGAACATTTGCCTTACATATTTCTCACATGGTTGTGCATACTGACTATACTAGTCCACATACAAAATAAACATAGAGGGCACAGTATTTCGATATATAACAGAGTACATTCAAATACAGTGCCTTGAAAAAGTATTCATACCCCTTGAAGCTTTCCACATTTTGTCATGTTGCAACCAAAAACGTAAATGTATTTTATTGGGATTTTATGTGATAGACAACACAAAGTGGTACATAATTGTGAAGTGGAAGGAAAATGATAAATGGTTTTCAAATTATTTTACAAATTAATATGTGAAAAGTGTGTGCATGCATTTGTATTCAGCCCCCCTGAGTCAATACTTTGTAGAACCACTTTCGCTGCAATTACAGCTGCAAGTCTTTTTGGGGATGTCTCTACCAGCTTTGCACATCTAGAGAGTGATATTTTTGCCCATTATTTTGTGCAAAATAGCTCAAGCTCTGCCAGATTGGATGGAGAGCACCTGTGAAGAGCAATATTCAAGTCTTGCCACAGATTCTCAATTGGATTTAGGTCTGGACTTTGACTGGGCCATTCTAACACATTAATATATGCTTTGATCTAAGCCATTCCATTGTAGTTCTGACTGTATGTTTAGGGTTGTTGTCCTGCTGGAAGGTAAACCTCTGCCAAAGTCTCAAATATTTTGCAGACTTTAACAGGTTTTCTTCTAAGATTGCCCTGTATTGGGCTGCATCATCAACTCTGCATCAGCAACCCCACAACATGATGCTGCCACCACCATGTTTCACAGTGGGGATGGTATGTTCAGGGTGATGTGCAGTGTTAGTTTTCCAAAACATATAATGTTTTGCCTTTAGACCAAAAAGTAAAATTTTGGTCTCATCTTATCAGAGAACCTTCTTCCACATGTTTGCTGTGTCCCCCACATGGCTTCTCGCAAACTGAAAACTGGACTTCTTATGGCTTTCTTTCAACAATGACTTTCTTCTTGCCACTCTTCTATAAAGGCCAGATTTGTGGAGTGCAGCATGACTAATAGTTGTCCTGTGGACAGATTCTCCCACCTGAGCTCTGGATCTCTGCAGCTCCTCTAGAGTTACCATGGGCCTCTTGGTTGCTTCTCTGATTAATGCTCTCCTTGCCTGGCCTGTCAGTTTAGGTGGATGGCCACTTCTTGGTAGGGTTGCAGTTGTGCCATACTCTTTTTATTTTTGGATGATGGATTGAACAGTGCTCCGTGAGATGTTCAAATCTTTTTTCTATTTTTTTATAACCTAACCCTGCTTTAAACTTCTCCACAACTTTATTCGTGACCTGTCTGATGTGTTCCTTGGCCTTCATGATGCTGTTTGTTCACTAAGGTTCTCTAAAAAAAAACTATGAGGGCTTCACAGAACAGCTGTATTTATACTGAGATTAAATTGCACACAGGTGGACACTATTTACTAATTAGGTGACTTCTTAAGGCAATTGGTTCCATAAGATTTTAGTTAAGGGTATCAGCGTAAAGGGGGCTGAATACAAATGCACGCAATACTTTTCACATATTTATTTGTAAAAAAATTGAAAAACATTTATTCATTTTCCTTCCACTTCACAATTATGTGTCATTTTGTGTTGGCCTATCACATAAAATCCCAGTAAAATACATTTACATTTTTGGTTGTAACATGACAAAATGTGGACAATTTCAACGGGTTCGAATACTTTTTCAAGGCACTGTAGCTCAAATAGTGAACATGCTGTAGATCCCTGAGATAACCACCCAGGAGAACCTGGGCAGTCCTAGAACAAAGTCCATAGTACATTCCCAGAAATAGTACTTACTCATCAACTATAAAAGGGAGAATGGAGAAGGATACCTATCCCTCCATCTGTTATATCAGTCGCCCATGTACATAGCATATCAAGACCAACAGCCAAAGTAGGCATGGCAAAAAAACTAAGATACCTCTGCGGGAATAAGAAAACAAAGAAGAGGGTAGAAAGGGAAAAGAGAAGGGTATCTGACCAAAACCCTAAACTCCCCACTCACCAACCAACATATATTAAGATGGACATTGTAAGTAGCAAAGCCAGGGATCACAAACCTTTTCAAATTTGGCTTGTTTATCCTGTAGGATACTAACCAGTTTTTAATTTAACATAATCCAGTTGGGTTTATGCTTCATTGCTGATATATTAACTGCAGAGGGTCTTCTAAGCAGTGGCTATAGATCTCTTAGCTGCCAAAAAAATGTAGAAAATAAGAGTTTGCATATGCTTTAGAATCTCATTGATGGGTTAGTTTAAGAGAGACACTTGTGCTTTTCTAGGAATATTGATCATACCCTCACCAAAAATCGCCTAACCTTGGAACTATCATGTGAAACATTGTTTCCCCCGGCTGCAGCCTCAGAAACATAACAAAAATACCTCAAGATACATAAATACCATTGAGAGAGGACCTTGTAGTTAGCCTACATCAACTGGACATTCAAAATGCCCTTATAAATGCTAGAGGTGCAGTTGTTCAATTTCTGTAATCTCAATCCCCAGATCCTTTTCCCAGACCAGTAAATACCAGAGTTTTTGAGAAGCACTAACAGTTTTTAAAGAAGCAATATACCACCTCTGGGTTATTCCCTGTAGTCATCTATTTTCATAAGTCATCCGTGCTGTCATATCTTCCACTCTTCTTTGTAAAGATGTAAGGAAAGGGTTGATTTGACATAGATTGAAGTACTCAGACCACAACATTTTAAATTGCTACATGAAAATATTTAGCATCTCGGATGCTCTTATTATCATTAAGAAAGTGCCTGCTACAGTATAATCCCTTACCTATCAACCATTGGAATTGTTGAGTCTGCAGACCAGGGGGAATTCTGGATTGGTAAGAAATGGAGCGCATGGGGTGTGCAGGGATTAAACAGGGCATTCATTTACAAGAGGAATTAAAAAAGTCCAGCCTGGGCTCATTTGCTGGGCTTCTCCTAAGGGTCACAAGAGTGAAATTTTGCACTTCTGTGATTCATTTTCAGCAGAAAGCGGTCTGAAGTTTGCTCTCTGTTGACGTCACACAGATCAGTCGAGGCACCGCGTCATCCCAACTCTGGAAGTCTGGATCCACCGGGTGCCTGGACTGATGGCTGTCTCAGCCTCTCAGTGAACCGCTGAGAGTCTGAGACAGCTGCTCCCTGCCCCTCCACAGCTCAGCACTCCAGGAGCAGAGCAGGAGAGCTGCTGATTGACAGTTAGCAGCTCTCATCGGCAATGTTCGATGGCTCGGTACTCAGTGCAGAGACGCCGGGGGACAGATGCAGCATCGGACCGATGCTGCATCCACCTAGGTAAGTATGATTGGGTAGAAGAGGCCAAACCCATACTTCTCTTTAAAGGGACAGTTTTTTTTTTATATTTTTAACATATGATGCACCAACCAAGCCTTGAGATCTTTAATCCTTTGTTAGAACAGACAGTGAACATAACTAATTATAACTCATAATGAGATCTGCTAGAACAATAGAATCAGGGTTAATAATGGTAAACATATTTCCACAGCCCCCTTCTTAGCATTACATAGAAGGAGAAGGAGAAGTATGATTTTTAAAAAGTTAAAAAAATATGCGTTTTTTTATTTATTATGCTATGTGAATGGGAACATGTAACAAATACAAAGTAGGTTTTATCCTAATTTGGCTGAAAAAATGTAAATGCACTTCAGGTGTTTCTTTGTAGCTATTGAGATATGCCATACTAGTACATTTGTTGAAATCTTTCTAAATCAATGCTAACTAAGAGTGTCTACTATAACGGATCAGTTTTTGGCGCTGCAACAAGAAACACTCCAGCATCTTTTTTGACATACATGCAACTATTTTTTGGTCAATAATAAAATGTCCAATGCAATCAATTTAGGATTATGGGCAATGCTGAATTCCAGGTAATAGGCTGTCTGTATTATAACTTTAAGTTCTGAGCAGACATCCAGAAAAGACAGTGGGAAAATTACAGGAAATTACAGGAAAATTACAGGAACAGGGAGTGTAGGGATTCTAGAAAATCCTGTCTACCAACTGTTCCCACAACTGCAAGGATGAACCTTTTTACATTTCTGGTAGGTATAGAGAAAATTGAGTACTGTCCGTGATACTTTTTTTATTTGCACTAACATACAATTTTTCAGGACAAGCTTCTTCAAGGTTCAAACAGTACTGATTCACAAAAGTTTTAGCAGAATGTTAAAATGCAGGCACCTTTTCTGTGATGTCAGCACAGAGCGGACTTTACAGGAGTGCAAAATGAATTGCACTCCTGTGATCCATAGTAGAAGTCAAGCCAAATGAGATTTGGTTGGACTTCTCCTTTAAAATGGGCATGAAAAAATTCCAAATATGTCACACTATACAGCAAAAGCATGATTTAAAAAATGCATTTTCTTATGTAAGAGGCAGTCCTAAGGGGAAATCATTTCCACAGTGTCCACACCCCACCAGGGGGAGGATCTGAATGAGGCATATGTTCCTCAGGCCTAAGTATTTAGGCTACTGGACAGAAACGGGAACGTACAAAGTTGCGTAGTTTCTGAGACAGCATACTAGCACATTATGACATTGCTTTGCAGGGTGAATATTTTTTTTATGTTTTGCAAAGTTTCCTACCACTTTAAGATAATGTATTAACTGTATAAAATAGAAAGTATACAGCTTTGTTATTTTGGGCTTTCTGGTATTTGTACAGCTTTATTCATTTGTAGAATACATACTTTGTGAATCATTTATGTCAAGAAAAACTGTGAGATGAGATTTTCCCGTTGTTGATGATGGACATATCTGCTTGGGCATATATCCAACACAACAGATGTTCTAGGGAACTTACCAATAAGGTAAAATTTACCTCATATTGTTCCCAGGTGGTATGCCGCTTATCCTCTGCAATCTGCAGGATAAAAGAACTAGATTATATCAGCAGCCATCATACCTATAGATAAGTGAGCAATCCTGCTGCCATCTGCCACTTCTGCATTTAAATAATTGGAAAAATAATTGAGGATAAAATTCATGTTAATGGTTAGTGGAACTCAATTATCTATTACTTGCCAGAATATTGCACATTGGTGAATATATCCAGTCTGGGAAAAATGTCACGACCTGTACTTTTTCTGTGCTTTTAAAAAAAAAAAAAAAATGACTACCACATAGACTGTTGTTAGACAGATGAAATTACCCAAAAGATATTTAAAATTTAAACTCCAGTTCACATGTTTCTACTACATTTTGGATACTCTTAGGAAAGTTTTGACTTCTGGTGGGGTTTTATTGATGTATGTGTCTCCTTTGAGGAGAGTTCCTCTCACTTCCAGTCTTAAATGAGGCAAGGATTTAGGGGGATGTCCTCCCAGTCAGATCAATGTACATATTTGCCAGGACATCATGGATCTTCAAATAAAATCCAAAAGTTTTATTCCAAAGTGATCACAAAAAAAAAAGTGAAATGTTGCAGGGCCACATAAGACCCCTTCATCAGACATCCTGCGCAGGAAAAAACGTTGCAGTTTTTCTCAGTGATATTATCACTTTGGAATAAGACCTTTGGACATTATTTGAAGATCCATGATGTGCTGGCAAATATGTAGATTGATCTGTGATATTTTCAGTCTCCAGCTGGCTTCAGCACACACTATACTTAAACCCATTGCAAGAACATGTGTGATGGGAATATTGATATATGGGTTGGTTTACTAAAAATGGAGCGTGCACAATGTGGTGCAGCTGTGCATTGTAGCCAATCAGCTTCTAACTTCAGCTTGTTAAATTAGGCTTTGACAAAAAAAAAAAAAAAAAAAAATCTGGAAGCTGTTTGATTCCCATGCAGAGCTGCACCAAATTTTTGCACACTCAAGTTTTAGTAGATCAACCCCATTGTCTCCCCAGTCTAAACATAGACTGTAATAATATCACTTCTTAGTTGAATAAGGGAAGGCTATATTCTCAATCAGCTTGTTATCGCTGTCAATGTCTCTATGAAGAGTGCCACCAGGACATGAAGTGAGGGGAACTATTTCAAATAATGACACAGATAGGAGCAGACAATGACAGATGACCTCACCCTTCCCACACACTTTTCAAAAAAATGCTGACATTGTACTTTAAAGAATAACTGTTAATTCAAGTAAATTCTGTCAGTGGAATAAAGAGAACTTTGCAACTTTTCTGAATTCTGAATATGCACACATTTTAGTTATCCACTGCAGCATCCTTTGCCCTGTGCACCTGTACAAATGCTTGCCATATGACTTGTGTTGTTAAGTCCTCCTCTCTGACAACTACAGTAAATGATGCTTAGAAGCAGGGAATATATGGTCAGGCTTAGAGTACTTTTGAAATATTAAGGATACCAACAAATGGAGGGATTTAGTGGAGCAGCGAACTGCCCAAGATGAATACCAAGATAAAAAGACCACACAAGAGTTGTGTGAGTATGCAAGACACTATCCTAAGTTAATATACAAATGCATGTAAAAATAAAACGTACTGGAGCCAAGTATAAAAGTCTGAGATACTATCACAGGATGACTTATTCTTCCAGTGTAATGTTTGGATCCCTGCGAGTTAAAGTTTTAGCTGCACAATATTCATATAAATGTACACATGCATTCCGGATTTGTGCACTTAACAGCCAGAGGTAGAAATTAAACAAAGCAGTTTCACTTGGTCGTAAAAGTATACATCTGATTAAAAAGGAATCTGCACCGTATTCTTCCATTGGGGAAACAAAAGGTGTTTAAGCTTCACATGACTCAAATATTAGTACTTTTCTTCGTCTTTTTTTTTTCTTCTATGCTGAGTATAGAAGTGATACAAGTAGCTACAAAGCCACCTAAATACTTCTACAAACTTAAAATGCATGCACAGCAAAACATTTTGTTTGTTTGTTTTATATTGATTGGGGAAAGATTAGAAAGCTTGTCAAATTTTTATGGCTATCTGGGGATCAATTTGAGAGATTTCTCATCACTTACTGTCCCTGTGGCGATAGTTTCACCAGACAAGGAGTGAGGGAAAAAGTAAATGAGTTTAAATATATTATTAGTGCATAAGATCAAAAGGTGTGCAAAATGTTATGGTTTGTTTTCGTTAGAAAGCAGCCACAGGCCATGTGTCATTCAAACCTGACTGTGTATAGACTTTTGGTCTTTTATATACAGTATCTCACAAAAGTGAGTACACCCCTTTATTATATCTTTTCATGTGACAACACTAAAGAAATTACACTTTGCTACAATGTAAAGTAGTGAGTGTACAACTTGTATAACTGTGTACATTTGCTGTCCCCTCAAAATAACCCATTAATGTCTAAACTGCTGGCAACAAGAAAAAGGTGTGTTAAATGTGGTGTTATCACTCTCACTCTCTCACTGGAAGTTCAACATGGCACCTCATGGCAAAGAACTCTAAGGATCTGAAAAAAATGAATTGTTGCACTACATAAAGAGTGCCTAGGCTATAAGAAGATTGCTAAGACCCTGAAATTGAGCTGCAGCACGGTGGCCAAGACCATACAGTGGTTTAACTGGACAGGTTCCTCTCAGAACAGGCCTCGCCATGGTTGACCAAAGAAGTTGATTGCACATGCTCAACGTCATATCCAGAGGTTGTCTTTGGGAAATAGACCTATGAGTGCTGCCAACATTGCTGCAGAGGTTGAAGGGGTGGGGGGGTCAGCCTGTCAGTGCTCAGATGATACGCCGCACACTTCATCAAATTGGTCTGCGTGGCTGTCGTCCCAGAAGGAAGCCTCTTCTAGGGATGAACACAGCCACAGTTTAGAAAAGCCTATTCCATGTCAGCATGCAGTAGAGATGGTCCTCTGCGTGAAACGGATACTCTGAAGAGGTCCGACAGGCTCTTCCACTCAGGCTATGGCTACTTTTCAAGGAGAATTAACTGTAAGTTTTTGAACAAGTTTATTTGTGTTTTAAAGTATATCCACTGAAGTTACTAGCCTTAGATGATATGCAGAGATGAAACAAATCCTCCTACATAGGTTTTACCTATTTTTTCTGAAGCCCTCTCTCCTCCACAGCAATTCAAAGTGCATTGTTTACGCAGTATGTCTGAGCTTCAGAAGGCAGGGGGTAGGATCTGATGTCGCATATAGCACAGCACAGAAAGGAAACTGAGTGTAATCTGAGACCAGATTGGAAGGAATGGACACAACCTCTTCTACACAGTCTCATAGGGAAACATGCACACCTGCTGTGTGTTGGGGGAGGGTGGGGCTGTCTCCCAAGATTGTGTCAGGGTAAATGTTAATAAGTGACTCGTGCAGATAGCAGAGGAGAGAAAGGATAGAAATCACACCTGGTGTTTTAGATTTAGACACAATATCGAAGGATATGCTTTTTTCACTTTTCATTTTAGAGGTTTATAACCACTTTAAAATACAATAATTAGGATTGTATATTGCCATGTGAAAGGCAAAAATGGTATCTATAGATTTTGCGTGTTTAGTATTTTACACATTCCTTTGAAATGCAGCTGTCTGTATTTACTATAGCTTAGTTTAAAATTAGATCACAATATAGAAGCAATCATGCATAAATGCAGAAAGTATCTAATAATTGGCAATTTTTTTCACATCTGTAGATATAAATAGTATACAAAAGTGTATTCTGTAGATCCATTAGCTTTACGTATTAAAGTGTTAATAAACCTTACAAATGCCCACTGAAGTGACTAGCCTCAGGTGATACACAGTGGTGAATTAAATCATTCTACCTAAGCTGTCCCTGTTCACCTGGAGCTCTTTCTTCTCTAGAGCTGTTCAAAATGCATAGATTAAAGGGTATTTCTAAGCCTGCAGGAGGCAGGGGATGGAGATCTGACATCAAACACTGCACACAGCACAGAGCTGAGTATAATCTGAGACCTGAGTGGAGGAAAAAAAAACACCCCTTTCCCACAGTCTCATAGGGAAACATGCACATCTAATGCTGTCTGCTGAAAAAGGAGGTGGGGTCATCCCCCTGGATTGTGTTGTGTCTGGAAAAACTGTCAGAATTGATTAATGTAGATAGCTTAGAAGGGAGAGAGCAGACAAGAACTACACTAAGTGCTATAGATTGAGTACACACTATAGAAAGATATGCGTTGTTCAGTTTTCATTTCAGGGGTTTAAAGCCACTTTCATAAATGCTGGGTTTTGTGGTGCCCATGACATTCAAGAAGGTTTTAATAGAATTATAAAGTATCTCGATTTTAATTTCACACTTTGGTTCCATCTTTTGAACCCTAAATATTTGCAGGGCACAACAGCAAACCGTCTGTGTCATTAATTTGCAGGGGACAGCCCCAGAGATAGGATGATTTTTTTTTTTAAAACCTGGGGTTGGAATTTAATCCAGTCACTCAGTAAGAGGCACTGCAACTATATAAAACACACCCTAATCAACAAACACATAATGGAAATCGCCACATATTTTATTTCTGCTAAATTTGTTTTTTAACCCAATGTGTGTTCATGCTTTATTAGGATTTTACTTTTTTGCATTAATTTTAAGTCCAAAATAATCCTAGTGCATCATTGTTAAATATTTCATAATTTTTGAAAGGGTAATTCCAATTTCATGGGAAAAATAGCAAATAAAAAAAATATATAGCATGTACAATTGTGACACAAGTCAAATTGTAATTGAATGTTATAAAAATTACCTTTCCTTTTCAATCTACAGCGCTGTCATTTTCTGTAAAATGCAATGCAATATGGCTTCCCCCTGAGGAAGCCACGTGGCCCTGTGGCGTAACGCATAGGGAAGGGGCAAACTGACATCACAAAGATTGCTAATCCAGAGCAGAGCCAGTTATACAAATCACTGAGCTGATACAGTGTTACGGTTTCATGGATACAGGCATTTTTTTACGAAATTGCAATATACAGTGTGGTGCGCTGTAAGCACCTATTTCATGTGAGTAGTTTTAATTGAGTCTAAATAAAGCATTTTAAAGCGGAGTTCCACACAAAAGTGGAACTTCCGCTTTAAGCACTCCTCGCCCCCTGACATGCCACATTTGGCATGACTTTTTTTTGGGAGGTTGTACCCTCTTTTCAGTGGGACTTCCTGTCCCACTTCCTCCTTGCGGTTCTTGACCGCCTAGGTGACTCTTCCTCTTGCCCTAGGTGGCCCCTCCATGCCAGTGATCTTCTGGGACACAACACAGGTCCCAGAAGATTGGCTGGCCAATAGCAGAGCGCAGCACAATTCGTGCAGTCACAGTGCGCGCCCGGCCATAAAGCCGTAAACTGTCATGGTCGGGTGCCCACAGTATCAATGGAGGCGCTGAGGAGAGGAAGGGGAGAGGAGCGTGGCTCCGGGCGGCTGCTTCGCTGAACTGTGGGACAGGTAAGTGTCGGTTTATTAAGAGTCAGCAACTATGCATTTTGTAGATGCTGACTTTTAATAAACTAAAAAACGGGTGGAACTCCGCTTTAGGCTTAAAGTATAACACTATTGTTGGCGATTTCTTCTATTTCCCTATGGCCATGGCTTTGTTTGACATGCTGTGAGGAAACCTTTGCAGGAGCATTAAAGTGGATGTACACCCAATGTAGAGAATAATATTTCCTTTCATTTGAGCCTAGTCTTGCCACATAAATTTACTCCAGCCCTGAGAAATCCTTTTATTGTTTAGTTAGAAATATCTTGACAAAGTGCTGAAAACTTTGTCAAAAACGCCCCCTTGCTTTGAGTGACAGGTGATTTACATATCTCATGCACTAGCCTGAGACAGGCACAGACCACAGATCCACAGGCAAGAGTGAAAGAAAATGTATTCTCAAGTGAACAGCAAGAAGAATATAGGGGGGATGTATGTAGTCAGAGCTGGGCAGAGTAGAACATGCAGCGATCTGATGATTGTTATAGTGCAGTGTGTGTGCCTGAGGTCACCTGATCACAGATAATATTCCTTTCCATCACCCAGGATTTGTTATGTGGGGGAGGGGTGAATTTCTCACTTTTTATAATTACACAGGATGTGCCTGTCTCAGGCTAGTGCATGAGATATGTAAATCACCTGTTACTCACAGCAAGGGGGCATTTTTACAAAGTTTTCAGCACTTTGTCAAGATATTTCTAACTGAACAATAAAAAAGGATTTCTCAGGGCTGGAATAAATTTGTGGCATGACTGGGCTCAAATGAAAGGAAATCTTATTCTCTACATTATGACATCAAAAAAAGAATTATTTTTTGGGGGGTTTACATCCACTTTAAGGAAGAAGAAGGAGGGCCTGAGAGTATCAGGTGCGCATACATCTGATGGTGGTGGAGCACGTCTTTGTATATCAGCACAGCAAGGGGACACATAAGGAAGAGCATAGCATGAGGAGGAATCACTATTTGAAAAACTATTTTTATAATAATTTTTTGGATTACAAATTTAGTCGCACATAATTGCTGAGGACTTGATTTTGACACTTGTACTATTTTATTTAGCATGTACACTTTTTTGTGACATAGCAAAATATGTTTTGATAATGGAGATTTCTGCACAGTATATATATGCTATATATATTTTGACCACATTAGTATTATATCATTCTTTTTTATGTATAAGTAAGAGCGACGCAGAATTTTTTTTTTAAGAATGCAATATGGCAACATGGAGGCATTCTGTACACAGATGGTGTACAACCCCCCAGAAATGTCATTTTGTTCTTGTTTGATGGGTTCACTGATTTTCCCAGAAGTCTGCACCAAGATACAATCACATTTTTGGCATCCCCTGCAACAAAATGTTTTGGTGAGAAATGGAAATCACTTCTCAAGGGATGCAGACCTTGCAATTTTCCTTATTGTAGCCTTTTAGGTGCAGCAGCTGATTGATACATATGAAACCCCTCCTTAGATTCAGTTGGCCCATGGACATAGACAAGCAAACATCTATTTTTTCAGAATAACAAAAGGTAGAAATCTGCAAAAAATGTTGTTAAAATCCCTGCAATGTACATAGATCACCCAGAGGGGAATGTTTTTTTCTCAACAAAAGTGGAGTTATTCTTTAACCATTTACTGACCACCCCATAGCAGATTTACTGCTACATTAAAGAGCTCTTGTGTAGGATCATGTGTATATATATATATATATATATATATATATATATATATATATATATATATATATATATATATGTGTGTGATTCTGCACTTATGCCTAGAGGGAGCCACTTCTGCTGTGAATATTCAGTAGCTGATGTGTGGGAGCCGGGCACTGTATGTCTGCCGGCACCCACCGATCGCCGCACAGAGACTCAGAACAGAGATCTGCCTATGTAAACAAGGCAGATTTCCGGTCTAAAAACAGCACATACAGAACACAAAAACACTGGCTAGGCACACAGTTAACCCTTGGATTGCCCTAGATGTTTAACCCCTTCCCAGTCAGTGTCATTAACATAGTGACCGTGCATATTTTTTAGCACTGATCACTGTATTAGTGTCAGTGATTTCGCAAAGTGTCAAAAGTGTCAGATAGTGTCCGATTGTCCACCACAATATCGCAGTCCCACTATAAGTCGCTGATCGCCACCATTACTAGTATTAAAAAATAAAAAAAAAATAAATAAAAATTCCAGTATATATATATATATATATATATATATATATATATATATATATATACCATAGTTTTTAGACACTATAACTTTTGCGCAAATCAATCAATATACGCTTATTGGATTTTTTTTTTACCGAAAATATGTAGCAGGATACATATTGGCCTAAATGTATGAAGACATTTGATTTTCACTTTTTTTTT
The DNA here is from genome assembly GCA_028564925.1 of Lithobates sylvaticus. Taxonomy (NCBI): domain Eukaryota; kingdom Metazoa; phylum Chordata; class Amphibia; order Anura; family Ranidae; genus Lithobates; species Lithobates sylvaticus. The sequence continues at coordinate 251,611,608 of CM053027.1, read as the reverse complement.
TTATTGGAAATGTTTTTTAACGGAAAGTAAAAAAATAAAAAATGTAGTGGCGATCAAATACCACCAAAAGAAAGCTCGTTTTGTAGGAAGAAGGACACAAATGTCATTTATGTACAGCGTTGCATGAACACGGAATTGTCAGTTAAAGTAGCGCAGTGCCATATCGCAAAAAAATGGCCTGGTCATGAAGGGGGGTAAACCTTCCAGCGGTCAAGTGGTTAACTTAACAGTAATAATATTATAACTGCTGCTAAAGCAGACCACCCAGATTTCATAGTTCATTACATATAGCTGTACCCAATAGCCTCTAATCCTTATAATAATAATAAGCTGCTAAAATAGCAACATATATGCCTTAGCTTCATGTGTTCTCATACTTTAAAGATATGATTCCCCCCTCATGCTGTAAAATAATGCTTAGTAACTATAGCACATCATATCTGAAACTTAAAGAGTTATTCACACAAGCTGCTACTTCCATGTAATGCAACATTCATTTGGCTCTAGTTATCTGTGGGTTCCACTAGCTTTCAACACCTTTTAACAGACCAGCATGAGTAAAGATTTCTCATCGGCCCTTTGATAGCACAGCTGCCAAGCAGTATAAAGACTCCAGTATGTATTTGATGGATGCTATTTTGGTTCAATATTTCCAAGCCACTCAATAAGTGTCAGTATTTCAGATGGCTGTTTGCTAGGAAATGGCTCACTACGCTACCCAAAGGCCAAACTGACAAAATATGTGGTAAAAATTTCAAAGCCAGTTAGGCATCATCAGTCTTTTTTTTTTTCTCCAAGATTTTTTTTCTGTTTGGCCTTGTCGCCCAGTAATAAAACCAAATGTGATGACTAACGTTCTGAGGCAATTAAGAACAGGTTGCATAATGGTGAAGCAGAGGAAGAGAACATATGGCCACAAGCAGTGACAGCACAATAATAATAAGCATGTAACTTTACAGAAGAATAAATTACATTTGGAAAATTAAAGTAATATAAAATAGACTCTAAAATTGCTAGCACTGTTTTTTTTTTTCCAGTTTTTTTTTGTCCACTAACAAATTCAACTTTTGACATGTGATTGACAGCTGCATTGCCCCAAGATAGAATAGTTCCTTAATGCCAAAAGCCTCTTCCTTGTTGAAGTTGTTCAGAAGTAAACATGGAAATCAGTCAACATAGGCCAAGAGTCACTAAAAACTGCTTTATTATACAACACAGAAATCACTGGTATCCTTTAGGATATATGCTGAGGGACATTTTTTCATGGTGCCTGCCATGTTTAGTAGTATATGTAGTATATACAGAGACCATCTCTTGGAAATGCAATCATTTTTCTAGCATACTTAAGGGAAGTATGCTAGAAAAAAGTTATATGAAGTCAGAAGCTAGAAAAAATTGAAAAATAGAAAGTGGCATACAACATGGAAACGCGCGCTAATGATTTACACATATCCTCCTCCAACTCCCTTACTTATTTAACACTTGGTAAAATCCATAAAAAATAAAATTGCTAGAAAATTAAAAAAAAAAACTCTACACCTCTTTTAGGCTTATATTACTGAGCCCTTTTTGGGATCCTAGGAAACCAAAAGTGTGTACATGTACAGTGTTATGGTGTCTTCTCATGAGATTTGGGATCTTCACCTTTCTCATTATTCCTTGGTAATGTGCAGGGACATAGGTACTTACAGGAAGCACCTAGAAGCCAGGTTATAAGGTAAGTCATTTTAAATTTGTCTAGCAATCTAATGTTAGTAGTATAAGGTCCACTTTACGAATTTTTTTTTAAACCTCTCCATGTGGCCTAGTGAGATTTGGTAAGTGTCAGCCGACTTGGTTCTCTGCATACTATTGTTCCCGATCCCCAAGTAGAAAAAATACAGCTCTGATACATTAGGTGTGGTCTGGCTTTGTTATTACCCAAAAGTCCAGCAGCCCTGGGACAGTTTTGTAAAAGGACACAAAGCATTATATTGGCAGAGACCCCAGCCAGCGTTCATTAGGGCTAGAAGTGCATCAATTCTCCAGCTCATTTTAGTAGCGTGCAGTTTACAAATGTTGTATTCACAGCAAGTCTGAAATACATATTGTGGAGATTTATTCTTGGTTAACTACATGCAGAATACTATATGATTTTTACCTGGTAAATCTTCCATAAATATGTTAAAATTTACTTGCATTATGTAATTTTGTGTAGAGTTAGCTTGTGCCTATTCCATAGCTTTACTTGCATATATAGTATTATAACTATGTTATGTATGCTAGAAATAGTTACGTACTTAGAAAAGAATACTTTATTTACCATGAACTGGCGTCAACACTTTTGCGTTTAATGGGAGAACTTTTAAATATACTTCCTTCTAGAACACTGGATTTCTGCCTTTTGGTATATCTGAATGAGAGACCTCTGGCACCTTGAAAGCCTATGGAAAATAAAACCTTAAGCCTGATATGCCAATCTATTAAAACACAATTTCAGTAATTCTTTGCATAAATAGAACCCATTCATATGTTAGCAATCTTTTTTGAAGCTGTTTCATTGTGCTGTGGAAAATTTCATCTGCATCCTAATGAAGAGAATGCTAATCTACTTCAGTACAGGGAAGTGACATCATGGATTGGGAGCCATAGTTACTTAAAATGAAATGAAAGATTTATAAGGTAACAGAAAGTGAATTTATATTTATCTTTGCTTATTGCCTGGTGAACTGAATGGGGTTCCCAACAGTGTATTTAAACCCTACATCCATAATATAATATTTCCATGCCCATCATCATTTGACAGTCTCACATAACTAAGGACCTTATTTATAGGGGGGGGATGGGTGAATACTCCTGGGTTCCACAGGAAAATTCCAGCGTTTTAAAAATATACTCCTAAAACTTTACTTGTTCGAACTTACAGATGTTGGCTGAAGGACTAACAATGATCCTCTGAGCTCAGCTCAGATGAGCTCACCAGGTACAGTTGGGCTGATTGTTGGGTCCACACCAAACACTGCATTGCACCTCAGGACCATACCTAACCATTCTGGTGGCAGAACAATTCATCACAGAGTGGTTCTATCTAATAGATGCATTTGCACTTGGGACAATTTCTTTTGTTCAGCAGAGTAATAGAAGCCCCTCCTAAAGATCTTCCCCCGCAGATGCCAAAAAACAGCAAAATATCATGTGACCACACAGCTTTGCTGCAGGAATCAGGTATTTAGAGGATTTAAAAAAATCTAATTATATACATTGACATGATATATATAATTTATGTGAATTAATTATGACAATTAACATTTCTCTGTTTAGTATCACATTAAGTTATAACATATATGGCCAGCTTTAATTGTATTAAAGTAAACGTCCTCTGTACTAGACTGAATACCTATAAAACAATATTCAGAGCTGTACTGTAGCTCTAGGTCTGGCTGTAAGGGAAAATTCCACAGGATTTAAAAAGCACCAAATACAATGTTAATGGAAAAATTCAGCACTTGACTCATTTGGATTTGATACGTTATGTATACCACTATTTCATTAGTGATTCAGTATCCCTACCACACATGTATTTTTAACACGACAAGGATTGATCACCCATGCAAGCCATATAGTGTTGCCAACATCCCTGATATCAATGGAGAACAAAAAAGTCCCCTCCGGTACTAGTGGGACTTTAAAAGCAAGCAATTGGATACAACATTTATAAAAAATAGCAAATCTTATTTACAAAACAAATAAAAAACGGTGTATAACATCACCAGTGTACATTAAAATAAAATTTATATATATATATATATATATATATATATATATATATATATATATGACTGTAGTTTTTTACATGTGGTGGTCCTAGAGGTCCAATGCGTTTAGGGACAAGCTACGTCCCTTCATCAGGGGCACTGTTACATAGGAATCACAAAATTCTAGAAAAGAACAACATATCAGTCACAGCATGTGATAGGGAAGATTGCAAAACATTCAACTGTTTAGAATATAATGAGATCGGCAAGTGCCATAAGGATTATGTACCAGAGAAAACAGTCAGCAATAGTTCCGCCCTGTGGTCAGCAGCAGCAGTCACGCAATGAGAAGACACCATATGCTTTTAATAGGAGAGTTGTAGGGTGAATGGTGGGCCCCCAATGTTCCACACAAGTGTCCTATATTTGGCAACTGTGGATGGGAGTGTGCTTCTAATAGCACCCAAAAAGGTGCATCACGCTGAGAGCACTGCAAGAAAATATAGAGAGCCTAAATAAGCCACTATGATAATTATGGAAGGGGTTTAACAGCCATTTCCCAGTGCCACAAAGTGGCAGGGATAGCAGAGTGGGGAACATCTATGGGCACTCTAGGGAATGAAACATCCAATAGAGTGACTCCAATGTGCTCCTAATAGAAGGGTAGTTCAATCCTATCACCTGCAATTGAAGGTCCACGACTGTGTCACCGAATGGTAGTGGCGCTCCATCCATTCAGGTGCTCAGCCTTAAATGGAAGCTGTGAGTAGCTCGTGACGTCATTACATCACACGTGACGCAAGCATCAGCACGCATCAGCGGGGCCCGATGCGCATGCATCAAGCTGACAGGGCAGTCCTCTAGGCTGTCCCATCGTCTAGTATACAAACCGGCGTCTAGCAACGACACAGGCGAACCGCAGCGCACCAGGAGACCTAGGGCCTCAACTGCATGACGCCCCCCATAAAGAATATGTGGAGAGCGTCCTGCAGAAGAGCATCCGGCCCGAAAACTCAGGCACCACAGGTAGACGGCTCCCCCCTGGGCCGCAATAAGGCCACCCACAAAAGCGAGAGGCACCCGTACACCGTGTGGGATCAGAGGGGGTCCATCCATGGTTGGTAACACATTAATGCAGCTATGTATTCATTAATCATAATTTTGAAATGCAACTAGTATAGGCACCTATAATTGATTTGCAAGTCCCCTGTAATGCAGCACTGGATGAGCGAGAGGCTGTACTTGGAATTAATCTGGTGTGCTGCATTACGTTTATTGACAAACAACAAACTGACAGGAGTAAAGAACAGATGGAACAGAGAGATGACCTCATCAGTATGCTACTGCTAATTCCCTGTCCAGTCAGCAGACTAGGGGAAGAAAGGTGTCCCTACTGTATTCTTAACTGTAACAGAAAAAGTGGTGTCAGCCTCCTGCCTGCCCAAAGTGAGGGGCTGTGTAAAATTCTCTAAAAATGTTTGCAGTAGCTGGCTGAATTCAGAAATGTTACAGCCAGTTATATTCCTTATTAACCAGAGATATTACTGTGTACAGTAGTTAAATACATATTTGTTCTTTTATAGATCTTTTCATGCTCTGCAGTTGCATTCTGTTTCTAACCACTATTATCTTATTTTGTTCAAAATAACCTTTGCCCATAACTCCATGTAACATTCTTTTTCATCGGGTGGTTAATATGCAGGAACCAGCTGTCAACTTTCATGGTTAAGAATACAGTTATGACCTCTTAGATACCAATAACATATAACATAGCTTATATAAGGATTATACTGTATAAGCCATGAATAAACCCATAGAATAATTGTAAGTATTTTCTCTTGCTTTAAACTATATACAGAGGTGGAAAGTGATCTAAGCATTACCTAAAGATATGCATCATTCATATAAAAGAATAAGTCAGAATAAACCAAAATGAAATGTGTTGCTGCACATGCCTCTTTAATGTCAAAAAGTTTCAACCATGTTTTATATGTTCTACTTTTTGTGTAACAACTTTTACTCAGTTTAACTGCTACACTGGTATCCTTTACAGCACACTTTGAGTTGTATTGCAAGAAACCATGCCAATGCATAGTCAGTGGCACATTATGCCAAATTCTGCTATAGTCATTGAAGCTAGGCTGTGGTGTTCAGCTGTGTGAACATCCATAGGAAGATCCTATGAAAATGATCGGCGGGTGTGACGTCTCTGAGTGATTACACACACTACTAGTATCTCCAGGCGGTGCGGCAGCTGCATGCTGTGACACTGCCCTCCTCTCCTCTCCTCTCCTCTCCAGACTCCATCTGCGCCCAGATTCGGAACAGGTGCGGGGGGTGTCCTGGTGTCCACTGCCGGGCCAAGCCCAGGGTGAGGTGTGTGGGGGGGCATGTTGCCATGGTACCGACACGCCACCAAAGAGCTGGTGTGGGAAGACTCTGGCGCCCTGGCTGACCTGTGCTGTGCAAGGTATATATATATATATATAGTGTAATATAGCTTGTCCAGCCGCCCCCTCCCCCCACCAGCTCACTCAGCTACTGTGCCTATTATATCTAATATAATTTATCTGTGTCCAGCAGCACCCCCCCTTATCAGACAGATTATATTAGCTGACTGAGCTACCTCCACCCTGAGCTGGTCTGATGATGATGATGGGGGGGGGCTTCTGCTGTAGGACGCAGATATATTATATTAGATATAGGCAAAGTAGCTGAGTATAGATCCAAGTGTAAGGTGCTACAGGGTTTAGTAAGCAAAGGAGAGTAGAAGTGTGCACCTATATGCCTGGCGACACCTCCGTATACTCCCCTCCTATGCAGTATAAATAAACTGTGCAGGATAATGAAAACTTGGATAGATGCAGGGAAATTTTGGCACTGCCTATAGATCCAAGTGTAAGGTGTAAAGGTGCTACAGGGTTAATAAACGAAGAAGAGTAAAAGTGTGCACCTTTATGCCCGGCGACACCACCATATACTCCCCACCTATGCAGTGTAAATAAACTGTAAATAAACTGACCTTATTGACAGCTCAAAAATAGGGGGGGTATGGGGGGGTGACACCATGTTTTACCGCACCAGGTGATACCAACCCTAGTGAGGCCACTGCTCCTGCCCAAGTGGGCATGTTGTGTGAGAAAGGTAAGAGCAGGTGCCAGGTATATCTGCTGCCGTTTATATTAGGAGAATGCAATAATGATTGGATAAGGTTTTTTCACTTGTTTTATTGCTATGTCATTTACAGTATTTTGAGTAATCTTTGCTGTGGTCAGCATGTCTGCTGCTCTGGAACCAGAGGACTGAGGGAGCAAATGTGCCCTGTTCAAGAGAACCGACACCAACATCAACAATGCACATACTCAGTCCATACATCAGTGTGCAGCCACTGTACAAAGCACTAATGTAGCTTTTTACATGACAGCTAAATCAGCTATGTGCAAAACTAAATCAGAAAGCAGCCACAGCCTGAGCAGAAAAAACGTAGTTGTAAAAAAAAAAGTCAGTTACTTTGCTGAGTAACTAATTACTTTTCCAATGTAGTAACTGAGTTACTAACGCAATTACTTTTTGGGAGAAGTAATTTGTAACTTAACTAGTTACTTTTTTAAAGTAAGATGACCAACACTGATTATGAGTATGCGTGAACTTTTGTGCGACGGACTTGTGTACACACGATCGGAAAGTCTGACAACAAAGTTTTGTTGGTGGAAAATTTGAGAACCTGCTAGCCAATATTTGTTGGCAAAAAGTCCGACAATAAATGTTCGATGGAGCATACATACGGTCAGACTTTCCGCCAACAAGCTCACATCCAACATTTGTTGTCGGAAAATCTCATTGTGTGTACGGGGCATTAGAAACATTCTCTTTTAAAGTTCTATTTTTAAAAGAATATATCAAGAAAAATTAAGACAAACAGAAAAGGGTGCAAATGTTTAACAGGAAGAAAGGCACAAAAAGGATAAGCCAATGAGTGTTGTTATGAATGTTGCCAAGTCCTATTAATTCACAACTTAAATTGCACCTTTGCTCAGACTATGGGCATTATTAGCAACGACCAGTTAAAAAATGTAGTCACCCTTGACCTCTCCAGCTGCTTGTACTGTGAAGTAATTAATTCTCAAAGATTTCAAATGTTATTTACATTTGAATGCTGGCAAGTTGGCAAGATTTGCTTTCATAGAAGGTAATAGGAAAAGAGTTCAGATTTCTGTGCTTTCAATGTGAAATTTGATAATGGATTTCTCCACAATGTTTACAGGTAAGTGAAGGCTTTTTAAGTGTTCTTAGTAATGCTTAAAATATGTAAATGCTTTTGTGTGCATAGACTGGGCTCAGGCTCACATTAAAGTGGAGCTTGAGTGCATTACTAAGCCTTGAAAAATGTTAGGGTACCTAATCTGGTTTGTATGTATACTCAAACCTGCACAATTAACGTGTAAAGGTACCTACAAACCCTCTCCTTGCCACCTTTAATTTAGGGCATCCTCTGTCCCCTGGGCTGACATGGAGACGAGTGAGGGGAAGATGGCCCCCACTCGTCTCCATGACACTGCAGGGCGGAAGTGACGTCAAAACTTCACTTCCGCCCATAGCTCTTAAAGGGCCAATTTATTTTGTTTATTTTTTTAATTTTTTTTTTATTTTAATTTTTTTATTGCATTTTAGTGTACATATGAGATCTGAGATCTTTTTGACCCCATATCTCATATTTAAGAGGTCATGTCATGCTTTTTGTAAAAAAATAAAATAAAAGTTAAAATAAAAAAAAATAAAAAAATGTAAACGCGCCCGTCCCGCCGAGCTCACGTGCAGAAGCGAATGCATACATGAGTAGCACCCGCATTTGAAAACAGTGTTCAAACCACACATGTGAGGTATTGCCACGATCGGTAGACTGCAACGCAAAACATGCAACGAGTAGAATTTTTTCAATGTCGTTTATGGAGATTTTTAAGGGTAAAAGTTTGTCGCCATTCCACAAGCGGGCGCAATTTTGAAGCGTGACATGTTGGGTATCAATTTACTCGGCGTAACATTAAATTGGGCTAACTTTGATGTTGTCTTATTTTTTAATTAAAAAAAGTCGATTTTTAAAAAAAAAAGTGTGCTTGTAAGACCGCTGCGCAAATACTGTGTGACAGAAAATAATGCAATGACCGCCATTTTATTCTCTAGGATGTTAGAAAAAAAATGTATAATGTTTGGGGATTCTAAGTAATTTTCTAGCACAAAAAACATTTTTTAACTTGTAAACACCACATCTAAAAAAGAGGCCCGGTCTTAAAGTGGTTAAAAAACTATATATATATATATATATATATATATATATATATATATATATTTCCCCCGGAAGGTTTTATCCCCTTCATGACCAGGCCATTTTTTGCAATACGGCACCACTGGGTTGCTTTAACTGACAATTGGGTGCTTGAAATAGAGCTTTCTTTTGGTGGTGTTTGATCACCTCTGAGTTTTTTTTTTTTTTTTTTGTGCTATAAGCAAAAAAGGACTGTCAATTTTGAAAAAAAAACAAACAAAATTTGTTTACTTTCTGTAAAACATACCCAGTAAAAAAATTTTAAAACATTTAAAAAATCCCAATAAGCGTATATTGATTGGTTTGAGCACAAGTTATAGCGTCTACAAACTATGGGATATATTTATGGAATATTTTTTTTTTTTACGTGTAATAGCGACGATCAGTGATTTTTAGTGGGACTGCGATATTGCGGCAGACAAATCTGACACCAAGACACACTTTTTGGGGACCAGTGACACCAATACAGTGATCAGTGCTAAAATAAATGCACTGTCACTGTACAAATGACACTGGCAGGGAAGGGGTTAAAATCAGGGGCAATCAAAGGGTTAAATGTGTCCCTAGGGGGTGCTTTCTAACTGTGGGGGATGTGCTTTGACTAGGGGAAAACAGAGATCCGTGTTTCTGCTTAGCAAAAACACAAGATCTCCATTTTCCCCTCTGACAGAACGGTGGTGCTTTACAAGTGGATATATATATATATATAATAACAATATATATTGTTTTTGTGCCTGTAGAATATATTCAGAAGTGTATATATATATATATATATATATATATATATATATATATATATATATATATAGTGTGTATATCATATAGATAGATAGATAGATAGATATACACAATAAATATCGTTTTTGTGCCTGTAGAATATGTTCCACTTACTAGAATACCCAGAGACTTCAAAATGATAAGGGATTCAATTATATAAGATTCATTAACATGTTAATGAATCTTATTCCAGTCCATTATATTAACAGAATAAAAAACAAGCTGGGCGTTTGCCATATAAATTACGCCTGAGAAGGTCCAGAGGCTAAATAATTTCTTCTGCAGTCCTGCCCAACTCCTCAGTTTTAACTTGGGTATCATTAGTAAAATAATTACATAAGGATCTATAGATAATTGCATGTCATCAATAAATCTCAGGGACTGCATTGCGTTTGTCACGGAGATGGATAACTTGGGTTTTACCGGCCTGATTTCTAAGTTTGGCTGATGAATGAAACTGTGGATTCTATTTTCAGCTTTATATTTTCATCTCTGATATATTTTGCTATTGAAGCTTGAATTATGTGAACTCTGAAGTACCTACTGAAAGTATAAGCAATCAGCATTTCTCTTATTTGTTTTTCAAGAGGTTTTAGGGAGAGATGAAGACAGAATTTGCATTTATTCCACTATGAAATCAGTAAGGCCAATATTTTCACCTAGCCCCTCATGCTACTGTCACAGATTTGTCACAGAAAACAATATACTGTATTTATCGGCATATAACATGCATAGGCGTATAACACGCACATTCTTTTGAAGAGGGAAGTTTCAGGAAATTTTTTTAAATTTAAAATAAGGAACTTTGAAGCAATATAAGGGTCAGTGCCCATCTGCAGCCTCACCATTGCCACCAATGCAGCCTGATCAATGCCCATCTGCAGCCTCACAAGTGCCATCAATGCAGCCTCATCAGTCCACATCAATGCAGCCTCACCATTGCCATCAATGCAGCAGCCACACCATTGCCATCAATGCAGCCCCCCTCCCTGTCCCCAACAAGGCATCTAAAATTGAAGTATCGGCGTATAACACGCACTTGCTATTTGCACCCGATTTTCATGGTGAAAAAGTGAGTGTTATACGCCAATAAATACAGTATTGATAAGTGACATTGGTGTTAAAAAATGTCTTACTCTATTTTAATAGTACCTGTAAAAGATAACCTATAATTTGATGAAGCTGATTAGACTTGTAAAACGTGTTCAAAGGATGCGATTTAACTCCCGGCATACCTCGATGATGATACCTCTTTTTTTTCCATGAAAAATGTATTTATTGAAAATCAGAACAAGCATACATAGCATAGTACAGAAATTGAGGAATACAGAGAAACAAGCATATCTTCTAAATCCAGAAGTAGTATCAAAGGGATAGTAACCAGTATCCGTAGACCTGAACAGTGAACAGTTGGAGGTATACCTTTGTCGATATGTCATGCCTCTGTATAAAATAAGTGGCATGGATTTATCATATCTACAGGTATAGTGACATTATTAAAGCATATGTTGACTCATAATGTGGATTGTGTCTATTAAGAGTATCGGAATACCTGAAGCCCTATGGGCCACACTATAAAGAAAACAAAAAAAGAGGAAAGTGCATAGCAGAAGTAAGCCGAAATTTCCTTTCAGAGGGCGATCATTTGTGACATTGGGGTAATATTTTAGTGTGTATACCAGGACAATATTATTTATTTTCGGACAGAAGGGCTAAGATAAGTTGGTGTAAAATATAATCTACATAGGGGGTGATGGGAAGTGACGTATGGGCTGTGAACCTGTCGTAGACTTAAAACAATGCGTATAGGGGGGTCTCTGTATGTCCGGAAAGAAATCCATAAGGAGAAATGGGAAGGGGAGAGAAGAAAGGTAAAGGTAACTGGGTAAAGAGGACGGCAGGCAGGTAGAAAGTAACTGTAGGTGTCCGCGAGGGATCTGCTGACCAGCTAAGGAGGCAAACTGTCCCTGTGCTGTCAGTGGAGAGGAGCCATATTGTTTGTTCCTACTAAGTAGGAAAAACGATATGGCTCCTCTCCTAGTCACTTCCATATCCACACAGTTAGAACATCCTGAGGGAACACACATTTAACCCCTTGATCCCCCCTAGTGATAACCCCTTCCCTGCCAGTGACATTTACACAGTAATCAGTGCATTTGTATAGCACTGATCGCTGTATAAATGCCAATGGTCCCAAAAAAGTGTCAAAAGTCTCTAATCTGTCGCACTACAAATCGCAGATCACCACCATTACTAGTAAAAAATGCCATAAAAATGCCATGAATCTTTCCCATAGTTTGCAGACACTATAACTTTTGTGCAAACCAATCAATATACACTTACTGAATTTTTTTTCACCAAAAATATGTAGAAGAATATATATTGGCCTACACTGATGAAGAAATTTGTTTTTTAAAAAAAACTTTTAGGGATATTTATTATCGTATAGCAAAAAGTAAAAAACATTGTTATTTTTTCAAAATTGACGCTCTTTTTTTGTTTAGAGCGCAAATATAAACTTCAGAGGTGATCAAATATCTTTTTCATTGAATTACAGCCATTAATTAACTTTTCACATTGGCACTGTTAAACGATTTATTATTTGGCACTTTATATGTTATTGCACTTTATAACATAACGTGTGCATCTATGCATTGTGTTGGTCACATACACAATTATTATTGTATAGCAGTTACAGCTACTTTTGCACATTTGCACTGTATAGATATCATATGTTATATGCACATTTGTATCATTTTGAAATGTATAATTTCTAGCGCTGCACTTTATATTTTCACATTTTGGTTTCATAATTATCAGTTAGCTTTGCAGCTGCAGAGCACTATTGAGGAAAGCTGCAGGGCCTGCATCCCATTAGACGTGTTCCTATTGGAAGTATCTGACCAAAAATTACATTTTTGTTGCAGGCGATGCCTGAAATCTGACTTGTATCTTAGGCAGATTTCTGGGAAAATTGATGAGCCAATCACACAAGCAGGAAATTATGTTTCTGGGGGGTGGTCAGTATACATTCTGTGTACAGAACACCTCCAGGTAGCCAGATTGCATTGCATTTTCAGAAAATTACAGTGGTTGCAGATATAAAAGGAAAGGTAATTTTTACTAACATTCAAATACAATATGACTTGTGTCGCAATTGTATACGCTATATTATGTTTTCTTTATTTGCTATTATTTTCCCCATGAAAGTGGAATTACTCTTTAAATGTTAACTACCTGCTTAGTTGGATGTCTGTGTTCTTTATTATGTTCTTTTAAATGTCCTACTTATGTAGATGTAAGTCATATTCATATTTATATGCACTTTCTAGCATGCACCCCTTGGGGCAAACTACTCTATATACACATTTTTTTTCACATATGCTCCAATGCTTCATAGTTCCAAGAGAAATTTAAATGAACTTTAGAAGTTTTCCCTGAATATGAGCTTTTTCTGCACGTTTTAATTTACTGGTAGATTCTACCTAAAATGAATTCTATAATTTATGTGTCTGTGCCTGACAGAAATCAATAGGCTTATCTTCAGCTGTAAAAGAAGTTGATCTGCAACTCATTAGGTAATATTTTTGAGCTAAGTATAAAGAAAATAAATTTGAGATAATATCATATTAAACACAGAAATATACAGTAAGTTTGAATTAAATATTTGATTCCCTAGCTCTACTGGTCACAGTTAGTGTTAAAGACCTATATACACCTCAAAGTATTTAATATTTTAGGTGGCTGTATTTCCCCCCACTCCTTTTTTTTCATAATTACTTTCATTATCCTTGTTACTGATGTTTATATGTAGAGGTCAAATCAATCCATTTCGTATAATAATTAGGCACTATGCTGTGTTTTTTTTTCTCAGCGCTGTTTCTACCTTAGGCTCTGATTAAACCATCGTGCGACAGCCAATGGTCATTTAATATTTAACCTCTTCTAACTAATGATCATATCTACATAGATTATAAAGTTGAAGCTGGCTGGCTCAGGCCCATCAATGGTCTCAAAAACTCCAGTCATTATGGTCTAGAGCAGTGTTTCTCGACTCCAGTCCTCAAGGCGCCCCAACAGGTCATGTTTTCAGGCTTTCCATTATTTTGCACAGGTGATTTGTAATTACCACAGCCGCTTCATCTGAGGGAAATCCCGAAAACATGACCTGTCGGGGTGCCTTGGGGACTGGAGTTGAGAAACACTGGTCTAGAGAAAGGCAAGACTCAGTTATAAAATTATCCAATAGATAAATACTTTTTATATAAACAAAGACAGAAAATTTGGCGGCTCTATATAGAATCGATTAGACTCTATGCACACTGGACGTTAAAATAATGTCATAAAAACACCAGTAGCTTTGCAGTTTGTCTTTCAAAAATGTTAAAAAAAAATTAAAAACACTGGAGAGCCAAATTTTTGAGCATTTATCTGTGTTTAGGAGCATTTATGAGCATTTGATGTTTTAGTTAGAAAAAACACTCCTGAACGCTATTTTATGGCATTCAGAAAACAGCCCATAAACTCCACTGCTGATAAACGTCCAAAAATGTCCATGTGTGCATGGACCCATAGGATAACTTAGAGGGGAGTTTATGGGCTGTTAACAAAAATGCCCAAACTCCCAAAAACGGCCCTTTATGAGCTTCAGTGTGCATGGAGCCTTAATCATAATTGAGAAAAGGATCACATGTGAGCCCTATAAAACATCACAGTGCATTCCTATATTGTAAATAGCTATATATTTTTAAACACATGTACATATTTTTATTTTGTTTTTTTTCAAGGCTTAAGTTAGGCCCCTTTCACACCAGCATACAGAGGGCATGTCCTTGTCTGCTCTGCATAGCGGTAACAGTCACGGACCTGCCATCTGCCTGCTCAGCGGGGATCAGCGAAGAGATCCCCCCACTGAGCAGGCAGATTCCACTCAGACAGGTCTGCCAAATGTAAAAGGGGCCTTAGGGAGTTAAAGCGGAGATCTAAGGAATGCTAAGCTAAAGCAAATAAAATGTTTGCATTTGAATCTAGTTATCCTTATGCCCCTTTCACACGGGGCAGATCCACTCAGCGGGCTTCCCTAGCTCAGTGGGAGATCCCTCCATTGATTCCCACTGAGCTGGCGGATGACAGGTCTGTCTCTGCTCAATGAGCTTATTATTTATTGTTATTTATTATAATATATATTACATATTATATCCCTGTATATCTAATATGAATATAGTGGGTGCTATATTTTTTGCTGTATATCAATATGAAAATTATATATTTTCATACTTAGTCATTGCCATCAAATTATGGAGCAACAGGGCAAAGTCCCCTTGCTTGTTTTAAAATGATCTGATGTTTTTTGTCAAATATCTTAGAATACATGCATTTTACTGCTGTGTTTTTACTGGTTAAAAAAAATCTAATTTTGTTCTGAATCCCCCATTAAAATAAATTCTTACCCAACCCTATATGTATTGACTCATGCTTCAACTAAATATAATCATCTTATACTAAAAGCAGTGATGTCACAAAGAGCACAGCAACAGAGTGTAAAGGTCAATGATTTGTTTGTTTTTTTTTATCTCATTTGCTTTGCAAAGCAGTAGGGAACAAATGTAAACTGCATAAACCACATCCTAGGGTGAAATACTGTGGATGCGAGTCCAGTTCAAAGAGCATGTTTCCAGCCTCTTGATCTAAGTGAATGCTGACACATTTTTTACTACAAGACATGCAAACTTTCTACTGTTAAAATTAGGCAAATGTTCTTTCTTCCAGTCATATTGTTACTGAATGAATGCAGGTCACAGAGTGAGTCACTGCTAACTCAACATATGTTTATATCACCTTAGTAATAATGCTTAAGTGAAAGGCAAAAAAGCACTATGTAAGTATTAAAAAACAAAAAAAAATAATAAAATAGCCGGGCTTTCTTTTCTATAACAAAAAACAAACTGCAACATTTGATGATACCATGCTCCTTTTGGGGATACCTCTGAGTCCTTACAGGAGGCAATATCAGTCATTTAAAATTTTGGTATATATTCTGGACTAGTTATTAATTGGACTAAATCATCCATTATGTTACTAGATACTGTTCCCGGTAGTCAGGAGTCCACATTGCAAAATTTTACAGTTTCTTCCTCCTTTAAATACTTAGGAATCTATGTCACTCCTAAACATTTGGATTATATCTCCCTTAACCTATTGCTGCTACTGGGATGTATCTGAGATAAAGTTAGGGTATTGTCCAAACTCAAGTTGTCCGTAGTGAGGAAAGTAAACCTTATTAAGATGATTTTTTTTTTGCCACAACTACTTTATGTTTTGTACAATACCTCAATGACCGTCCCCTTTAAAAATGTTCTGTATCATCTCAACTCAACATATCGGTCCTTTATATGGTTAAGAAGGACTCCACGGATTAAATTGGAGCAACTTTAGAAACCTAAAGATGCACTGCCCAACCCGTGTCTTTACTACCTTGCAGCTCAGTTGCAACATTTGCTCAAGCCATGCCCAAAGAACCAGTGGTGGTGGGAGGGAGAGTGGATTCCATTACTGCCTTGGTGTTTCATGAAACTGGAGTTAATGACGCGGCTATGGGCCTGGAGGCATTAGCCTATGCTAAATTTAACAAACGGTTCCCTACGTATGTCCTCATGCAAAAAGTATGGAATAAGACCAGTCAATAAATGGCTTCACCAGCTACAGCCCAATTTGTGATAATGGGTATTACTCTGAGCTGCAACTTTTGCAAAGTGGGACTAGATGAAAAAGAGAATGGGGTTACATGTCTGAAGCATATTTTCTTTAATAATAAACTATGCCCTTTTTCTGACCTGCAATTTAAATTCCATCTACTGTACTCAATATGCTTCTATTATCTACAGTTACAACATGCTATTAGGGCACAATCAAGTGGGGAACCGTGGATACAATCCCCGACTCCTATTTTTAATTATACGGCTGAGGTCTCCCATGTTAAAGAATTTATATTAAACTGTTATTCTATGTTATCCTCTATATTTCTGAGAGGCTTTCCTGTTGTTGTCAAGAGCAGGTGGGAAAAGGATGTGGGTGTATTTGAGGATAAGCAATAGGAGGAGGTCATGCAGGCTGTGCAGAGCTGTTCTCTCTATGTTATGCAACGCCTGTCCCAGCTTTAGATTGTCCTTCGGGTGCATCTCACGTCTGCTAGACTGTAATGTAAAATGGGAGTGTAAGATGACCCAGTGTGCACTTAGATGCTCTATGGACCATAGGGATTTAATGAATCTTCTGCGGCGATGGCCAAAACTACATCTGTATTGGACTGGGGTACTTAACACTATTAATAAGGTATTTCAAGTCAGTATCCTGGATGAGCTTCCAATTGAGGAAAATTCTAAACAGGCTATTGCCAGGGCTCTATTCCAGGCCCATAAATGAATTCTTAATCACTGGAAAGCAACTGACCCTCCTACACTTAAAGAGTGGATAAATCAGATGGGGGATACCCAGCATTTAGAAAGGTATACCTTGCAACTCAGGGGGCGCCCAAGCAAATTCCACAAACTATGAGATCCACGGTTGGATATCCCAGTAAACTTAGAGATAGACTGCTATTATAAAGCTATTGTCGAGGTGAATCAACATAAAGCACTGGTTAACACTACACTTTATGTCTTGAATGTATGTGGTGTACTTATGATGGGCTCTGCAGGCGAGTGTGCACCTTTCGGCGCTGGTATCTGGAACTTTGACATGTTTATGTTTGCCATATATTTTCTGGAACCTGTAATGTTTGTTTTATGCATTATGTTTTTCAATAAACTTCCTTTTGAAGAAAAAAAAATAATAATTATCAACTCCCTACAAAGAAAGTAATGCAAATTTACCTTACTTCCTTTACCACCACACTCTAATTGCAGGGCTAAGCTTGCTGAAAGGTCTTCAACATCCATGCTTGATCACCAAGGGCTATGCCTGGTTCTCTTCACTGGCCTAATCTCGTTTCCTCCGGTGTGCAGCAGTGGCTAAGGCCTCACAGAGGAAACTAGAGCTTGTAACAGGGAATGCCAGAATCCGACACTCCTGGAAGTGTTAAATTCCAAAACATTCTTCAACAAAGCTTGGGTCTTCATAGGAGGGAGTTTGGTGGAGCAGGAAAGTATTGCCTTATTTTTATTTGCACAGGAATGCTTTGTAGTCATTGTAAAGCCACTATAATATATTCATACCATCCCATCTGTTAAATAGAGATATGTGTCCCAGTGTCTGTGCTATATAAAAAAGCTGCCGATTTCTACCTTCCACTAGAGTGTCTCCCAGTGCTCACGTGACTCCTCTCCTCTCCCAGGCTGACAGCTACTGTGGGAGGAGCCAATAACTCCCACTGACATCAGTCAGGAGGAGGGGAGGAGGAGAGAGATGAGCAGTCACCTGAGCATTGGGAGACGCTCTGATATAAGGTAGAAATCATCAGAGTTGTTATACAGAACAGACACTGGGACACATATTGTTATTTAACAGAGGGAATGGTATGAATATAACATAGTTATTATTTCAGCAGGAGGGCAGTGATTGGCACTGTCACGAGCTGACAGGCAGGGGGTGGGGGGGAGAACAGAGGAGAGCTGCGTATGACAGAGGCTCGTAAACTAACCACTGTGTCAGGGCTCAGCAGCCATGATAAACCGTGGTCAGTTTACAGGGTTATTTTAGGTTATACAGGGGCCAAATTACACAGCACAAGCACTGTGCTGTATAACATGCTTTAAGGGAATAGGATCATTTTTCCTTTTTAGGGTAACAAACGCTTTACTTTCTTTTTTCTTCATGGCAACATAGTCTTTTAAATATACAGTTGGAACACATACAGTATATGTGAACTGTTTTACTTTCCAAAAGGACTAAAAGTTGTATTCAGGCATTATTGTTTTTTACCCATTTTGTATTCAGGCATTATTGTTCTATACTCATCTTGGCAGCACTGTAAAAAAAAAGTGAAAAGTTTATTTTCTGATTAAGATTTGCAGCTTCCCACATCATACCTCTCTTTCATCCTCCACATATGATAATGAATCAGAATTATCATTGAGTGTATCAGTGAGGAGACAAGCAACACAGTTCATTGTAACTTGAATCATAAAAAAAAGGGGTCAACTTTCTGGCTGTTCATTGTGGAAGAGGTCTACAAACATTGAGAAAGATGGATTCTATCTAGTTTCTTATATAGTACTACCTAGTAATATGTACAGTCATTGTAAATATCCTACACTGTGTACAGATCTGTACAAAGAAAAAAAAAAACAGAACAATCTGCATCTATGGTAGGTAATTTAAGTGTGCATGAAACATTTGTGATCATGTTTACATGCATACAGTGTACAGATCTAATGCACACTACTAGAGCCTGCCTGCATCCTAAAAATGGAAGAACACTAATGCCACGTACACACGATCGGAATTCTTGTCGGAAAAGCCTTGGATGGTTTTTCCAACGGAATTCCAACGGAATGCCCACACACGGTGACGGTAACGTTGCCTACACACGGTCACAGCAAATTCTGACCGTCGAGAGCGCGGTGACATACAACACTACGGCGAGCCACGAAAATTAAGTTCAATGCTTCCGAGCATGCGTTAAATTGTTTCTGAGTATTCGTCTGAATTTCGCGCGTCAGAATTGCCACAGACGATCGGAATTTCCGATAGAAAGTTTTTCCGTCTGAAAAATTGAGAACATGCTCTCAAACGTTTGCTGGCAGAAATTCGGCCAGCAAAATTCAGATGGAGCATACACACGGTCGCATTTTCCAACAAAAAGCCCTCATCAGTCTTTTGCTGGATACGAATTTCCGATCGTGTGTACGCGGCATTAGTGGCTTCATTGAGAAGCTGTCTGAGTCCTAGCAATAGAAGAATGCTAATTAGCTTCCCTGAGCAACAGAAGGATAAAGAGCAGAGTCATTGAAAAACCACCTGCTTCCTAGCAACCTAAGGTTGCTTGACAGCTTCATTGAGAGGCTGTCTGCATACGAGGAACATAAGGACTCAAGGTGGCTTCATCCTAGCAATAGGGTCATGTATGCCGTAACACTGTAACATATGTAACACTCGAATGTTACATATGTACAGTATACAGAACACTTTTTACACATGATCTTGCTGTCAACTTCTGCTAGCAAGATCCTGCATACTAGTTGACATATTTGAATATAACCATGTGCGTGTGCCCTACAGAGTAGTCAAGCCCATATTAGTATGCTCTTTCTTTTACTTCTTAACATAGACTTTGCAATAAAAAGTAAAATCTACTTATACCCCAATGCCAGATTTTGCCTGCGGCACCTAAATGAACATAACATCACCATCCATCCAGCGAGTACCCATAACCCTTGGAATTAGGCAGTTCTGCAACTTCTCATGTTATTTCTGATACTAGCATTCCCAGCTTCCATCATACCTGATGGAAGCTGGGGTGAGGTAAGTATGCTTACTACCTTTTTTTCCCCACAGGTTATGTTTATGTATTTATTTATTTGGGGAAAATATTTAAAAGGGGGGGGGATCAAATTGCTGAGAAAACAATATTTGTATCTGGCTTATCGAAGGTCTTATAAAAGGTAATTGTGCATAAGTTAGTTAGGACCCTGAAACTGTCTAATAAGTTGTGTCTGTAAAACAGCGGTCCTCTTATTTGCCCTGCAAACAAGAATCTGTCATGTTGTAAATAAATTTTACTGTGACTACAATTTTAGTTAAACTACCAAGCCTTGTTCAACATAGTCATACCCAGAATTCATACTATACGCAGTAGATATGTTACATTGCCTTCAACCCAATGTATCCTGTTTATCCTGAACACTGACAAATTCTATCAGTACTTCTGTCTCTTGTTTTGAAATGCTGCATCCTTGAAAACATTGTCTGTAGCACATGCTCTTAGAGAAAACCATCCATTCCTTTACAATGTTTTCTTGTTACAGCAGGAAAGTTTTCAGTATTTACTCTTCTTACTTTTTTGCCCATCAATCACTTTATGGAGTGAGAAAGAAAGTTCAAAGAGAAAGAAAAGTTTGAAAGAAAATTCTTCCACATCATCATATCAAGATCATGCAAAAATCTAAAACCATGAATAGAGTAATTACCAAATTATTATAACAAAAGCCCCATAAAAACTAAAAATGCACAAACCATACCTCTTTCACTTATTGTTTTTCCTTTTTTCAGATTTTTACTTTGTCATCCGTGCCCTACGAGGTAGATTTCCTTGTATGTCCTATCTTGCAAACATAACAGGACGTGAGAGGAAATCTCTCCAAAATAAAGAAAATTACTGAACAGGTGCCCTATTTGGAAGATTTTTCCTTTATTGCTGCTCTGGCGACAACTCAATATTTTGGATTTTACTTGACTTTCAATTCTGGTGACAATAGTCACAATGACAAACAGAGAGAGTGCATCTTCACAACAGGGACACAAACAGCATTAAAAACCTGAGAGGTCTTCTAATCCCTAGCCACTTTATCCAAAAAAAAAAAAAAGGAAAAAAAGTTGGGGGGGGGGGGGGACATGTTGCATGTTCCAAAGGGTGAACTTATCCTTTAACATTGGGTGCTACATTATGTTACATAAGCTCTCACTCTGTGTGTTATGCATTCCTGATCCCTGTAATCATGGCACACTTTGTGTTATGCACTCCTGACCTCTGCATTCTATGCATTACGCACTTCTGAAACTTGTGATCTGGGCATTATGTACTCCTGACCCATGCACTCTGTGTGCTATGAATTACTGACCCCTGAACTATGTGCATTATGCACTCCCCTATGTACTTCTGGTCCCCAATCTATGGATTAGGTCTCCTTGACCCCCCCCCCCCCCCCCCCCCCCCCCCCCCAGTGTGTATTCCTCCTGATCCCCATGTAATCTATGTGTTCCATTCCATTCCTTTTGACCCCTGCACTTTGTGAATTATGTACTCCTGACCCCTGCATTATACAATTTTGAGCTCAGTGCATTACATATTTCTTAGGGAGGAGCGATGTGCTGACGTCACCGTGTTCTACGCCCACTAGCACGGGCGTTGTGTTACTGCAGCCTGCCGGCCACGATTTTTAAATTTTGTTTTTTAAGTTTTGATGTGCATACGCCTTTGGCGGTTTTTACGAAAATAAACCAGTTGGATCCTACCCATGGTGTGCCCTTTTCTTTCCTGTTTTTGGCCAATTTGGAGACCCAGCATTCGCATTCGGTGAGTTACATATCTGTACAAACCTGGAGCGTTCGGGGTATTCCTGTTAAAGACACAGACACCGAGATTGTGGTACCTAGGCAAGACAGAGGAGAAAGGCCCTGGCTGGGTTGTAGCCGCATGCGATTTCTTGAGCTTCATTTGGTAAGCCTTCAATCTACCTGGTGGTGGGATCACTGTGAAATAAGTCACATTATCACCGATGCTAACCTGGAAAAGTCACTCATCACACTGATGTCACTTTGACCGGATTTCCAGCTATATTTGGATATCTTCGTGGACTGTTTATTACTAGCATATGTAGTCTATAATGCCCATATAGATGTTTTTTTTCATTATTATTTTTAATGCTGATGAAAACTAGAGGATAATTGTTTTATTCTCCTGCGTCACACACGGTTTGACACATGTTTGAGATATAACTGATGGTTATGGATAACTACTGATGTATATTATCTGTTATGTGTGAATAATCACCGTCATACACTACTCACATTATTTGGCTAACACTTTCATAGCGCAACCTTTCCTTTTTATATTTACATTATGTATTTCTGACCCCTGTACTCTATGTGTTATGCACTTCTCACCCCAGTGCTCTATATGTTTTGTTGTACAATACTCTTGACCAAAGTATTTATTGCCTAACAATTGGTTGCTAAGTAGTAACTGACTATTTTATTGAAGTGCTATTTAAAATAAGCTTGAGACAAAGTTTTTCTGTTACTAAAGGCAAATCCACTGTGCACTGTGCGCTGTATATATCCGAGGGGGACATGCAGGGACAATAAAAAAACAGCATTTTTGCTTGCACATGATTGGATGATAGAGATCAGCAGAGCTTCCCCTCATTTCAGGTCTTCCCCTCAAATCTACAGCGAGTGCACTTGCAGTGCACAGTGGATTTCCCTTTAATAAATCAACCCCAAAGTCTGAGTTCTATATTCTGTGTGCAGAAAGGCAAATTAAAGCCTTTTTTTATTTTTTTATTATTGTGCTGAGATTTATCTGTGAGAATGTCACCTATGGCACGGCAAGTAATGAATATTTTGTGGGTAAAAGGATGCTGGCATATGTATGCTATCTATACAGAAAGTAGTTTTATCTTCTTATGTTTTAACATGCCTCTTTATACCACTTCACCCCAGCCTATAGTCAATTAACGGGCGGGCGGGTACGTTGTATCATATCATATGATACAGTGTTGCATGACCGAACAATTGTCATTCAAAGTGCGACAGCACTGAAAGCTGAAAATTGGCCTGGGCAGGAAGGGTGTAAAAGAGGGTATTGAAGTGGTTAAGCCCTACCCACTGTTGGCATACTGCATCCACACCAACCATTTTCCACAGTACGCTACAGGTACCACATCATTCTACAACTCAGGATGCACCCATCTTTCACAATCTTAGTAAAGGAATAGGTGCACACACTGCCATAGTAGTTCACATGCCCTCTATGGGTCCCATAGTCTAATAGTTGAGGAAGGACATGTCCTATGCTTACCTCTGTCTTCTCTCAGTGAAACTGAACAGCACTGACATTACAGTATATTCACCAAAGGCAGCCACCTATCTTTCCATATGAGCAGCATGTACACATTTGAAATATTCACAACAGACAATCCTACAACAGCAGTAGGCTGTTCCAACCAAAGACACACAATTCTTTGTGAGCCCAGTATAAATACTAAATCTGTATGGACACTAATAACATTTTTAGGTAAAATGCAATGTCTTTTCTTGATTTACATATAAATCCATTTTCTTTATTAGATTTCTTTTGTTCACTAAATTACTTGGCTTTCCTTGCAACACATTTTACTACAGTTATACGTTTGCTGCTTCTGCTTTTCTAGCAAGTGTGATGATTTGACCTTTCTTAATTTCCCTTGGGCTTTTAAGAGAATGGGTCATCAAGAGACAAAATGCTTTAAAAATGCAGACAGTGGTCAGTGAATCAACGAAGGCATTGAGGAAAGAATTGCCTGGTAATTATCTGTATATAGAGCTAAAGGCATAGAGGGGTACAACTCCCCCAAAGTCAAAACCATGTCAACCATGTCACATCAGGTTTGTCAGTCTGTAAGCTTTCTTTTACTTCCATTTCAGTTCCAAATTTAGCAAATCAGTTGAAAGATTCCCTTTCTCTGTAATACTACTAAATTATACATTTCAGGAATCTTGGGAAACAGGCACTTGGAGATAAATGTTTTCAATAGAATAATCTTAGACAAAGAAAAAACTTTCAGAGGTGTGTATAATGCATGTGATTTTCACCAAAATAGTATTATAATGTGTACCTGAATGAAATGATATATATATATATATATATATATATATATATATATATATATATATATAAGAAGGCCAGTATGGTGGCCTGAATTTATGGGAGGAGTCCAGGGGGTATTTAAACAGCCCACTCATCTGTGGTCTCTCTCTTTGATCCAGATGCTTAGCAGCACTCCGATTCGTGTCGGGTTCATTCGGTCATTTCATTTAGTCTCCACTTGATCCCATATTCCATAGTTCGGTTCATTGTCAGTCACAATTACAGCCCCTCGATTTGTGTCACTGTCATTTCAATCATTCAGTGGTCTTATTTCTTAGTGTCTGTCATGTTCTCCTTAAATACGGCACTCAATTTGTGTCGCTTAATCCGTGCATTTTTGTTTCTTTTTATTCCATCTCATATGCTCTACAGTTTGGTTCGATGCCGGTCACTTCAGTGGCACAACAATTTACTTTAATTTCAAATCGCTGTACGTTATGTCTCATCATTGACGGACACCCCACCCTACGATCCAGTCGCAACCATGGCACATCGACCCACATAGCTTTTAGGCTAACTGTTCTTAAAGTCGTTTTTCCTTCAAATTCCTTCCAATTTGTTTGATTTAACCATCCTTCTCGATAAGGTTTTCCCTTGCAGTCATTACAAGCACATCTCAAAGTCGCACGGTCATTCATCTCCAAATGGCATATATATGAGCCACTCACCGTGGTCTATCTGTCATTTCTCCTCTAGGTCAGTTGAGTTCAGGTAGTTCCATCCTGCACCAGGTTGGACGTTATTCCCCTGGTAAAAAAAAAAAAATACATATAAAAGTCATAAAAAAACGTAAAAAAAAAAACTGGACTTCTATGTTGCCCCCACTATAGGTTCAGGTCGCAACTAGGGCACAAATCAGCTAAAGCCATGTCACAGGCCGGCAGCGAAGACCTCACATCTGCCCCTCTGTCACCCGCTCCGGTTTCAGAGAGCGGAAGTGTGAAGTCCCTCAGGGGACCATCCCCAAGTTAACAGCGGAACTAAAGCGCAGGGGCGTGCTCTACCCCGGTACAGTCAGGAAAGCCAAGCTCTGTGGGCTCTTCTTCCCACCAGCACCCAGCAGGCGTCTCTTCAGTCCATATCCTCAGCCATTTCTCAGCTTCACGCCATGGTGTCATCATTGTCCGCCGCAGTCACTGACGTCCAAGCCAGATTGACAGTCTTGGAAGTATGCCTGGCTGCGGCCAACCCTGGCCCAATCGCGGTCCCAGCTCCCTCTCCGGCAGGTACGACAGGGAGGAGTTCCACTATCTTCTCTGTGCACCTGGTCCCAGCCAGCATCAGGAAGGACATTTTGGACGCCAAGGACTTCAACCTAACTTCCCTCCTCATTTCGGTCTGCGACCTGGCAGAGAATACATCATACCCTGGGGGGATGTCTCAGTGGTCCTCAAGGCCAAAGACCCCAGGCTCAGCCGCAAACTAATTATTACAGAGTTTGTGTTGACCTTTGGGTTGGTGAGAGATGTCCTGTGCTCAGCAAGCCCCAGCAGGAGGGAAGAACTGGACTTATATCTCCACACGGTGGTGGACCTGGGCTATAAATATGGGGGTTCACATTTTATGATTACCACCGTTCATTTTTGGCCAAAGCAGCAGCCAGGCTCTCGCAGTTCCATGTGGCACAGATTGGAGCCTCATTGACACAGAGTTGTTCTGCTGCCACTTTGCCGGCCTACGCTCCCCACTCTGTGCTTTGTGACAGTCCTCCACCCACACTGCTACCTGGTGCTCCAACATAGAAGTTAGACGCCCTCTCAATTTCCCCTCCTTCTCCGGTACCGGTCAGGGCTTGCCGGGCCCCAGCTCATTCGCCCAGATGGATAAATCGGGACGCACCATTCTGTCAGTAGGGGGAGCATCCATCTGCAATAACTTTAAATTTCAGGTTGTGCAACTACAGCCTATATCTGCTCCATATCTGTGCCATGTGTCATAGTGCACATCCTAAAACCCTATGCCAGATCAAGCAGCAGAAAACATCCTGACTATGCTGAGTAGATGTCCTATGGCTGGGGTTTTACCTCACCTCACACCCCACTCCCTCACTGGCTGCCTTCCTTATCCAAGGATTTACAGCAGGTTTCCATACCAGCCTCATAACACTACCCCACATGACTCACAAGTGCAGGAATCTCCCATCAATGAACAGGCCAAAGACCATCTGTTACAGGCTAAACTTGACTGAGGCTTCATCATTGGTCCCTTCGCACAGCCCTCTTTCACCATCTGGAGAGTTAGCCCTATTGGGCTTGTCAAAGGCAAGTTTTCGAATAAACTTTGTTTGGTGTACGACCTGTCTGCGCCTCATTCTTCCCACATCCTAAGTTTGAATTTCTTTAATTCCTTCAGAGAAATTCTCCCTAAAATATGCTTCAGTCGACATGGCGATTCATGCAATTATCAAAATAGGCACAGGCGCCTGGCTCCCTAAAGCCGACATATCATACGCATTTAAGCTTCTACCCATCCAACCTTCCCTCTGGTGGTGGCACGGCATTAAATGAAGAGAATCATATTACTTTGCCACTAAATTGACCTTCGGCTCTGAAAGCAGCCCGTGGCTCTTTGACACCTTCGCACAGTCCCTCACTTGGATCCTGTTGCACCAAGCTTAGTGCCAGATGGTCATCCATTATCTGGATGACTCCCTGCTAATCAAACAGCACGGCGTGCCCCCGTTAGACCTAGATAGGTTAAGAGTGGTGTTTGGGAATCTCAATGTGCCCATAGCAGAACACAAAGTGGAAGGCCCAGCAACTCACCTCTGGGTCAACTTCGACACTCGTTCCATGCAGGCCAGCATGCCCCCAACAAACTGATCCATATCAGGTGGGTTCTTCATGACTTTACCCATGCACAGGGGTGTACTAAGAAACAGCTTCAATTCCTCTTAGGGATGCTCAACTTTGTCCCTGTGGAATAATTCTCATTGCAATCTTTTATTTTGCGCCTCTTGGTCTTCCTCTCTCAGATACAGGACCCAATCAAATCCTTAGTCTAGACACAGCAGCAATAGCGGATTTGTCTATGTGAGATGAGTTCCTTACTAGTTTGAATGGCATATCCATGTTCATACCATCAGTATCACTTCTATCACCGCAGGTAGTAACGGATGATGCAGTCTCCACAGGCTTCGCTGAAATTGGTTTGCAGGGCCATGGCTTCCAGAGATACTCCTAATTCCCGGTTTCATCCAGTCTTCCTCATTGTTCGAACTATACCTCGGCCGCATCCCAGCACGGGGTTCCAGACCATATCATAAAGAGATTAGGCAGGTGGAAATCTGCCTGCTTTGCCCGGTACATCCCGAATCCTCAGGTAGAAATGTTGCAAGCGTTTACCAAACTTGCTCAGTAAATAACACTAAACCAATAAAGATCTTTCACCCCTAACTGAATGTTTTTGCCCCCTTTTTTAGTATACCGACCAGCAGACCAGGGCAGGGCACACTTCAGGTCTATTTCATGTTGTAAGTCATGTGGCTTGTTTATATGGTTCACATTCATCCCAGTTGAAGAGCTTATATATATATATATATATATATATAGTCCGGGGGTATTTAAGCAGCCCACTCATCTGTCGGTTCCTGTGCGTGATACCCTCCCTCCCATGCCCTTTTTCAGGGCATTTCTCAGTTCATTTATCTCCACAAACATCTATTACTTATCTTGTGTATGTCCCCTTTTTTGGTATACCAACCAGCAGACCAGGGCACACTTTAAGTCTATTTCATGTTGTAAGTCTTGTGGCATGTTTATGTGGTGTTCACATCCATCCCGGTTGAAGGGCTTTGACTATATATATATATATATATATATATATATATATATATATATACACACACACACACACACAATATAGGAAAATCCACAGAGTCTGTATTTCATACAAGTAATACATCAGATATTTGGAGGAACACTATATATGTAAAACGTATTTGTAATTGTTGAAATTGTCTATTATTGAACTTGGGTTACGTTATCTAATTATGTACTGGGCCATTTTAAATACAAAAGAGTGCTTAGCGGGGTGAATTTTGGATGCTTATTTAGTAAGGCAAAGGAGAAAGTGGATTAATCCATGCAAGCAAATTACTTAGCATTCAGTCATCTGATTTAAATAAAGTAAAATCTTATAAGCTGTTATTAACTGTTATGGGTTTCTGCATTTTGCACTCTGGACTTGTTCTTTACAGTCTTATTGATCACACCTAGGATTCAGCGGAGAGGAAATATCAATCTCCTTTTCAGCTATCATTCAGCTGCATTGCCATATGCCAGTTTTCCCAATGACTTAAACAGTCAAACCTTCTGACAAAAATCACATGTAGAGCCGCTAGAGAAGAAGTGGCATTGAAAATGTTCAGTGTAGGACTTTATGAACAAAATGGGGAATAGGGCAATAGGGAGATGGAAATAAGTAGCAGTTTTGCATGACTGCTGCCAAGTTTATTCACATGGTGTCTTCTTATACTCTTCTTTTGCTTGGGGGGGGCTCCATAGATCTACCAGCCACTAGAATTCCCACCACTACCACACGTTGAGTGTCACACTCCTGGGATGGTTTCTCAATATGGTAATAATAATTATATAATAATTGTAAAACAATTATATTAGCCCTGCAACAAAGTAAACCTTTGTTGCAGGGACTGAGACTCAAACTACACTGGGTAAATGTTGCTGTTGAAGCCTTCAGCTGTAAGAAAGCTGCAGGAAATTCAACCCAACAGGACCAAAGCTAAACTGAAACTTCAATGCTGAGCAGAGTTGACCTTTTATACCCCTTATTTTATCCCTTCCACCCAAAATAATGAAGTGGTGTTCTCTTTGGTATGGTTGGTATTATGTTTGCATCAGAGCTAGCCAAGTTCAATGTTTTAATACAATGCTTTTAGAATACGCCGATCTCAGGTATCTGTGACAGACCTTCTAAAATGCTATTCCTCTATCTTCTTGTCAGTCATCCTGCTGCAGTCAAAGCTCATAATCATTACACAGGAAATGGGCTCTTGGTAAAGGTTGTGTCATTTTAAAGGAGCAATCACACAGTAGGGAGCCCTGCTGAATTTGCTGTGTCTAGGGACAGAATTTCTGCCTGCTCTTGTCAAGACAAAGTGTATGTGCTTTGATGAAACAGTGAAGGGCACCTTGCATCAAGGGCATTATTCCATCAGTAGCTGAAACTCTGAGCACAGTATATGCTTAGTGTTACTAGAAACAGCAGTTCGGAGCATGTGTCCTAACCTATGTGTTTATTGATTTGCAGTAAAGATGACAGTGTTGTCCTGTTACCAAAAAATGAAAGACTTGGAAAGTTGGTTTAAAAGACAGCAAAATCTTTGATGAAATTTGCTGATGTTTTTTCTTTTCTGTTTTTTTTTACATGTTTGCAAGAAACCAGAATTAAAAAGGGGCCAAAAGTTCCACTTTCAAAAGCAATGTGGACCAAAATAAAAATACATATAATGTTGTGACTAAGGCCTCATGTACACTGCTGCTGGTAAACGGACATTTAGGAGTAGGTGGGCATTTTTTTCAGCTGCCCCTGAACTCTTCTCTGTTATCTTATCAGTACATGTACACTGGGTTGTTTATAGTAATTTCTAGGCAGTTGAGTTTAGAAGCATTTTTTGGAAAGCAAGAAAATGCATTCAGGACCGATGTTAAGAGGCATTTGAAACAACAAATCCTTTTAACAGCTTGTAAACGCATGTAAACGTGGTAACTCATGTTTAGACACATTTTGTTTACAGGTGTATTTCATTTTTGACTATTTTTTTTAAACGCTTCTAAACGCAAACGTGGCTAAACGCGGCTAAGTGCAGCTAAACACGGCATGTAAACGCGGCAAAACAGATGTTTTTAGACGTAATTTACTATCTGTCAAGTTAAATCGTTCAGGGGAGGTTGTAAAACGTCCCATGTACATTAAGGCTTTTTTCACACTTGCGTTAGCGGTTAAGTGCCGCAAGTTTTAGCTGTGCTTTACGGGCAGGAGCGGGGCGCTTTTAACCCAAAAGAAGGGGTTAAAAGCGCCACTATTTCTGTTCATCCATTCCCAAGTTTTGCACAGCCCTCTCTAAAAACAGGATACCTGTTTTTTCTATGCTTCAGTTAAAGTGTTTGTTACCCTAAAAAAAAAAATGGATCCTGTTCACTTGAAGCATGAATAACAGCACAGTGCTTGTGCTGTGTAATTTGGCCTCCGGTATCACCTAAAATACCTGGCTAATCCTGCCTGGTTCTGCCCTCCCCCCTGTAAACTGACTACGGTTTATCATGGCTGCTGAGCCCTGACACAATGGTCAGTTTATGTGCCTCCGTCATCCGCAGCTCTCCTCTCTGCTCTCCTGTGTCCTCCTCCCTGCCTGTCAGCTCCGTCCTCTCCACTATCCTCCCTTCCTGCTTCTGTCATATTTATTGTATAAGCATACCATCCCCTCTGTTAAATAATATTATGTGTCCCTGTGCCTGTGCTGTATAAAAAAATGCTGATTATACCTTATATCAGAGCAACTACTGGCACTCACGTGACTCCTTGGCTCTCTCTCCTCTCTACTGCCCTCCTCCCTAGCTGACGTGAGCGGGAGTTCTCAACCCCCTACGCTATAGCTGTCAGCCGGGCAGAGGAGAGAGCCTGGGAGTCCCATAAGTGCAGGGAGATGCTCTGATATAAGGTATAATCAGCAT
This sequence comes from Lithobates sylvaticus, assembly GCA_028564925.1. Taxonomy (NCBI): domain Eukaryota; kingdom Metazoa; phylum Chordata; class Amphibia; order Anura; family Ranidae; genus Lithobates; species Lithobates sylvaticus. Next base: position 251,580,516 of record CM053027.1, on the reverse strand, counting down.
TTTTTTTATTCAGCACAGGCACAGAGACACATAATGTCATTTACAGAGGGTATGGGATGCTTATACTTTAGTAGCTTAACAACAACTTTAACCACTTCAGCCCCGGACCATTTGGCAGCCAAAGGACCAGAGGTCTTTTTTCAATTTCGCACTGCACTACTTTAACTGGTAATTGCGCGGTCATGCAATTTTGTAACCAAACGAAATTTGCGTCCTTTTCTTCCCACAAATAGAGCTTTCTTTTGATGGTATTTGATTGCCTCTGTGATTTTTATTTTTTGCGATATAAACGGAAAAAGAGCGAAAATTTTGAAAAAAAAAGAGATTTTCTACTTTTTGTTATAAAAAAAATCTAATAAACTCAATTTTAGTCAAACATTTGGGCCAAAATGTATTCAGCCACATGTCTTTAGTAAAAAAAAATGCCAATAAGCGTATATTTATTGGTTTGCGCAAAAGTTATAGCGTCTACAAACTAGAGTACATTTTCTGGAATTTACACCGCTTTTAATTTATGACTGCCTATTTCATTTCTTGAGGTGCTAAAATGGCAGAGAAGTACAAAACCCCCCCAAATGACCCCATTTTGGAAAGTAGACACCCCAAGCTATTTGCTGAGAGGCATGTTGAGCCCATTGAATATTTTTTTTTTTAGTCCCAAGTGATTGAATAAAGACAAAAAAAAAAAAGATTTTTTTTTTTTTCAAAAAGTTGTCACTAAATGATATATTGCTCACACATGCCATAGTTATATGTGGAATTGCACCCCAAAATACATTTTGCTGCTTCTCCTGAGTATGGGGATACCACATGTGTGGGACTTTTTGGGAGCCTAGCCGCGTACGGGGCCCCGAAACCCAAGCACCGCCTTCAGGATTTCTAAGGGTGCAAATTTTTGATTTCACTCCTCACTACCTATCACAGTTTCGAAGGCCATAAAATGCCAAAATAGCACAAAACCCCCCCAAATGACCCCATTTTGGAAAGTAGACACCCCAAGCTATTTGTTGAGAGGCATGGTGAGTATTTTACAGCTCTCATTTGTTTTTGAAAATGAAGAAAGTAAAGAAAAAAAATTTTTTTTTTTCTTTTTTCAATTTTCAAAACTTTGTGACAAAAAGCGACATCTGCAAAATACTCACAATACCTCTCAGCAAATAGCTTGGGGTGTCTACTTTCCAAAATGGGGTCATTTTGGGGGGTTTTATGCCATCTGGGCATTCCATGGCCTCCGAAACTGTGATTGGCAGTGAGAAGTGAAATAAAAAAATTACACCCTTAGAAAGCCTGAAGGCGGTGATTGGTTTTTGGGGTTCCGTACGCAGCTAGGCTCCCAAAAAGTCCCACACATGTGGTATCCCCGTACTCAGGAGAAGCAACAGAATGTATTTTGGGGTGTATTTCTACATATGCCCATGACATGTTTGAGCAATATATCATTTAGTGACAACTTTTTGTAAAAAAAAAAAATATATATATTTTTTTTTTTTCATTATTCAATCTCTTGGGACAAAAAAAAAAAATATTTAATGGGCTCAACATTGCTCTCATCAAATAGCTTGGGGTGTCTACTTTCCAAAATGGGGTCATTTGGGGGGGGTTTGAACTGTCCTGGCATTTTATGCACAACATTTAGAAGCCTATGTCACACGTCACCCACTCTTCTAACCACTTGTAGACAAAGCCCTTTCTGACACTTTTTGTTTACATGAAAACATATTTTTTTTTTGCAAGAAAATTACGTTGAACCCCCAAACACTATATATAATGTTAAAGCAAAGGCCCTACAGATTAAAATGGTGGGTGTTGCATTTTTTTTTTCCACACAGTATTTGCGCAGCGATTTTTCAAACGCATTTTTTGTGGAAAAAATACACTTTTTTTTATTTTAATGCACTAAAACACACTATATTGCTCAAATTTTTGATGAAATAAAAAATATGATCTTAGGCCGAGTACATGGATACCAAACACGGCATGCTTTAAAATTGCGCACAAACACGCAGTGGAGATAAACTACATACATTTTTAAAAGCCTTTAAAAGCCTTTACATGATACCACATTAGATTCACGGAGGAGGTCTACTGCTAAAATTACTGCCCTCGATCTGACCTTCGCGGTGATACCTCACATGCATGGTGCAATTGCTGTTTACATATGACGCCAGACCAACGCTTGTGTACGCCTTTGCGCAAGAGAAGGGGGGGCAGGGGTGCTTTTTTTTTTTTTTTTTTTTTGGTTTTTTTTTTATTTATTTAGCTTTTTTATTTTATTTTTAAACTGTTCCTTCCATTTTTTTTCTTTGTTATGATTTTTATTGTTATCTCAGGGAATGTAAATATCCCCTATGATAGCAATAGGCAGTGACAGGTACTCTTTTTTTGAAAAAATTGGGGTCTATTAGACCCTAGATCTTTCCTCTGCCCTCAAAGCATCTGACCACACCAAGATTGGTGTGATAAAATGCTTTCCCAATTTCCCAATGGCGCGGTTTATATCCGGGAGGGGGGACATTCCCTCCCACTGCTTGTAAAAGCAGTCTAGAGGCTAATTACCCGCTAGAATTGCTTTTACATGAAAGCCGATCACTGGCTGAAAAGAATGATACCAAGATGATACCTAAACCTGCAGGCATCATTCTGGTATAACCATTCAAAGTCCAGCAACATACTGGACATATATTGTAATCTTTTTTTTTTCATGCAGCCTCTTGGCTGAACGAAAAAAAGAGATTGATTGGTGGGTATGCCCACCATTAGAATACCTCCCTTCATCCACCCACTTCTAATGATGGGCATACATGCACCATTTATATATGCCGATGCATGGGGGCATCCTCCCGCAAAAGTTATGCCGTGTACACACGGTCGGAATTTCGACCGTATGTACGTGGCATTAGGAGCCAATCGCTCCTCCCCCCCCTGCTGCCCCCATGCTTCGGCATATATGCTCTTTTTTTTAACTGTGGTGGTGAAATCACCTCCTACAGTGTTGGAGTCGCGTCTTTATGTATCGTGGGAGCAAACGCTGTTGCTGTCAAGATAAATAAATCCGCGTTGCAACTGAATGGCGCACCTGAAAACAAAAAAATGCTTAACACTAAAACACAGTAAACAAAATTACATACCTGAAAAGCAAGCATGATAAAACATGATAAAACATAATAAAACATTGCAGAATAGAATGGAGTAAAAAAAGAGCAACAATAGAGAGAGAATAGAGTGAGAGAGAGAACAATAAAACGACAACTATTTTATTTTTTTTTATTTTTTTGAGATTCACAGGTAAAAAAGCTCCTGACTGAAGCGACTGAATCAAAACGCTACCACAAAAAAACTGTTAGCGATCGCAGAGATCAGGCCTGACTCTGCGAACGCTGCAGTTATGTGTGCTTAGTGTTTTGTAAGTGACAGTGATCGATCGATACTGCACTTGGGTGGGCTGGGCTGGGCGGAGGGGGAAAACGCAGGTGCTAGCAGGTATCTGGGCTGATCCCGCTAACAATGCGTTTTTTTTTTTTTGGAACCCTAAACTGCTGGGACGCTAGTATAGATCTGATCAGATCAGATATTGATCTGTTCAGATACTGTGCCACTAAGGGAGGTGTATGCTTTGTGCGTGGGTGTTTGCGGTACTGGCACTAACCTGGGGCGACGCAGACCTTATTTGACCCTAAAACCTGATTGATATCACCCGCCGGGCGATCAGGGGTTTAAACCGTTATTGGGTAATAAATGGCGGGTGCCCTGACAGTATAAAAAACAAGCTAACTAACCAGCGTCACCCGTAACAGTAATACAAAAAAAAACTGGCTACCTAGCGACACTAATGCAGCGATCAGAAAAACGATCGCTTAGTGACACTGGCAAAAGGGGGTGAAAGGGTTAACTAGGGGCAATCAGGGGGTTAAACCTTTATTAGGTAATATATGGGGGTACCTGACGCTATATAAAAACCTGACGGGGAACCTAAATAACGAAATAACTAACTGGCTAACCAGCGTCACCAGTGACAGTTATACAGTGATCACTGGTGAAAGGGTTAACTCTAGGGGCAATCAGGGGGTTAAAACCTTTATTTAGGTTGTAATATGGGGGTACCTGACCTATAAACCTATTTATGAACCTATATAAACATGGCGGTTACCTAAAAAAAAAAAATGGTTACCTAGCGACACTAATGCAGCGATCAGAAAAACGATCGCTTAGTGACACTGGCAAAAGGGGGTGAAAGGGTTAACTAGGGGCAATCAGGGGGTTAAAACCTTTATTAGGTAATATATGGGGGTACCTGACGCTATATAAAAACCTGACGGGGAACCTAAATAACGAAATAACTAACTGGCTAACCAGCGTCACCAGTGACAGTTATACAGTGATCACTGGTGAAAGGGTTAACTCTAGGGGCAATCAAGGGGTTAAAACCTTTATTTAGGTTGTAATATGGGGGTACCTGACCTATAAAACTATTTATGAACCTATATAAACATGGCGGTTACCTAAAAAAAAAAAAAAAAAATGGTTACCTAGCGACAGCAGTGACACTAATACAGCGATCAGAAAAACGATCGCTTAGTGACACTGGCAAAAGGGGGTGAAAGGGTTACCTGGGGGGCAATCAAGGGGTTAAACCTTTATTAGGGGGGGGTAGGGGGCTACCTTGGACCTAAAACTAACTGCCCTGACAGTTATTACAGTCACACTGACACTAAATGCAGTGATCAGTAAAAAAATGATCACTGCAATTAGTGACACTGTGACTGGGGGGGGGGAGGGGGTGATCTGGGGGGTGATCAGGGGGTGACAGGGGGGTGGAATATGTGCCTAACTGTACTGGTGTCAGTGTAGTGTTGTGCACTAACCTGTACATGTTCGCCGCTCGGCGTCTCCGGTCACATAGACCGGCGCACCGAGCGTGACATCACTTCCGCCTTCCTGTCTATACAATAGACAGGAAGGGGAAGTTTCTCATTGGCCAGGAGCGATCGCGAGGGGGTGGCCAGAAACCACTGGCCGTCCCCTCGTCCCGGATCGCTCCTGAAGCGATCCCGACCGTCCCCGCCGGCGGAGGGGGGTCCGATCGGACCCCCCAACCGCCGGAAGAATGTCACGTACAGGTACGTGATTCTGCCTGTACGTGCCATTCTGCCGACGTATATATACAGGGGGCGGTCGGCAAGTGGTTAAGTAACACTAATGCGCGTACACACGGCTGGATTTTCCCACAGAAAAAGTCAGATGGGAGCTTTTCATCGGACATTCTGACCGTGTTTATGCCCCATCTGACTTTTTCTGCCAGCATTTCTGACGGACTTAGATATAGAACATGTTCTAAATCGTTCCGTCGGAAATGCAGACGAAGCTTAGTCCGCTGGCAAGTCTGACCGTGTGTACAGGGCATTACAGGTCGTGCCAATCCCCAGTCTGTGAAAGGAGTAGCAGCAAACCTTTGTATTCATCTTTCTGCTTTTTCCTCACATCAGTATGTTCCTTGTTAGCATATGAGCGCTGAAACACAACTAACTGGCTCATCGTGCTGTTTCTCCCAGTCTGAGCTTTGTTGTACAGAGCAAGATGAGTCAAGATGAAATACCAAATTAAATTATGGTACTTAGACTACTTCCTTAAAAAATACATTAATATAGAGCTGTATTCCTTAGGCTCTTCTGTATCTGTGTGGAGTACAGCTTTAAATCTGTTTGGTTCATTTGTATATATGTAAATATGAAATTGTCCTTGCTCGGACACAGCTACTTGTAGGAAAATTGCTGTAGCATATTCCTTCATGTAATTAACATTATGTGCTGCTTTTGGTGGCACTTTTACTATATATGAAAATCCAGAGTCTGCATTTCATACAAGTATTACATCAGGTATTTGAAGGAACACTAAAAATATGAAAACAAACATATGGTAAACACATAAATGTAGAGGAAGTTGTAAATGATCCTACTTCACATCATTGCCTTATTGCTGTGGAGATGACAGATTTTTGTTGCTCCTAGAGGTCCGGCATAGGTATGATTTTTTTCCCTCCCGTTGGGATCTTAGGTCACTCCGTGAAGGGGGTCTTTGCTAGGTCGGAAGAGCATTTTTAGAAGTTCAAGAGCTATAAAAGTGGAAAGTGGATGAGGATTCTCCTGGCCATATCAAAATATTATTTTACAATTTTTGGCTAATGAGCTGGGGGGGGGGGGGTTCTAACTTGTGTCCATTGTATTATACAGGCTTTACTGTGCCAATTCATAGATTCGTGCAAGGACAGATAGATCCTCACCATCATTAGGGACAAAGTTCACATGTTCACTGCTATCATGGGCTCAGGGTGAACCATACATGTTTAAGATTTTTGATCCCAGAAAATTTAAGATGAAATTCACTGGCATTAATTCCAATAGGGTACTGCCAGGCCTCTAAACTTAGGTCAGTCGGCATAGAAGGGCCAATAATGGGATCTTTGTTATTTACCAGCCTCCTCCCTATAAAAGGGTGGTTTCTCAGCAGCCATTTGCCAATATGCATTGGAGTAATTTAGGCAGAGCTGACAGACTATGTAGTTGCTATATGGTGCTATATAGTGCTATATTGCACTAAATCACTGTGAATTTCAGTGTGGCGGGCTATGCATATGCTTTTGTAACCCCCCATATTCACAGTTCAGAGACCCAACAGTCCTTTTAGAGCAATTTTTTTGTGTATATCACAACAACTTTAATTGCTGTTTAGTTGGTGCAACCACCCACCCTTCCTCCACAGTTTGCTTATTGGTGTAGTTTTTTAATAGGGCTTTTAATTTTCTTTTATCCAGTGTTTCAGGTTTTATTTTTGGAGAGGTATATGTTATTTTATTTTCTGTAGCTAAGGACTTTTATTATTTTAGGCTGTGCATCTTACACTTGTTGCTTAAACAGGTAAAGCTACCAGATACAGTAATGTATAATATTACAGTGATGTATAATATTACAAACTTAGACAGGCATACAAAGGATAATGGTTGAAATGTAAACACCCAAGTCATTTTAATGGTTGGAATATGGGTCATCAAAGTATTCTCTACAGGTTCTTGATCATTATATTTTAAATGACCAAATTTATGAACCCTTTTTCAGAAAAAGTAAGGGAAAATTGAGAAAAGGGAAAGCTGGTTAGGTTAAAATGGTGGAAGAATGTTGAAGATGTAAGCTGCATGCCTGGATTAGGGTCGAGTTGGGATAATATGGGGAACTCTTAACCACTTCCCATCTGGCCAATTCTGACACTTCGCGCCTACATGTAAAAATCTACTTTTTTTGCTAGAAAATTACTTAGAACCCCCAAACAATATATCATTTTTTAGCAGAGATCATATAGAATAAAATTGTGCAGCAAATACGGAATATGTGGGAATCCTACCTAATATATATATATATATATATATATATATATATATATATATATACATATATAGAGCTTACTGAATAAATATCAGGGGGTGTAATCAGTATTATACTGAACCAACAAACAAAAAATAAAAAACACAATGACTTCTACACACCCTAAAGAGTTAAACTACAAAAAAAATGTATTGCTAAAAGATAGCTGCCATAACCCCGGTATTTTCATAAACAGCGGGCGGTCCTCTTTAGGATAAAAGTGGTCTCTGCAGCGGATTCGCCGTGAGCTCAGTTTTATTGGCGGCGGGAGAGGTGCCCCACCTTCCGCTGCTCTCCAGTCATCGCCGCTTACCGGAGCCACCGGTAGCGTCGGGGACAATCTGATCCTTTCCCCTGAGAAGCTGGAGCCGAGAGACGGAAAGATGGCCCCAACTCAGCTCCATAACATTGGATGATGGAAGCACGGTCAAACATCACTTCCACCCAACGGCCATAAAGGGGAAAAAAATGAATTGAAAAAAAAAAATACTTTTATTTTTTTTTATTTAAGTATAAATGTGAGATCTAAGGTATTTTTGACCCCGAATCTCACATTAAAAAGGTCCTGTCATGCTTTTTTTCTATTACAAGGGATGTTTACATTCCTTGTAATAGGAATAAAAGCGATCCAAATGTTTTTTTTAAAAAGACAGTGTAAAAATAAAAAGTAAAATTAATAAGAAAAAAATAAAATCGAAAGCGCACCGTCCCACCGTGCTTGCACGCAGAAGTGAACGCATACGTAAGTTTCACCCGCATATGTAAACGGTGTTCAAACCACACATGTGAGCGATCGTGACGATCGTTACGTCGCCAAAGGAGATTTTTAAGGGTCAGCGTTTGTCGCCATTCCACAAGCTGGCGCAATTTTGAAGCATGACATGTTGGGTATCAATTTACTCGGCACAACACAATATAAAAAAAATGGTGCTAACTTTACTGTTTTCTTATTTTTTTATTCAAAAAAGTGTATTTTTTGTCCCAAAAATTGCATTTCTAAGATCGCTGCGCAAATACAGTTTGACATAAAGTATTACAACGACCGCCATTTTATTCCCTAGGGTGTATGAAAAAAAATATATATATATATATATAATGTTTGGGGGTTCTAAGTAATTTTCTAGCAAAAAACAACAAGTTTGAAAAATAGGCCTCTGTGATGGGACCGGAGAGCCCAGGAAAGGCAGCTGTGGCCTCTCAGATCACTTCTGCATTACTGGGAATTGCTAGCTGAAAAGATTGATACTGGGGTGATGCCTGTATGTGTCTGGTATAACCACTGAAACCCGAGGACGTCCATGGACGTCCTATGGGCGGTGGTTAATAATCCATTCTTTTTAAAGATGAATATTCTTTCAATTTAATTTTTAAACAGTATCTGACTCTGAGGGTACAATTCAAAAATACTGTATAACTTGCTCAGAATTGGCAGCAAGGCTTGGAGCTGCCTCCACTAGTATTACTTTTTGCTTTCAACAGGAACACAGCAGCGATATAATGGGGGGGGGGGGGGTAAAATGAAGATAAATGTCTAGGATATTTAGAAGTAATTTCTATGAGGCAATGAGGAAGAGGAGGACGGAGAGTTACCCGTAGTTACGTAAAAGTGTCAGATTTGCCATCCTGCTGCAACCACAAAGACAAACACGCTATCTAGCTGACAGTGTCAGACTTTTGGCAGAGATGAACTGGCTTGCTGCTCTTTTGCTACACGTTTCTAGAACTACCTGGACTCTACCTAAAAAATGATGACAATCATGTATATAACAATCAAAATGTTTAGGTGACAGCCTCCAATAGCAAATCGAGTGTCTTTCTGACTGATACAGTAAATTAGCATGATTCTGTGCATAATTTAGAACCCACATTTCTCAGTGTACATCTGTTCGAGCAATGAATGTGTGGAACTGCACTTGCTGGAAAGGTTGCATTTTATTTATGTATAGCAGCGGTATAGCCACCAACCATGTTAATTTATGAATATTTTACATTAAGTGTGGGGATAATTTATATCCAGTGACATTGCACGCTTTACTAGATTTGTCATTGTAAACCTCTGTCCAAAAATTCCTGATTTTTAGCACTGGTAGGATTTTTACTTCTTAGAAAATAATAAGTAGTTCTCAGTACTAATTAGGGCAGGGATCTCCAAACTACGGTCCTCCAGCTGTTGCGGTATCCCATTTGGCATTGTAAAACTCTGACATTCACAGACCTGACTAGGCATGATGGGAAATGTAGTTCTTGAACAACTGTAGGGCCATATTTTGGAGACCCCTGAATTAGGGTATTCAAAATAGGATGCATTTAGACAGCAAAAAAATGGTGTTACAGTATGTAAGTAGTACATAAGTAATGATCATCCTCAAACACGGTTATGGGCCATAAGTAACTTGTTTAGATGGATCATTAGCAATGTTTTCCTTTAAATTCAATTTTAAATCTTAGCAAGTATGGATGGAGTCTAAATATAGAGGATGCTATAATATGTTACCCAAATATGAAGTAATTAAAAATCATCTTCGACTCCACAACAATTGTTGTGGCACTCTTATTACATTCTCTAGATCTAGACTACACACTGGGTGCCCTCGGAGAACCTCTGGTTTGCGAGAGCTACCTAATCAAAGGAAATGGAAATCAGCCTTGCCAATATTGAACAGAAGCAGACGATTCAGCTTCCCATATCTTTAGCTTTCAAAGTATGGATGTAGGGCACTCCAAAAATATCTAAATTGCATATTTTGAATTCTTACTATGTGCAATGTTTTCCTAACTCTCACTACATGGGCAATGTATCTAATACATCATTCTCTTCCCATTTTCATTGGTGTTAGTGTCATATTATTTTTTTACATAGGGCACCTTGTAAACCTAATGTCAACTCTCCATGGCCAAAATTGCCAGACAAATATTTTCTATACCTACACCTGAAAGTGAAAGAAATATACTGCATTTGTTGAACTGATAACTTTATTTTGTGTTAAAGTCGACTGTGGCCTACCATTTAGTTCTGAGTGCATCTGTATGTACAGCTTTCCTTTATTCCCCTTGCAAATTTTCATAAATAGCTGCTGATCCTGCAAGCAAAGTCTACCTCATTCACCTTCCTGTGGTAGGGTGACAATACTGCTGTACTGCTCCTGAATTCAGAGCAGTGTCGCTTCTCACTTGTAGGCTTGCACTGCTGAAAAGATGTTGCAAGGGAATAGGCATCAGCAATGCCACTGCTGATTCACAAGCCTGTATCTTGTTAAATCAGCAGCTATCCATGCCTAGTCCTGTCCACTGTTCTCTTTATTGACAGCACTTCCTCTGTTGCTGAAATCCTCCCACTATGAGCTGCAGAGCCTGGGAATGAGGGCATGTGAGACACAAATGAAGGACAATTTGGCTCAGTCATGGAAGGTCTATTTTATGAGGCTTGTATATCATTGGATTTATGACTTTTGTAGGTTGTCTGCACATGAGTCTTTAGACAAAATAATTGTCAAAAAAAAAACTGCATTATTATAACATGTCCTCTGAGGAGTGTTTCAATATTATTTTTTTTGTTTTTTTAAGCTAGTTAACAGAAACGTAAAAAAGCAAGAAAGTCAATGTAGTGAATTGCTGCTGCCTGGTATTTTCTCTAAAGGTAAACTAGACATAGATGGTTTTATCTGATGCTTCTGATTTTAACAGGATTAAGGAGTAATGCCGCGTACACACGACCAGTTTTCCCATCAGAATAAACTCTGATGGTCTTTCCGACAGAGTCCCGCTGAAACGGACTTGCCTGCACACGATCACACCAAAGTCCGTTCGTTTAGAACAGGATGACGTACGATGGGACTAGAAAAAGGAAGTTCAATAGCCAGTAGCCAATAGCTGCTCTTGCTTCGTTTTTGGTCTGTCGGAATAGCATACAGACGAACGGTTTTCCCAAAATGAATTGATTCTGTCGAAAAGATTTAAAACATGTTCTATTTCTAAGTTCATCCGAATTTTTGAAAAAAAGAGTCTGATGAAGCCCACACACGATCGGAATATACGATGAAATGATTCCGTCTGACCTTTTCTGCCAAAAAGTCTGGTCGTGTGTATGTGGCATAAGTGTAGAAAAAAAATATTCCTGTAATACAGTGGCCATCAACCCTATCCTCAGAACCCACTAACAGGCCAGGTTTTATGTATTACCTTGGGGAGATGCAGACTAGAATACTTCAATCACTGAGCAGCAAATGATATCACATGTGATGTATTTCAGTTATCTTGCAAACCTGGCCTGTGGGTCCTAAGGACAGGGTTTATGTCCACTGCTGTAAGGCCGGGTTCACACTGGTACGACAAACGCTCCGACATTGGGCGCTCATGTCGCATGACGTGTGAAAATCAATGTTTCCCAATGGGAGCCGTCTTAACTGGTCCGACACAAGTCGGTCCGACTTTGAAAATGCTCCCTGTACTACTTTGGTCCGACTTTGATCTTCCTTTAGCCCATTGACTATCATTGAAGTAGGATCAAAGTCGGATCCTTGTCCAAATAATCCAACTTTGGCATCCAACATTGTGTTACTTCCTGCCCCCTGCTGTAGCCCCTCCCATTGTGTGGTAGTACGACTTTTCTTTTGACCAATCAAAACTATCTGAGAAGTCAGATCAAAGTAGTATCCTGTTCATGAAAGTCAGATGGATGTAGGACCAATGTAGGACCAATGTAGGACTGATGTCACAGAGCAAAGTAGGATGAAAGTTGTACTACTGTTGTGTAGTATAGTGTGAACCCGGCCTAAGACCCCTTTCACACTGGGGCATTTTTCATGCGCTTTAGTGTTAAAAAAAGCACTTGTAAAGCGCCTGAAAGAAGCCGCAACTGCAATCCCAATGTGAAAGTCTGAGTGCTTTCACACTGAGACCCCTTTGACACTATGGTGTTTTTCAGGCGATTTAGCGTTAAAATAAGCGCCTGTAAAGAGCCTGAAAGAAGCCGCAACTGCAATCCCAATGTGAAAGCCTGAGTGCTTTCACACTGAGGCGCTGCGCTGGCAGGGCGTCAAAAAAAGTCCTGCAAGCAGCTTCTTTGCAGCGCTTTTGAAGCAGTGAACACATCGCTCCTAAAGCGCCCCTTGCCATTGAAATCAATGGGAAGCACCTGCAAAATGCCTGAAAAGCGCTTTTGGCATCATCGCTTTGTGGGCTTTTTTAACCCTTTATTTGGCAACTAGCAGGGGTTAAAAGAGCCCCACTAGCGTTCGAAAAACGCTGGTAAAGCGCCACTAGTTTAAGCAGCACTTTACAAGAGTTTTTTGGGCGCTGACAGTGTGAAAGGGCTCTTAAATCACTTGGGTTTTCACATTGGGATTGCAGATGAGGCTCCTTTCAAGCGCTTTACAGGCACTTTTTTTTAATGCTAAAGCGCCTGAAAAATGCCTGAAAAACGCCTCAGTGTGAAAGGGGTCTAAGGCCCCTTTCACACCGGGGCGTTTTTCATGCGGTGCAGCGCTAAAAATAGCGCCTGTTCACCGCATGAAAAAATCCGGCCCCTTTAACTCCAGTGTGAAAGCCGGCGGGCTTTCACACTGGACGGTGCGCTAGCAGGATGACAAAAAAAGTCCTGCTAGCAGCATCTTTGGAGCGGGATAGGAGCGGTGTGTTCACCGTTCCTATACCGCTCCTTCCCATTGAAAAGAATGGGAGACCGCGGTAAAACCGCGGCAATACCGCCGCAAAGCGCCGCTACGGCGGCGCTCTGCGGGGGGTGTTTAACCCTTTTTCGGCCGCTCGCGGGGGGTAAAACCGCACCGCGAGCGGCCGAAAACCGCGGTAAAAACGACGGTAAAGCAGCGCTAAATATAGCGCTGCTTTACCGTCACCGCGGCTCACCGCCCCAGTGTGAAAGGGGCCTTAAAGGCAACTCAGGCTTAGCTGCATTGCACAGTTCTGAGAATGTAACACATGCAGCTTTTTGATTGGCGTAGAGAGCACAGAAATGACCTAATCAATTAGCTATTCCTTTACTATCTAATAGCAGTCTTGACTAAACTGTGTTGCTTTGACTGCAGAAGAAAATAAAATGAACAGGAATTAGTAGTGGTTGGTAGAAGTAAAATTATTTTTAAATTATTTTTAAAAACTCAAATTTTAAATTTTTAGGCTGATAAGACAACTCTCACATATGATCTCAAATTTGTATTTAGCTGATTGACTACTCTTTAGGCTTCATATACACATTGCCTATGCCAGCTGCAGAAAAACACAAAACACGATTTTGCCGCGATTTTTCCATGTTTTGCAGCCGGCGGTCAAAGCGTTCCTATCCTGAATGCAATTTTTCCGTTTTCAGGAGAGGGAGGTTGAACCTCCTCTAACTGCAACAGCTTAAAAATTATCCTAAAAGCCTAGCGTATATGGACACATAAGCTTGGACACACTGTAATCTGGAGTGACAAGACCAAAATAGCACTTATGGTTGTTACCATAAAGCTTTATGTTTGGAGAGGGGTCAACAAGGCCTATAGCCACAAGAGTACCATCCCCACTGTGAAGCATGGTGGTGTCTCACTGATGTTTTGGGGTTGGGGAATATTTGTGAAAATTGAATAAGGAAGAATGCCGCATGTTATCAGAAATTACTGGCAGACCATTTGCATTCTTCTGCACAAAAGCGCAAGACCAAGTTGACCCTCCAGTGGTTACAGCAGAAAAATGTGAAGGTTCAGGAGTGGCCATCACAGTCTCCTTACTATCATCAAGTCACTCTGGGGAGATCTCAAACATACGTTTTATGCAAGATGACCAAAGACTGCATAACCTGAAGGCATTTTGCCGAGATGAATGGGCAGCTATATCACCTGAAAGAATTTGGGACCTCATAGACAACTATTACAAAAGACTGCATGCTGTCATTGATGTTAAAGGAGGAAATGCACAGTATTAAGAAGAACTAAGGGTACGCAGACTTTTATACAGGGGTCATTTCATTTGTTTACTTGTTGCCATGTTTTGTTTTATGATTGTGCTTTTCTGTTATGACCAGTTGAATATGAACCCCATAAAAAATAAAAGAAATGTGTTTTGCCTGCTTACTCTGTTTTTACTGTTTTCTTAAAAATGGTACATACTGTATATTACCAATGCCCCAAGAGTATGCAAACTGTTGAGCTCAACTGTATATAGCACTATCAATTTAGGCAGTGCTTTACACATGTGTGTGTGTGTATATGTATATATATATATATATATATATATATATATATATATATATATATATATATATATATATATATATATATATATATTTATTTTATACACAATATATATAGCGCCAACAGTTTATGCAGCGGTTTACAATGTAGAGGGGAGACAGCACAACTACAGTACAGTTCAATACAGAAAGGACAGGAGGGCCCTGCTCATAGAGCCTACATTCTAAAGGGAGCGGGTGGTGGTACAAAAGGTTATAGATGCGGGGAATGATATGATGGGGGTGGCTTAGGGAAAGTTGTTAGGTGGGTGTGGGATAGGCTTCCCTGAATAAGTACGTTTTCCGGGATCTCCTAAAGGTGGACAGATTAGGGGCTGATCGGACATACCGGGGCAGGGAGTTCCAGAGGATGGGAGAGGCTCTGGAGAAGTGCTGAAGGTGAGCATGGGAGGAGGTAACAAAGGAGCTAGAGATCAGGAGGTCCTGGAGGAGCGAAGGGGACAATTTGGGCGATATCTGCAGATGAGGTTGGGAATGTAGCTGGGGGCAATGTTGTGGCCTTGTATGTTGTGGTTAGCATTGAGAATTTTATACGGTGGGGTAGGGGAAGCCAGTGAAGGGATTGGCAGAGAGGGGCAGCAGTCACAGATTGGTTAGTGAGGTGTATTAGTCTAGCAGCAGCATTCATAATAGACTGAAGGGGGGATAGCCTGCGTAAGGGTGGGCCATTAGGAGAGAGTTGCAGTAGTCAAGGCGGGAAATAATCAAGGAGTGAATAATTTGCTTTGTGGTTTTATTAGTCAGGAAGGGTCGAATCCTCTCAGCAGGATTTATCCAGTGATTGGATGTGGGGGCTAAAAGAGAGGTCAGAGTCAAGGATTACATCTGGCACCCTGGCATGTGTGGAGGGACCAATGATTGTGCTGCTGATCTTAATGGTACTGGTACTCCTGGTACTGCTGGACCTCAGCGCTGCGTTTGATACCGTGGACCACAATACTCTACTCATCCGCCTCACAGAAGTAGCAGGAGTCACAGACTCAGATCTACAATGGTTCGCATCCTTCCTAGGAAATCGGTCTCAGACGGTGAAACTGGGAGCTTTCACCTCTGAAACCCGGGCAATCTCTTGTGGAGTCCCTCAAGGATCACCCTTGTCGCCAGTGCTCTTCAACATATACATCCGCCCACTCCTCAAAATAATCAGAAAATCGGACCTCTGCTTCCATTCATACGCTGACGACACGCAATTATAGTTTCGTATCACCGGACAAAAAGACCATCATCAGCAATTAGAAAAATGCCTCACTATGATAGACGACTGGATGACCACTAGCTCCCTCAAACTTAATGAATCGAAAACAGAACTTCTTATTCTACATGCAAATCAAAACCCCCGAACCAAGATCCCTTGGACACCACCCACCATCTTTGGACAGACCATCGCTCCTAGGACCAAGGCCAAGAGTCTCAGAGTCATTTTTGACTCAGAAATGTCAATGGATGCCCAAATAGGAGCAGTAGTCAGTGGCTCACACCATCTGCTCCGCCTGCTACGCAGACTCATCCCCTTCATTCCAAAGGAGGACAAAGCAGTGGTAGTTGGAACAGTCATTAATTCTCGACTGGACTACGCAAACTCCCTTTACATAGGATTACCCCAATATCAACTTGCGTGCTTACAACTTATCTAAAATACGGCGGCAAGACTGATAACCGGAAAAAAAACCTGGGAATCCATCTCCCCTTCCCTGAGGAGCCTACATTGGCTAACCGTAAAGAATCGGGTCTTTTTCAAGACCCTCTGCATCACCCACAAATGCACTTATGGAAACGCTCCAGAATACCTTCTTGAGAAAATAAAACACTACATACCCAATCGCAGTCTTCGATCGGCTAATCAAAATCTCCTCCTCATTCCTAAATCCAGCTACAAATCAAAGGGGGAACGGAGATTCTCTGTCCAAGGACCACGGCTATGGAACGCGCTACCAACCGACATCCGCATGGAAGAAAACCATCAGGTCTTCAGGAAAAAACTCAAGACCTACCTCTTCTAGAAGCTTGACAACAAAGCACGAATACAGCGCCTTGAGGCGATTCAGTTCGCATTGTAGCGCTATATAAGTTATTCATTCATTCATTCATTAATGGTAAAGTCATGGGGGGGGGTCTGGGAAGGAGGAAATATAATAAGCTCCGTTTCAGAAAGATTGAGTTTGAGAAAGTGGTGTGACATGCATACCATACCAATATGTCATTCAGTAAGTTTGAGATCCTTGAGGAGATCGAGGGGGTGAGTTGAGGAGTGGAGAGATAGATCTGGGTGTCATCGGCGTAGAGATGGTATTGGAAGCCAAGGAAGTTTATCATCTGGCCCAGGGAAGAGGTATAGAGTGAGAATAGGAGGGGCCCAAGGACAGTGCCTTGGGGTACCCCAACAGAAGGAGGAAGAGGAGCGGATGAGCTGGAGTTGTAAGTGACACTGAAAGTGCGCTGTGATAGGTAGGAGGAGAACCAGGATAAATCAGAATCACAGAGGCCAAGGGAGTGTAGTTTGCTGAGGAGGAGCAGGTGGTCAACTGTGTCAAAGGAAGCAGAGAGGTCTAAGAGTATGAGTATGGAGTAATGGCCATTGGTTTTAGCAGTTAGTAGGACATTGATGAGTTTTAGTAGGGCCTTTTCAGTGGAATGTTGTGGACGGAAGCTGGACTGTAGGGGGTCGAGAAGTTTGTTGTCCGTGAAGTAGCGACTCATTCGGTCACGGACAAGGTGTTCGATGAGCTTGGAGGCAAATGGGTGCAGGGAGATGGGTCTTAAGTTATTCAAACAGATGGGGTCTAGTGAGGGTTTTTTAAGTATGGGGGTAACCCGTTCATGTTTGAGTGGGGAAGGAAAGGTACCGGAGGAGAGGTTGAAGATGTGGGTTAGGGGGTTTAGGATAGAGTGGCAATATATATATATATATATATATATATATATATATATATATATATATATATATATATATATTGTACAATCACATCAATCCCTGCCATCAATGAGCTTAAAATCTAAAGTCCCTAACTTGATTGTAAACGATCACATTGTTAAACAACCCTTTCTGTTTAAAATTGAAATGAAAGGCAAACATTTGTGTATAGATATAAAAAAAAAACCATTATAAATACCTCTTTTCTAAGTGATCACATTCCCGCCTGTTCCCTTTGTTCTCAACTGCATAAGAGCTGGGGGAGGAGAGGCAACAGTACACTGATCTTCCCAGTGAAAGGCTGTTCAGGAGGGGGCGTGTCAGGATAAGTCTGATCTTGTCATGCAAGATCGTGGTATATATGGCTGCTATGCAGCAAGGCATCTGATGGTCTCCTTGTGGGATCAGAGCAGCTGGAAAGGAGCTCATTTAATTGCTTGGGGTAATGGTGATTCCTTTTGGGAACACATTATCACCATTCCTTCACGGCAAAGAAAGAGGAACTATTGATGTTTAGAAAATCTGAGCACCTTTTTTCACCTTATATTTTATAATATATTTTTTTGCACAGTGTTTGCACATTTTATATAGACTTTATTTGCACATATATGTCAATTTAGGATGAGTTCATAACATGTTTATTGCATTTTTTTGTGTCCTAGCACAAGGATAATTATTGTTTGGTTGGGTGTGTAAAATACCTACTTCTCTGTTGATCACTGTTGTTGCACTCACCATCTCATATGGCATTATGGGACATATGATCTGGCAGGAGGAACCACAGAGTGCAGCAATGGTTGCAGTATTTGACCCTCCAAAAATAAATATACCTGCAGGACCAGGGAGAAACAAAGCATCTGTGTTTCAATACATGGGCTGCTGGAAAGATAAACATATTAACCACTAGCCGACTAGCTCATGCAGATATACTGTGGCAGGTCGGCTCTCCTGTGCGAATCACTGTACGGATGCTCATGCAGGCGCAGTTTTGGGCGGGCGCGCATTGCCAGGAGCGCGTACACTGTGGGAGCGCACCCGCGGGTCAGGCGGACTGGATGGATCGATTGCCTAATACAGAGGCAGAACGGGGATCTGCCTTTGTAAACAAGTGATCGGGAACAGTGATCTCTGTCATGTCCAGTGAGCCACTCCCCCTACAGTTAGAACACGCTGAGGGACCACATTTAACCCCTTGATCGCCCCTAGTGTAATTCCCTTCCCTGCCAGTGTCATTTTTATTTGATCAGTGCATTTTTATAGCACTGATCAATGTAATAATGTCACTGGTCCCAAAATGAGTGGTCAGATTTGTCCGCCGCAATGTCGCAGTACCGCAAAAAATTGCGGATCGCCGCCATTACTAGCAAGAACAATAAAAATAAATAAAAGGCCCTAAATCTATCCTGTAGTTTGTAGACTTGATTACTTTTGTGTATATCAATCAATATACGCCTATTGCGATTTATTTTACCAAAAATATGTAGAAAAATATATATATCGGCCTACTCTGATAAATAAATGTGTTTTTTTTTGGATCTGTATTATAGCAAAAAGTAAAAAAAAAATATTTTTTTTCAACCAATAAAACAGCGCTGGCAAACAAAATTGTGATCAAATAATAAAAAATTCCCACAAAATTGACTTGCATCAAAAAATTGTGTATGATAAGACTATTATATACGTGAAAAATATTAAGTAACATAATAAAAAATAATCATAAAACTAATTCCATGTGTATCAAATTAGTGATAAACCACAAACAAATATGTGATGAGAAATAAAAAAATGTGAATGTGTCCAGTAATAAACCCAAAAAACCAAGACCAAAGTACATATAAGCTCCTCCTTGGAATGGACTCACCGGACCAGTAGACAAACAGCAGAGCAAAGAGCAGATATGCAGACAAGCTGTGATACGGCAAGCAGGCATAAAAAGCAAAGCTGGAGAAAAACAGGCCAGAGGATCCAGGGAGCGATGTATGCACACAGGGCACAGTAATTTTCTTGGGGGTGTTGGACCGGTAAAAGAAGAGAGCAAGTTGTAAATGCTGTAGCAGGATATTAAATGCGCACTCTGCGCTACTTACAGGATGCAAAGGGGAAGGCAAACTTCTCAGGCAAACTTCTCAGATACTTCCGTGGTTGCAGCTGATCTCTTTGTTTTTAGCGCAAAAAATAAAAACCGCAGAGGTGATCAAATACCACCAAGAGAAAGCTCTATTTGTGGGAAAAAAAAGGACGTCGATTTTGTTTGTGTACAGTGTCGCACGACTGCACAATTTTCAGTTGACGCAGTGCTGTATCGCAAAAAATGGCCTGGTCATGAAGGAGGCAAATCCTTCCAGGGCTGAAGTGGTTAAAAGTGGTATTAGGCTAAATACCAAAAATTTCATATATTGCAACCAATCATTAAATGTGGTGGCTGCACTACTTTTCTTGTTTTAAGGGTTTTGCCATCTATTTTCACCTGATGATATGGCCAATAACACAATTCCTGTATTAGGGGGCCCCCACACTGGATAACTGAGCACAAGTGACACCTTTGGACAGTATCGTCAGTTTGGGGGGGAGGGGAGATAACAAATTGAACCCAAACTCCAGCTAACATTTATAATCAGTTATATCAAACAGTTTTTTTTCTTTTGGGATAAATGTTTTACATAAATAAAAACACCCATGTCATTGGTAAATGGTTTGTCTCATCCCTGTAAACTGGAACATCTGGAAGAGAGCGTGTGCTTTGAAACAGCAGACTGACTGGATCACGATGTAAAAATTAAGGAAATAAAGCCTAAAACAGACATTACATTTAAAAATGGTTAAACTGCAATATAATAAAGGTTTGCTATTGGGTTTAATACTGCTTCAACTCTCTTTTTACATGGTAGGCTTTCTGTACAAGTGTTGACAAGGTCAGTTTAAATATTGTGTTTAGCAATATTGCATTCCATACATTTTTACTGTATTCCAGGTATTCCGAAGCAAAATTATTATCTATACTACAAAGCATGGGCATTGTAATCTTAAATAAGTACCAGAAAATATGTATATTCACATTATAAACAATGACATTTAATTACAGGTCCAATTCATATAAACTACGGTGATATAATTACGCATGTAGAGATTGTACATAAATATTTAACAAAAATTATGCTAATGATTTTTAATTAGGTTGACTGAAGAAAATTACATTTTGAGTTATACAATGTAGTGTCATAGTATTATTTGGAAGTGTAATTTAAGTGAAATTACAGTTGCATTCCTTTATTACTACATAAATTATTCATTCTAGTTTAGATATTTTTTATTTTCGTTATTTTCAAATAGAAATGTGCATTTTCCAAATGTATCTTAATTACAGCATTATTATGTGTATAATACCTTCCTCCATTAACTTCTCAGTGGGGTCACGCAGAAAACAGACCCAATCTTGTTTAGACTGTCCTGATTATTGGGATTTATTAATTGGAGTGAAAGGGCTGCCATGCCATGGGAATTGACAGGACAACTAAATGATCCTTCAGATGATGCTCACAAGCTCAGATTCAATACTTTGCAGTATTATATTAACCCTCCTAGTGGTATTCCCGAGTGTTAAATTTCAGTACCATTAGCGGTAACCCCGAGCTATACTCGCATTGCAGAATCCTGGTACAACATACTTACCTTGTCACCAGGATCCTGTGATGTCCCCCCCCCCCCCCCCCCCTGTGTCCTCAGCCGGATCATCTGCCTGATGTCCTGTGTTCCCGGGCTCCGTTCGCTGCGAGTGTCGCGACGCAAGGTGGCGGAGCCCAGCAGCAAATTCAAAAAGTAAAAATAAAACATAACACATACATGTACACTGTAATCTTACAGATTACATTACTGTATGAAATCATTTCACCTCCTTTTTGTCCCCAGTACTTTGTCCAGTGCCCTGCCTGCACTTTTATATCATAAATACTGTTCTTTCTGCCTGGAAACTTGAGAATGTCCATGGCAACCAAAAAGTGTCCCTTTACATTGCAAGCGGTTTTAGACCAGCTAGAAAACAGTGATAGTAAAGGAGAACACTTGCAGAATTGAGCATTAGTAAATCGTGGGGGAAATGTATTTTATTATTATTATTATATTATTATTTTTTATAATTATTTATAGTAATTTATTATATTATAATTTATGATTTCATGTTTCAAACTTTATCATAGCGGGATGTCTACTAGACTCTGGTTTGGACAGATTTAAGTGCGTTATTACTAAGAATTACAGGCCTACAATATAAAACGCCAACTTTCTATGCAAAACATTGTACCACTTTGAGCATCAAACATCTGACATAATCATACCACCAGGGAGGCTACCCTCTTCCTGTCAACTACCTCATATAGCAAAGTGTAGCAAGTGCGGTACTTGCCAGCAAGGACTGTATCTCTTGCTACTAGATAACAAAAATTTAAAATTAAATACATATTTTAAAAAAATCATGTATAATTGAGCTCACCAGTCAATGTAGAGCTTATCTCCTGGCAGATAAAACAGGGCTCTAATTGATGCGGGTCTGTATTTATTAAAACACCATGAAATATATAATGTATTGTAAATACTTGAATTTGACTTGTTATCAGTCTCTTGCAGTCCCTGAACTGCAGCACTCAAAGAAATAAAGGGAAAAGAAGCACAATTTGCCAATCAGGTGTGTTACAGTGCAAGGAGCATGCTGAAGTAGAAGAGAGCAGAGAGCTAGAGAGATGAGCTGCTTCTCCTTTCATTGTCCAGTCATATGGTGGGGTGAAGAACAGACCTGCAGCAGAGAAAAATCTGATCTTTTCCTCTGTTAAGCATGGCAGAGCTGTATTAAGGCTAGTACACACAGGCCAAATGTTCAAAGGTTCAATAGCCACTGAGTTGAATGAAAGAAAACTAGTAGTGTGTACGAGGGCTACTTCTCAGGACTATTTAGACAGAAGTACAAATCCTTTGGCAGGTAAAATAGCCCTCATATACTGTATCTGTGCATTTAGCTTGGGTTCAGCTTTTTGCTTCCATGTTGTTCTTTGGGCAAGACATTTGAGGACTAGCTAGTTTAGCCTTGAACAACAGGTTGAGTGACCCATGATGGGAAAATACTTGGGCTATGTTTGCAGTAACAGATAATTATGAAAAATAATAGAGAGATAGTGAATTGAAACATTCTTGTTCTTGACAGTTCATTTGCCACTCATTACCTAATAATAAATGTTTTCTTTTGGTTTAGAAATGCAGCACACAGAGTGTTTTGAACACACAGAAGCTATTAATACAATGATAAGAAGTGATGACACTGTCACACACAAAATCAGTTTGCACGGTTTGTGATACGGAAATGGGAAACAATGAGAAATAGCAAGGTGTAGCAGGGGCACAGCATGCAGACAATAACATACTTCTAGCAGAGAGCTGACCTCCTACCATCACTGTGGGCATTAGTACAGCTGTCAGGAGACATCAGCAAAAACGGAAAAGGAGCAGGACAAGTGACAAGCTGGAAGCCAAATACAGACAGCGATGGCACCGCTGACAGAGCAATGTGGCACATGAAGCCCTGCTAATCCTATGATCTGTCCCTACACCAGGTCATCGCTGCTTCCAGGCTCTAAGAAGCACTTGAAGATTTAATTTAGTACATGTGCATTTGTACATTTATACATATATACATATATATATATATATATATATATACACACACACACACTCTGGGCAAAACTATAAATGCAACACTTCTGTGTTTGCCCCTATTTCTCTCAAATATTGTTCACAAATCTGTATAAATCTGTGTTAGTGAGAACTTCTCCTTTGCTGAGATAATCCATCCACCTCACAGGTGTTGCATATCAAGATGCTGATTAGACAGCATGATTATTGCACAGGTGTGCCTTAGGCTGGCCACAATAAAAGCCACTCTAAAATGTGTAGTTTTACTGTATTGGAGGGGGTCCGGGGGGGTCTGAAAACCAGTCAGTATCTGGTGTGACCACGATTTGCCTCACGCAGTGCAGCACATCTCCTTCACATAGAGTTAATCAGGTTGTTGATTGGCCTGTGGAATGTTGGTCCATTCCTCTTTCATAGCTGTGCAATTGGATATTGGCAGGAACTGGAACATGCTGTTGTATACGCCGATCCAGAGCATCCCAAACATGCTCAATGGGTGACATGTCCGGTGAGTATGCTGGTCATGCAAGAACTGTGATGTTTTCAGCTTCCAGGAATTGTGTACAGATCCTTGCAACATGGGGCCATGCATTATCATGCTGCAACATGAGGTGATGGTCGTGGATGAAATGCACAACAATGGGCCTCAGGATCTCGTCACGGTATCTCTGTGCATTCAAAATGCCATCAATAAAAAGCACCTGTGTTCGTTGTCCATAGCATACGCCTGCCCATACCATTACCCAACTGCCACCATGGGCCACTCGATCCACAACATTGTACAGGGCAGATAGCAGACAGCGTGTATGCCATTGTGTGGGTGAGTGGTTTGCTGATGTCAGTGAAAACCGTGATTCATCCATGAAGAAAACACCTCTCCAAAGTACCAGATGCCATCAAATGTGAGCATTTTCCCACTCAAGTCGGTTACAACGACGAACTGCAGTCAGGTCGAGACCCCGATGAGGACGACGAGCATGCAGATGAGCTTCCCTGAGACAGTTTCTGCCAGTTTGTGCAGAAATTCTTTGGTTATGCAAACGGATTGTTGCAGCAGCTGTCTGGGTGGCTGGTCTCAGATGATCTTGGAGGTGAAGATGCTGGATGTGGAGGTCCAAGGGCAACAGCTCTAGTGGACATTCCTGCAGTCAGCATGCCAATTTCATGCTCCCTCAAAATTTGTGCTGTGTGATAAAACTGCACATTTTGACTGCTTTCACACTGGGGCATTGGGGGCATCGGCGGTAAAGCATTGGCGGCGCTTTATCGTCATTTTAGCGGCGCTATTTGGCCGCTAGCGGGGGACTTTTAACCTCGGCTAGCAGCCGAAAAAGGATTAAACCCGCCCGCAAAGCCCCGTTGCAGTGATGGTACACCGCTCCTACAGCGCTGCAAAGATGCTGCTTTCAGGACTTTTTTACCGTCCTGCAAACGCACCGCTCCAGTGTGAAAGCACTCAGGCTTTCATACTGGAGTGAGAGGAGAGGCTCTTTACAGGCGCTACGCAGGTGCTATTTTTAGCGCTATAGCGCCTGTAAAGTGCCTCAGTGTGAAAGCAGCCTTAGAGTGGCCTTTTATTGTGGCTATCCTAAGGCACACCTGTGCAATAATCATGCTGTCTAATCAGCATATTGATATGCGACACCTGTGAGGTGGATGAATTATCTCAGCAAAGGAGAAGTGCTCACTAACACAGATTTAGACAGATTTGTGAAGAATATTTTGAGAGAAACAGGCGTTTTGTGTACATAGAAAAAGTCGTAGATCTTTGCGTTCAGCTCATGATAAAGAGGGGCAAACACAAAAGTGTTGCATTTATAATTTTGCTCAGTGTGTATGTATGTATATATATATATATATATATATATGTGTGTGTGTGTATAGATAAATAGCTATATATATATATATATATATATATATATATATATATATATATATATATATATACACACACACACTATGTTCTGTGTTTCTCATAACTGAAAGCTCAAACAAAAACTTTAATATTAAGACAATTATTAAGTATTTACTAAAATGATGTGTTTTATGTGAAGCCAGGAAATCTGTGTGAGTAGCACACATTTCATGACTCATCTACTATATACCAGTTCTGCAATGGGATAAAAATTATTCATTGGGGTTGGTTTAGTAACAGCAAATGGGCTGTCCACTTTGCAAGGGATTTTGCCCTTAGCTTAGTGAATGTAGTGAAGCGCTGCCCACTTTCATGATCCAACTACGTGCAAACAAAAAAATGTTTTCTTATTTTCTTTGCCAGTGATTGTTTTTTTTTTTTGCAAAGTGGTTTTCCACCACATTTACTGAGCTTGATGAAAATTACCCCGCAAAGTGTTAATTCATTTGCAAAGTGAAAAGCTTAGTTGTCTTTAGTATTGAGTAGTTTGGTAGCTTCCATATACAGTAGGTATTATACCTCTTGACGGATTCCCTTTAAATGAGCGTAGGTGGCAAGTAGGTATTACAATAAAAAATGTTTTCACTCACAAATTTGACAAAATAAATAAATAAATAGAAGCTGAATTTGCACTTTCCAGTTTTAGGAGATCAACCTCATAGTGTGCCAGATATGTAGAAGTATTGATTCTTATGACCTGAAATGTCATTAAATTGAACTTGCTTTCTATGTATAATATAGTTTCACTTTATATTAGTTTGTCATTTTATTATTTATGGTTTTAATGTGTGATATTTCAGTGTCACTATTAGTAGTTTATGAGTTTGAGCGCCACAATTTTTTTCCACTGTTTTGGGTGTATCGACACAACAGAGAATCAAATATTGTTTACATATTTACAATATTCGTGTGGCGGCTTTAGGCATTTATTTTTCCAAGAGCGCAGTGCTGGTATTATAGGTGTGGGCGATTACCTTTTACCATCAGTTTTGAATAACTTAACTATTGTCTTATTTTTTTATTTAAAAAAGTGTATTTTTTCAAAAAAAGTGCGCTTGTAAGACCGCTGCGCAAACACGATGTGACAGAAAGTATTGCAACGACTGCCATTTTATTCTCTAGGGTGTTAGAACCCCCAAACATTATACATTTTTTCTAGCAAAAAAAAAAATTTAACTTGTAAACAACACATCTAAAAAAAGAGGCCCGGTCCTTAAGTGGTTAATGTATTACAGTTCTATACAATTTAAATCAATCTTATTTTCTGCCTTGACTATTATACCTGTGGCATATTGTATGTTACCCTATTGTCTATTTGAACACCACAGCAATGTTTAGAGTTGCATAATAGTTACATTCATGTTTCACAATGATTTTACATAATAGTTTTTAAAAGTTTTTAAAAGGTTTAATTATCCAACCATACAGGGAAAATATGTAGAGCAAAATATTTTTGTGGGGTGGCTCTTGACTGAGGATATACTGAGTGGGTAGGAAATGTTTTTTCTCCTGTGTTTACAAGTGAAAGGACCTTGTATTTGTATTTGCTAGCATACTGTTTATTCAGACATAAGTCCAACAACCCAATCTCATATTTTAAACTGTGATTAGTGGTTCCGCAAAAAGGTGGTGGTGTTGTGTTTGGCGCTTATATAGCCTATTGTTCTCTCTGGTGGAACTACATGCTTATGATGTAATTTCCTGTCCTTATGTTCCTGTTTATTTGTCTAGCAACATCTTTACTGGTAAGTGTCATATCTGCAGCAGCTTTCAAACAGTATTTGCAGACATTCCTTTAAAAGGTAAGTTTACCTTTACAGAAAAATCTGTAAGGTGATCTTACACAGGACCCCCACCTCGCCCCCGCTCCCCCCAGTCCTGCTGACCTGTATGGCGGCAATCGCACGTTCTGAGCCCCAGTATAGCTGCCTCACGGCTCAGGGGTTTAGGAATCCCCAGAGCTTAATCTCCTAAACGTACCCCATCAGGAAGTACGTTTAGGAGCATTCTAATTGGTCAGCACCATCACATGGGCAGCATGGACCAGAAGCTGCGTATCCCATCCTCTCAGTGGGGACGAAGAAGTGGAGAGAGCTGGAAGGATTTCTAAGTCCTGGAGCCATGAAGCGGCTATACTGGGGCTCAGACTGGGCGATTGCCACCATTCAGGTCACCGGGAATGGGGTGGGGGGGGCAAGGTGGGGGTCCTGTGTAAGTTTACCTTATAGATTTTTCTGTAAAGGTGAACTTACTCTTTAATATTCATGGTGGAATTTTTCTCTCTCAATTAATCTAAACATCGTGTATAGAGACCATTACAACACCATAGATGGTTTGGCTATGGTTTTAACCTGTCAGACTCACGGGTATCAAATGCCAGTCATTGGTACTCAAATGTTTTTTCACTGAGACCTCAATAGACAGGGCTGAGTGGACACAGGGATATGAATACCCTGCATTACATCATTAATTTTGTTTTTTTTCTGCTCATTTTTACTTCCTTATTTTTTTTTTGCAGTAAATCTACTTAGACAAAGCTTAGAAGAACTTAGTCAAATAACACTTACTGTGTTTTGGTGATTGCAGAATTATCTAAAAAGATATTGGAAACTGATTTGCAAAAATAAAACAAACAATTTAGTATTCTGGGAAAATATAATTACATAATGAGAGCAGAATTAGCGCTCAAGTAAATACTTAACATTCTGTGAAGAATAGTGGTAACAACATTATACTGTATGCAGAGCACCACTTGAGCTGGCTATACTGTAAGCAAGTAATGGTTGTCACAAGATCCAAATGATGACATAGCTTTCTTATAAAAGATCTTTCCTTGCACACGTTTTTCAGTTGGATGGGCAAATTTGTGGAGTAGCATTTTTTGAAAGATGTATTGTTATAAACTTTTTCCCTATTAAAGCCACAGAGCTTCCACAAAAGACTTGAGACTGGGGCGGAGGTTCACATTCCAGCAGGGCAACGATCGTAAACATACAGCCAGAGCTACAATGGAATGGTTTGGCTCAAAGCATATTCATGTGTTAAAATTGCCCAGCCAAAGTCCAGACTTAAATCCAATTGAGAATCTGTGGCAAGACCTGAAAATTGCTGTTCACAGATACTCTCTATCCAATCTGATTGAGCTTAAGCTATTTTTCAAAGAAGAATGGGCAAAAATGTCACTCACTAGATGTGCAAAGCTTGTAGAGACATCCCTAAAAAGACGTATAGCTGTAATTGCAGTGAAAGGTGGTTCTACAAAGTATT
This sequence comes from Lithobates sylvaticus, assembly GCA_028564925.1. Lineage (NCBI taxonomy): Eukaryota > Metazoa > Chordata > Amphibia > Anura > Ranidae > Lithobates > Lithobates sylvaticus. Next base: position 251,552,089 of record CM053027.1, on the reverse strand, counting down.
GACTCAGGGGGGCTGAGTACAAATGCACGCCACGCTTTTCAATTATTTATTTGTAAAAAAAATTGAAATATGTTCCAAGGGGTATGAATACTTTTTTAAGGCACTGTATATTTGTATATGATTTTAGATATCTGAGTAGTTTTTGTAAATTTTGTTGAGGGGGTGAAGAAAGCATTAAAGAAGATAAGCTGTATTTTTTTTTTGTTCTTTTTTTGTGAAGCTTTGACAGAGACTTCTGTTCAACATCCCCACTAAAAGCTTTATTGAGGTGGCCTTACAATGCAAAGATGTCTGCTTGAGGTGCAAGGAAATTACAAGAAGGGGTAAAACGGTTACTGGTGGAGACTCATGATTCCAACACTTTGCTTGACAAAATGTACAGCTGGTAAGACCAAAGCAAAATGAATGTAGACATGAAAAATAAATTGGAAGATGTTAATAAATTAAATATAAATTATTATTACAGAGTAAGGACCCAAAGGAAAATATGGCAAAGTCTGAATCTTCACTGTGTGATGCAGGTCAGAGTACAACTAGAAGAATGATCAAACATTCCCATAGACACACTACTAAACCTTGTGGACAGCCGCCCTAAAAGAGTAAGACCACTTTCACACTGAGGCGCTTTTCAATCGCTTTCACGCTAAAAACAGCGCCTAAAAAGCTCACGAAAACTTATTTCCATTAAAATCAATGAACACTTTCACACGGGGGCAGTGTGCTGGCAGGGCGTGTGAACCTGTATGTATATGTATCAAGAATTGGTTTTAATCAGAATTTGTGGCAGAAGACAAAACTGATTGTTTTGGCTATAACAAATGTTGTTATATAACATACACGCGTCTGTTTTCAAATTGAAATATTATATACTAAATACACTCTGTACATAGGGAACAAAAATGAATAAATTCGACATGTATCTGATAATAAGGACATGTTTCATGTGTTACATGCAGCTTGGATCGCTTGTAAACTGCCTCCACTTTTCAAAACAATGTTCTGACGGCCTGTTCATTCCACGCATTGGAGTCTTTCAGAGATGTATCATGTGTACTGTAATTAAACTAGGACAAGGTTTCCATTAATATACCCTCCCACACTCTTCTAATTACCTGATAATTAGAAGGAGGTTCAGCATGTTTACTGTAGTTGAAACAGCATAAACTGTATCATGGAAGATTAACAGTTATGGAGGAGGAAGGTTACGCTTTATTTAGTCATTCCTGGAGTAAAAAAAAACATTAATAAACTGAACAGCCTATATGATAAACAAGCTGCACTATATATTAATGTTTATACCCAAACTGTTTTTTTAGTGTAGCGGGTGCTTCACTCTGTCACCCGCGACCCCGCCAAGCTGGCCGCTGTGATGTACACAGGCTTTGCAGCCCTGAAAGAGGGAGAGTGCGCCTGTCGTGTCTGCGATATTTCTCCCCCTCCTTCTCCTCATCATCACTGACTGTTCTGCCCACTCTCTGCCTTCCTCCCATGTGCTCCTATAGGCAGGAGAGGAGCCAATTAAAGGGACAGTTACAGCAGTCAATCAGAGGGACTGTACTAAGCTGTAGGAAGCAGCTGCAAAGGACTTTGGAATATAAAGTCTTAGCACAGAGCAGCCTGGCTGACTTTTAAAGAGACAGGACTACAAATACCAGCATGCTCTGCTGGCAGGAAAGGAGAGACTCCATTTTGATTCCCTGAGGAGAATTCAGTCAGCACGAGCCGGGAAGAGATCAGACCTGAGGGAGAGATACTGTCTCTTAGGTGATTTCACCGCACAATTCAGGCCTCCACCACCAGTCAGTACATCCAGCCTGAGAGGGTGGATCCCAGGTGCACATCCAGGCGCACCTGCCCTGACGTGTGCACCAACGTTTTCCAGTGTGAGGTGACTCATCAGGTGTTCCAGGACGTTTCATTTGGGCCTTGGCCGCAAGATTTGGTGAGAGGGTTTTTGCCTATTCTCAGGAAATGGGGACACTGCAACACAGAAGGAGTTAATTG